>BOPP01000005.1:9743044-9807537 GCA_017312745.1 Gryllus bimaculatus | reverse complement strand
AATTTACCTCTGATGCATGGAGATAATAATTGTGATTATGAATTAGGGAGGAGGAAATCTTTAGTTTAAAATAGAGGACCCCTTGGATCAACTTGGAATTGGAAAGAGAGATTTCGTTTAAGACAAAACTCAAGTTTTTGCAATTTTCGAAAATACAGAGAGTGTTTGTTTTAAGACAACAACCGGAGAGATGGCCGAAATTGGAACTAGCGCCATCCTTTTTTACCGTCCCTTATTACATACTAACGAACCCGGCAGACGTTGTTCTGCCCTTCATCTCCCTCTTTCTTCTTCTCTCTCCCTCTCCCTGTCTCTCATGCACATTTAGTTGCAGATTATGCAAGTCTCTGAGCAGGTGGGGTAATATTGAGAAGCGCCGGATAAGCAAAACTATAATAGATTATTCAAGGAAATCTCATTCTATAGATTACGGTGCGAGGAAGGGCCATTGGCTCCTAAATGCTTCGTCTACGAATCATTTAACGATATAGAGTAGAAAAATCTTGCCGTGTTGCGTGTTGCATTTCCCATGGATATTTAATTTTGCTCTTTGTTCTTTTATCGTAAATTTTCTCGATATTTTAATAGTTATTCTACTATTCGGGATGGAGATGAATCCAACAAATCAGAGATAATTAAAATTGCTCCAGCCGTTATTGACTTATAAATGCGGTAACTAAGCCGACTTGTCGCACAGGCAAAGAAAGAGAAGGGGAGAGAGAAAGAGAGAGAGAGAGAGAGAGAGAAAGAAAGAGAGAGAAAGAAAAAAGAGAGAAAGAGAAAGAAAGAGAGAAAGAGAAAGAAAGAGAGAGAAAGAAGTAGAGAGAAAGAGAGACAGAGAGAGATAAACAGAGACCGTGAGAGAGAAAGAGAGATCCACATCTTTGTTGTGAACAGCACTGTGACATCAGCGAAACATGCTTGCTTTTTCCATCTGAGGGTAGACTGCATGGTAAATGTTAAAGAGGGTTGGTGAAAGCGGTGACCCTTGCGGTAATTCACCGTTAAAGAACGATTTTGTAGGAAATATTTAATTATTTCATTTAGATAATGGAGTATTCCCATTTCTCATTTTATACAATAGTCGTGCATGACAAATTTCATCGAAAGCCTTTTTTGCATCAGGTGTAACGTATTAGCCAGCGTGCCTCATGGCATCTATTTGGGGACGCTTGGTTGCGGATTAGGTCTCGCCACAGAAGAAGGGTTTTCCGATAAAGGAAAGAACGCGGAAACGGGAAGACACAAGGCTTTTGGGTGTCTTCCGGCCTATAGAAGCTTTTCACTGTTAAACAACAAGCGAGGGGGGCGTGACGTAGTAGTCACGTGGCCTCGCCTATATAACAAGTGTACGGAGCCAGTGGTGGGTTCTGACGACAGCGGGAGAACCTCGAGCGTGTGCACAAAACTGGTCCGCCACGCACGGTGACATATGCGAGCCAGGCTCGCGAGGCTCGGATCACTAGTTGACGAAGCCTGCGGACGTTTATGTCTTGGGTGACTGCGGTCACGGGGGAACGATGCTGTGTGCGTGCTCCGAGGTGAAGTGGTTGAGTGCCACGATTTCACGCAATTCCTCAATCGATAAGGATTTGCTTCCTGCGTGAGGCACAACCAGCCTTGGTGCGTCAGAACGGACTTTGATGTCACGCGTGACATCTGTCCAGGAAGGCTAGCTTTGTGGCGCGCTTCAAAAGTTAGAAGTGGCGTAATGCCACAACAAACAAACTTCTTCGATCAGGTTTGATCGCTCCGCCGAATCAGGCATAGTAAGGTCTATCATGAGCTAGGGTTAAGTAAGATATTAAGTGTATATATTTGTCTTTGTTTCTTGGTTAATAAATATATTGTTATACGAAAGCTCTGTGTCTGTGGTCGCTGTGAGTATCCATGACGTCACACAGGGAATATAGCGAAGGTGTGTTTATGCTGGTGAAATGAGTTTGCTATATTTTTAGTTAGTCTTATAAGCCGATGAGTGGTAGAGTAATGTTCACGAATACCGAATTGTTCTTTTGCAATTATATTGTTTTCTTTCCGGAAACGATTGAAACATTATCGATAAAATGTTCAAATATCTTTCCTGTATTAGGTTGTGGACTTATCGGTCAGTAATTTGCGGGATAACAGAGGTCCTTAACAGGTTTACTTATTGGTATTACTAGGGTTTGTTTCTATATATCAGGAAAGTACTTAAGTCTTAGAGCTCCATTATATATTGCTGTAAGTACTGCTATTGGTGTCCGTAGGGGCTCCTTCACAATCTGCGTAGATATTTGATCACTGCCTTCTGATTTCTTTAGTTTTAACTTAAAAATTACGGGTTTGATGGAGATATGAATTTTATTTTCCAAGGGACTGTAGCGAATGGGAGAGCTAAAAACTTTTCAATTTGCGTATTTTGATTCATAATTCCTGTTTATTTGGAGTAAATGTTATTTTGAAATTAGTGGCTAAAGCCAACGCTTTGTGTTTGTCCGTTAGGGCTGTTAGATAACTTAATGTTTTTAAGAAAGGAAATTTCTTACATTATTTAGTTAATATTTTAATTGTGCTCCCTAGGTGTCTCGAACCTTTGGGTATTTGAGCAATGACATTTTGGAACCCGTTAAATCTATGTTCGTCTATATTTCTTTTTTTTTTTTCTTCGAACATGATTTAGTTAACGTTTTATGTGTGTGCCTTTCGTTTTCTGCCGTTTACGTCCAAATAACATTTTTTTATTTAAATCAAGTTATTATAAGTTCGGGGATTATTGTTGCTAACCGTATGACTTTCGCGAGTTTACTTATTTCTTTATTAATACTTTCAGATGTTTTTAGTTCATCGGGATAATTTTACAAAATGTTCAATGTAAATCTACAAGTTTCTCAGCTTATTTTAGAATTAAAAATTTGGATAATGAATCGAGTTTGTCATTTGTAGTTTTCAGCTTATTCTTACAGGACAATGATCTGAATCAAGATCACTGTTACACATTGATATAATGGGATATAAACGTTTTTAGATATTATTACGTCTAGAATGTATAGAATAATACGGTCATAATGATACAGAGTGAGTCTGATGGTGCATATGCAGCAACGTTATTATTTTGTAAGAAATTAATATGTTTTTCTCCTGCTTTACACTGACTGTTGTTACACTGTTGAGTTACAGTTACAGTTATTTTTACAGTTTAGATCAGCGTTGGTGTATTACTTCTTAGAATAATTTTGTTTGGATGAGGAGGCATTGACTCAATTCAGTTAGAAAGTACTAACAGATGCAATATTTATAAGTTTGTAATAAGTGAACCAATAATCAATTAAATATATTAATTACACTTACTACATTATATGACAAACTCAAAAAGAAGTGCGCCTCGGATTTCAATATTTACTTGGAAAATCCTCCAGTTCAACTTGACATCCTTCGCGTCAGTACAATGAGTGAAAATGCAACTTTCAATCATTCTACAACCCTTCCAAATTCCATATTCTACCACTATGGATGTAACACCCTCTGTGACAATTTCTGATATTCAATTTTCTCAACCTCCAATTAATAATGGTTTAAATTTCATCTCCAATTCCGACGCTATAAATGCTCAATTTCAACATCTGAAACATCACCCACGTCAGAAATACAACTTTTACCAATGCGAATTAAACAATCTTTGTTAAACTCCCAAACCAAGAACTGCTACAACAACACAACAAAATTCACCCAGTACTTCGCAATCCAACATATTTTCTCCAAACATGAACCATCATAATAACCCTTCACCAATGCAAATTCAACAACCTTTGTTAAAGAACCCTAAAATAAATATTTCGAACCAAAAACCGCCTATAAAAGCACAACAAAAATTAACCAAGTACATCGCAATCCAACATATTCTCTTCAAACATGAACCATCATAATAACTCTTCAACAAATAAAATAATTGAATTTAAATTCTCATTTGCTTTTGGAAGTTGTAATCCTAGACAAGAAACAAGAAAGCGAGGAGTTACACAGCATTTATCTTCTGGTAAAAGATTGGCTGCAAATAAATTTCATTTTAATCCACCAATTCCTCTTAAAAATCGTTTTTCATTTCTGGCAGACCATACGGAACCTGAACTTCATATCCAAATGGAACTATTTACAATGAATATTCATATGTAAATTTACCAATTTTAAAATTGTATAGACTATTCAATATGTTTAGAGAACACATTGAAATCTGTGCAGTAGAACTACTCAAGAATCAAGAAGTATCAACAATTTGGAAATTAGAAAAACATCTTCACATTGTAATTAGAGTTGAAGTAAAACCAGAAATAAAAATCCTAAGCAATGTAAAAGATGTCAGCGATACCAACATACACCAGTACTCTGTAATTCAGAAGCTCGTGGGTTTAAATGTTTAGGCTGTCATCATTATTCAAATTGCCTTATTGGTAATACTTCTTCCCCTTCTTGTGTTAACTGCAGTTGGCCACATACTGCTAATTACAAAGGATCCCCAGTTTATAAAAAAATTATTAAAAAATATAAATTCTGAGAAGTTTGACATGCGAGATCTTTGTGGTAGACGAGGGAATTCTGTCATGTTTCGTTGTCTTGCTTCGTCTCGAATATATCTTTTCTAACATTAAATTATACAGGTCCGGTTCCTGTTGCGTATGGTTTTGGTATTGGTTTGACCCTCAGTGAGTAAGACTAAAAATTAGCGCGTTTGTTTGTTTCCTTGAATGCTCGGAACCCATTGAGCGGTGAACCACGATCGTCAATCCTACTATTCTACTTTGTTCCTCCCACTGTAAGAATTGACTTAAATATATTTTAAATTGTATTAATAATTATCCAAACAAAATTCGGTAAATTAAATTAGGTAAAAGTTCATAAAACTTTTAACAAATAATTGCGATAAGGTGTGAATATAATTATTAAAGAACATAGCAATTGTGACTACCAAACATTCTACAATCATATGTTTTTGACTGAGGAGTTTTGAGAATGCCACCTGAATGCTTTTTAAAGAATTTTCACTAGAGCAATAAATTTAATGCACCTTAAGAACAGAAAGTGAGTGAAGAAATCGTGAAGACTTCTTAGCGATAGAATTACAAAACGAAAACGTAACAAAATAAACTGGTTGGTTTCCACTGTTGAGGTCCACCGAAAGAAGGTGAGCGTTGGCTCTGTTTACCAGGTGTTACGCAGTTTAACTGCTAACATTTTCCTGTTGTAAAAACATGGAACTTTAGCAGGACATATTTTTGAAAACGAATACACGTTCATGAGCTGTCAACAGGAAACTTTCCCAATATTTGTAAGGTGAGACTTACGAGTACAATCGATTTTCTTGTTCATACACATTTACAGAACCTTTTGAGAGTCTTTTCTCTTCTCGTGAGCAAATTCTGCACGCTTTTATAGAGGAGCGATGCACTAGTTCACTCTTCTTGATGTGGGCTCTCAGGGTGACGCCGCGTCAAAGGCTGAGATGCCGACGTATCGACCGCGGAAGCCTACGATATCGTTCAACATTCGTACATAAAAGCTGCCCAATTGCACTAGCTTTAGACTAAAAGTCGAATATTATGTTCTGAAATATAAAGCATGTACATCTGCACCTGCTAGAAATATTTTTGTAGGCTACTAAGTGCAATCATTCATCAGTGTTCTGACAAATTGACCGTTTGACTGATATGCAAACTCCTCCTCACTCTTGCCCGCTTTTTTCCGAATTACACATTCCTCATGTTCGATCATATTTCATTCTATTTTCAGTCATTTATTAAGATTTTGGCATAATTCAAAATCACTGCCATGTAGTGTTGCGAAATAAATTTTAAGTTAATAACACTTTTACTACTCACATCAATTTGCCTCAACAGTAAACGTTCATTTTATAAAATGTCAGAAATTATGAGATTCCTGGCTAGGAGTTTTTCTCAAATCATGTCAATATATTGTAATCTGAAACCTTACAACGTAACGTGACATTCTAAAATATGTTATTAAGACATCAGGTGCTTTAAAGTTTCATGTTCAAATGATATTCGCAATTATGTGGTATGTAGAATTAATTTAATCCTTCTCCCAACACGTTCAAATAATGCAGTGCAGATTCTTTTTATTAACTTTAGCGACGTAAATACATTTCTAGATGCCATGTTCAATCTGAATGAATGCTCGATTTCATTTAATTCAAATATCTTTCCATGTTGTGCGTTACTTAATTAGTTGAAATAAATTTGCAGTTGTATGCCCTCCCCACCTCAGTAACTTCAATTGAATGTAATATTCTCAATAACAATTGCAATTATGCAATTAAAATACGCAAGCTGAATCTGCAACAAGACACCACATATCGTTTCAGAAGTAATAATTACTAAATAGTAAAACCCAAATACGGAGCCCCTGTTAATTACTGCACGAGACCCGATACTAAGCAAGAGTAATCATTTTAAGTTTCAATTTCTAATATTACTTAGCGTTGAGATAATTGTATAGAAAAAATATCTTGGGAAAACAAAAACCTGGTTTCATTGTTTCTGAGCTATTCGCAATTTTAATGTGAACTACATTTATTTTTTATTTTTATGATAATTTATTTTTAATGTTCTAATCTGCTAATTTTTGTTTTTCGTCTTAAATCTCCTTGATCCACCTTGAATAAATCCCCATCAGACAGTAATACACTTGCGGGGTTTTGTGTTCATGGACTCTTATACAAGTAAAAGGGAGAAATCTGCCATCTTTTCCTTGACATATTATACAAAAGGGGGGGGGGTGTTAAATGTTCGTCAATTTCAAATTAATGCACGATGAAATAACTGACAGATATTTCAAGACCGTAAATTATAACGCTAAGAGCAAAAAATTCTTGCATACTTTGTAATATATATATATATATATATATATATATATATATATATATATATAGAGAGAGAGAGAGAGAGAGAGAGAGAGAGAGAGAGAGAGAGAGATACTTACTTACTTACTTACTTGAACCAGTAAAGCGTTACCGATGCGCAAAATGTTTGCGGATTGGTACCACGCAAGAAATCGAACTCAGCTACTTAGATTTATCGACTAGCCAGCATAACTTTTACTCCAATAGTCTTACTTGGTATAAGAAACTTCCTGACATATTAAAAGGAAAGTTGAACATATTGAAATTTTCGAAAAATCACAGGTTTGATTGAATATCGGACGCTTTTGAGTAAACATGAGTAAATGTTTGTACTTTTGAGAAAACCTTGTTTACGCATTTTTTTTAAGTTGTCACTAATCTACTCAAAATAACGTGAAACACTGATATTTTCAAAATATATTTCATTTATACAGGTCTATCGTCTTCAATAATCGAGTCATACTTCAATAGTCGAGCTCTACAAAGTCTACTTAATGAAAATAGGAATGAAATAGGTGCCATTTTACCAAGTTAACCACAATTCAAGCAATTAGTTTAAAAAAATTAAAACATTTTTACATGAACATATCTCCATAATCTTTTGTAAAGGCCTCGTTTTGAAGAACAGACATAATTAACAAAAAAGCACTCTTCAATATTGTAGTTCTAGGTAACAGCGAAAAAATAAAACCTTTACAGTTTTCGAAAATTTATAGAAAAACGAAAATTGCACATGCGCCATGTTTATAAGAGTACTTTGTTATACCTGAGAAAAATATTACTCCAAAAATTTGAAACCATATTTAAAAATGTGGAGACTTTATGCAAAGCACCCTAAAAATAAAAGTATTCTTTCCGAATTCAAGAGGAAACGAAATCTATCAGATCAATGAGGTATAATCAGTTTTGGTGAAAAACCTACCATCGGTTTAGCCGTTAGCCTTGTTCACACACGGACAGACTAATGATGAGACACTTTTACGGTAAACCTGTTCTGCGATATCAACAACCCTTTAAATGAAAATTCTGTTTACACAACGCATTAGATGCAGTATTTTTATAAGAGGAAGAAATAGCCCCCTTTTCGGTAGTATCAGGGGCTTATGAATTTTTTCTGTCACATTGGCCACTTTTCGCAGCAGAATTACAAATTTTCCCTTTGCCACAAGTAGCATGTGAGAAAATACAAATTATCAGGTTAGCTTTTTTGTATCACAAAATACTCCCTTTCGTGATATGTAGCATTCATCGTATCAGGAAACTGAGGAGAGAGAGAAATCACCAGTTGCTTCCTCCCTTTACGTAACAACTCTTTCCTTCGTTTTGAAGGGCACTTAGAACACCGAGTCTTTCGACAACAACCTGTGGAAGAGAAATCTCTGTCCAAAAGATACGGACTCACGTTACAGGAATACTCCAGAATAAAAACGCATATTGGTCATTGATATTGTCCATTGAATACATTATATGAGGGTATATGCAGACCTAATAAAAAATCCACTATGGAACGACCCTTTCTATTATTTCGCTGGTGGATCTAAAACAATCAGCTAATTTACACCTTCACATTGAAAATATCTTTTTAATTTCTCCGAATCAGTGATATTCGATAAATAAATAAATTCTTAAAATGTAAGAGATGTACGAAAAGCGAACTTATCTCCTCGCAGCATCTATTAAGAATCTAGCAGTGCATTAGTGATCAGAAAAACAAAATTGGAAGAATTTGTTCTTCTAGAAAAAAGGTGAATTTTAAATTCTTAATGTATTCTTATTGTATTGCAAACCGTTGTCATTTCTTTTCTTCTCCCAGTGCCGACGTCTTTCTCCCAGTGCCGACATTTAAATGAAAGACAATCATGTTGTCACCCATGCTGAACCCTCCATATCATTAAATATTGACCCTAAAATTTCCGAAATAATACAAAACATGGAAAAATGTCTCACGAGCCACAGCACATGATTCTCCTCTCTCAACCCAGCACTGGACTAAATATGATGACAGGACCAGGACTCGTTCCAGATTTCAGTCGCACAAAATCAACAAATTGGAGCATAAAAATCCGTTGTTGGCCGCAGGGAATCTAAATATTCCGAGGGAGGGAGGGAGGCGCTGGAAGTGCGGGGGCGGAGAACGCTAACAGAAGCGGAGCGGGCGGAGTCGGTGGGAGGAGGTGGAGGGGAGTGGAGGGGAGGGAGGGGCCGCGGCGCAATCAATCACCCGCAAGTCGCCGCTCTTCAGCGACCGCACGAGAGCTCGGTCAACAGCCGGCGGACCGCCGCCCCCGCCGGCCGAGGTCGCCGAGACGCGAGGCGACCCCATGGCGTCGGCGCCGCAGGTGCCGGGGACGACCTCGGAGGACCCCGCCACGGTGATCAAGAATCTTCGTACTGGACAAGAAAATCTCCAGGTTAAACTGGTTACAACAGGGATATTCCTTCCGGGAGAGGTGGTTCGGGGGATCTACTGATGCACGCCTCTGACCGGGAGGTCATAGATTCGAGTCCCCACGGTGGCACGATTTTCGACACTAGCTTGTCAACTAGGTGCAATTCAGTCGCTGTCTGAAGATGAATTCTAGTGGCCGGTTGCTCTGATCGGAAGTTTCCATGATTTCTCCAATCATCACTGGAATGCCGGGGCAAAAGGACCACGGACCGTGAGCGAACTTTTATTCCTCTTCCTTGCCCTATCTTCGCCCCTTACTTACACATACATCTAATATGCACTACACTATAACACATGTCGGGAGACCGGATTGGAGGTTAGAGCTTGTCCCGGCTGGGTCTGTGCCCCGCTGGTAGGAGAAACCTGGTTGGGGAAAATCGCGATAGCTGACTATAGTTCGGAGCCGGATCTCGCCGTCCATTATGAGATCATCGCCACCTCCCGTGGAAAAAACACTATAATTACGGGACTAACCACTATAGCAGTTGACGCGCCAGGGGTCCCTAACAGTTCAATCAATCCTATATTTCGTATTACTTCAATTCAAACCATATTACGCACTTCTCGACGCGTTAACTTCTTTGGTGATGAATGAGTGTTGTGCGTGTAAGTGCTACAACTGTTTCCCGCAGTACCACTTACACGCAGCGGTGCTCCTCCCTTGCTGGACGCAGATCGCAGGGCTAAGCTTTAGATCCTGCCTGGACGTCCGATTTGAGTGACAGCGTAGTGCATGCAAGTGTAAGTGGAGATGTGAGAATAAGGATGAGGAAGGAAAGGTCGTACGCGGTCTGTGGATATTTACTTTCTCGGTATCGCTTTCGCAGTAGAGAGAACGTTATACAATGCTGCAAGCAAAAGGCGAATTTCGTCCGAAAAAATCCTAATTTGGGGCCTTGGCAGTTAAAAAATTAACAAAAAAATTCTCTAACTGCATATATAGCTGCAATCAGTATTTTGTCGGACCTTGATACCGAAAATTTAATGAGGGCAAAAAGTCTGTCTGTCCGTCAGCCCTTTCGTCTGTGAACAACGCTAGCGACTAAACCGTTCAGACGATTGTCTCCAAAATTGGTATTCCCTATTGGATGTGGCTGTTTCCGCGGTCCCTTGAATTCGAAACCGTTATTTTAATTTTAGGGTTATTATAGCCCCTGGGGAATTGTCTAAGTAAAAAAAATCCAACGTTTTTGATTAAGTTTTGTTATTGGATAGTGTGAAGAACGTGTAAGACATGGTACAGGTCTCATGTTCGTTGAAAACTCTAATTTTTCAAAAATTGGAAAAGTTGGATTTTTTCAGCGTTTTCACCACAGTTATGAAGATATACTTTTCTCGTAATTTTGCGCGAAAAAACGGACTAGAAAGTACGTGCTTGTTTTAGTACTACCAGTTTGTTAGGGTACTACTCCGGCATTAACCTTGAGTTGAAAGAAGTAACAACGAAAAACTATCGATCAGGGCAAGCGACCGCTGGAATTCTATTCCGCACTGTGGTGTAATTCGACGTAGCTATAGTGCTAGTTTCAAGGATCCGTCCACATCAATGCTTGAACTGTAGAACTTCCCGGTCAGTTTCGCTGCAACAGCAACAGTTATTTTCAAAACAAATTGGAAAGCATAGCCATTTTTGTAATTCTACATTTACTTATTTCAAACCCACTTCCAGAATTTTGATACGTTGTTAATCTAATTCAGAAGAAGCCTTTAATGTGAATATGCACTTCATGCTCTAGTCCTTGAATTCAGTACGTGAAGTAGATAAAGCAGTTCCAGCTGGTGTATTTTCAATACCAATTTACAAAATATTTTACTATTAAGCATTGTTATGTCATCTGGATGGTTGACAAAACCTCTGTCCTCGCTCATCAGGTATGGAATTTTATTCACTTCATTTTGAATTAATGAATGACAAAAGAGTTCCTTTCAAATAGCCTGACTGTTTTGGTAAAGAACTACGTTATTCTTCACTGCTTTGTGTCAAGCTAATTTCTTTTGTTATTTCCTTAATTTCTGTAATTATTTCCAGAACCAGTCTAGTAGCTGATTACTAAGTGACATTTTTCGTTAAAAAATTCCATCCTATGATTTAAATCAAGGAAGTTTACATAATAGAACGAAAGAGAAAGAAACTGCATGAATACGAGTATACGAGAATATTAGCAATTTGTTCTTAGTCACATGTTTTCTGGAAGCATGTATTTATATACTTTTATTAACACTTAATCTAGTCACGAAAACGCAGAATTGATAATTAGCGACAATCAGCGACGTATTGCTGATTTGTAGAGAGATACTCTATTTCTTAACGAGAAAATTTAACTTCCTTAACGAAGTATAAAGTAATTAATATTATGTTCCTCTATAAAAAGAAATAATAATGTTAGTAAGAATAATACTATTATCATCTAATGTTCATTATGTAAATTTTTTACTTGCGAAGAAAATTCGTCAGTCAAAATTGACTCACGTAAATGGTTTTTTACGATAAAATATATTCCAGAATTTTAATTTATGTGCACTCATTTTTACATAGTTTCTCCTAAGGTTCAAGGTCAGCCCACTAATAGATGATCACATTAGAGATTTCGCTGTTAGGCTACATTCGCGTCTTCTGCTCAAAACGATTCCAAGGGGATTCCCCACAGTTCGTGTTAGCTACGTAAACATCACGTGATCGAACTAAAAAAAGGTCTTCTAGAACTAGAATGGCGAAACGTTACGTTGCTGTCCAATTTTGCAGCAACGGTAACTTTGGAGTGGCATCACAATGGAAAGTTTGAGGAGATAAACCACGCCTATTTTTAACGACACATGGAAGATGAAGACCCCTGCTGTTTTCGAGGGGTGACCTGAGCACGTTCGGGAAGCGTGAATTGTGAAAGCCACGTGCCTGTTAACGTGCCGGACGTCCACTGTTAGTTGAAGCATGCAATTTCTCCTCGATTCTGCCTTGCATTTGTTTAAAAAGACGTTCATTGAGCATTAAATTTACCTGACGTTCCATCTATTATAATCGGGGTTCTAATAATTATTATTAAAACCCCGAAGAAAAAATGTATTAGTTCGATCACTAGTATTTTAATTTCTCAGAGAATAAATATTTATTCTCGAGGAAACTTATTTATCGAGAAAGATACAATTTCATTGTTCAGATTACTTCAATATCTTGACGAGTCTTTGATGCAAAAAACATTACTTTCTCCATTTTATAAACAATTTTTTTATATAACATATTTCTCACTCGTTCTGAGGCCCAATTTTGGACAAAAACATGACTTGCTTAATTTTAATTATTTTAATTTCCTTCTATTTTAATCATTTTCGCTGCGTCGACGTTATGGGACAACAGCAGATCGTGGTGTTTCGATAAGAGAATGTCAGGAAGGTCTTCATGAAGAGACCGTGAGTACATTTCTCTATTTACCACTCCCTCTTTCCCAGCGCTATCAGTTACTCATAGTTGCAATGTGCTTGCGATATCCAAAACCATTTCGGTACTCATGTAAAAATTATATCAATTTTTTGGCAGTTTGAAGTAAAAACGAGAATACAAAATATATTTTTGTGAAGATGACATCAACGTAAATATTTTTCTGAACATGTTACAAAAAATTCCATTTATCACGTAAAGTAATGGAATGTCGACAAAGGCAACAGGACATAAAAGGTTCACATTGCTATTTTCAACATGTTTCTAAGTTTTCGTTTGTGCATTTCACGATAACACGAACACATGAAGTGGCATAAAACTTCGTTACAAAATTTTAATTCGGTTGAAGTTTTTGGAAGGCGGTGATGCGTTTCAAGACACTTCGTAGCAAAGAGAACAAGAAATCCCTGAGAATGTCTCTTGTCTTCTGAGGGTCCGGTAATTAAGTGTCTGTCGGCTTGCGACACAAAGCCCTAGAAATATCGGGGGAATTTTCAGAAGGTGCGACGGGAGCGGGATAAAGCTATCTCCCTTATCCAGTGGAGGAAAAGGAAAACGTGTCGCCTCCCACAGGGGAACCCAAGCGCTTCCTGCTTTGCTGCAACCGCAGTATTCTACCTCGCTGATAGCGTGGGTGTTTGTCGATAAAGGAACAAAGAATTTTCCGAGTAAGGAATGTTATTTTCGTTCTGGGGTATCTTTAATACTTGGTTATAAGGATAGAACTTGAAATTGAAAATCAGGTGTCCCATTTTTGATGTTGCAAACTAAAATAGAATATTCTAAAATCCCTGTGTCTATTTTTTTTAAATAATTATCTTTTTCTCCATATTAATATGTTTTTGAATTCCAATTCTTTTAAGAATTTCTTTGAAAACTTGGGAAATGCCGTGAATCAATTCGTGAAACAGAGTTTGCTTTGAAAGGATGGAAATGTGAATTGAACCGTCGCTCATGAGCAGTGATGCTTTTTCTGAACATTCTACATAATGTACGGAAATACCGCTGGTTACTGTCGCGTTTAGGGAAGTTTAGACATTCATCCCCCACAAAGGAAAATAAATCAATCTAGTTCGTCTGATGAAATTATTAATTATTTTATACATAATTACTGCGGTAAAAATCATCACACTTACAAGTTCCAGCACTATTACTGTTTTAAAACATGTTAAATCCTGTAAAACATTGGTAAAAGTTCAAACAATAGCCCAAATGAAAAATCATCAACAACAATTAATGTGAGTTTTTGCAGTTTAATATGAAAACGTATATTTCACACAATAACCATTATAAATTGTTTTTAGAGGTTGTATTAAAATATAGAAAAGAAAATTACTTGTGGGCAGACAAAAGTATTATGAAGCAGCCCGTATTTGCTAGAAATGTAATAAATCTATAGAGGGCAAAATTAATGTTTTACATCCATGAAATAAAGTTCACAAGATGATACCATTGATTTTCCTTTTCCCTTTGTTTATACATAAAAAATTATCTGAAATAAAGAATAGAAGTGCAACAGAGTCTTGAAGATGAAATAAAGTATAGAAGTACAGTAGTAGAAGTATATAAATGCAATGACACATAGAAGATGATACCATTTAGTTTCCATTTCCCCTTGTCAATACATGAAAAAGTATCTGCACAATAGCCTGTGCAGAGCGTGTTTAAATGTTGAACGCTGGTTAAAACATTCCTGTTTTTCATTTACGAAAATCGAACACAACGCCACCCACCCTCGTGACTTGAAATCCCGCCGCTAAAGAATGTTCTCCGGAAATGAAAGGTGTGACGTCATTGAAACGTCTCTCGCGTATCGCGGGGGCAGCTGCGTGCGCGCTATCCAGCGTGTGGCTGCACGCACCCCAGGCCCCGTCACCGCGTCTTCCCCGCTGCCAAGGGCGTCTCGCCCGCCGGACTTGCTCTATCGGAACTGGCTGCCACCTCTCTCAGCGACCGACGTGCCGGCGAGGTGAAGTCAACAGCCCGCACGCAGATAAACGAAAACCGGGGGACTGAACGTTTTGTTTGTACTCAGGAAAGGCCAATGGACGTTTCTAGACTTGGAGTCTTACATTCTTGAACCTTTGAGACTCTTAATTTGCGACCTTTGCATGTAAGTACATCATATCATGTCCAATGAAGTTCTAACACTTGTTATCAATGATGATTGACGTCAATAATGTAATAAATACTTGTATTTTGAATGCATCAAGTAGGATTAAAAAGTTCTCGGTTGAAAGAAAGGCGTTGCGAATTAAGATTGCAAACCAAAGGATTTCAATTTATTTTCTATTTTTTCGGCATGTGTTTTGCCTTTGACCTGCACATTTTTTGTAAATGTTAGTAGTTTTTGCGTAATATTGCGTGCAATATTAAAAAATACCTAAAACAAGATTTTCTCGAAAATTTCACCACATTTTTCTTTAACACTTTGGTAACGCTGGTACAGAATGTACTCTATAAGATGACATAAAAACCATATTGACCTATTGTTTTGTTTTTTCCAATATTTTAAAAAAGGTAAATTTTTTGAATTTCCTCTCACGTCATTAATATTTACATTAGCATGATTTCTTCACATTATTAATTTTATGAGTACATGAGCTTCAAATGATGTCTTATAAAGTTTCTCGAAAACTCAAACGTTTTCTGAGAAAATGAGCTCAAAATTCCGCGTATTCAGAAATGTTTTAACGTCATTTTCTTCAAAACCGCTCCAAATTTTTTCTTCGAGTTATTCATCCGGATAGTGCTGATTGCACTCTTTAAGAAGACCTAAGATGCATTTAGGTGTATTCCTTTTCTTGTTTTCAAAGATTACACAAATGTATTTTTTTTTTAATTATCTTACACCACATAATTTTCCATACATTTCCAGAGATTTGTATACATTTTTGGGTCTGTGAGTTTATGTGCTTTAAATTGAATTGAATTGAATTTGCCTTATTTTACGTGGCGAGACTCGGGCCATCAGGCCCGCTCTTCGTCTGACCAACGCAAATTTCGCTACGCTCCTTCCACCAACTAGGAGAGAAAGGAGGTATTTCCTTGGGCGAGAAACAGGCGATTTTTTTGAATTTAGCTCAGAGCGTCATTTAGGCTTGAGGATCTTTTACATGCAAGTAAATCTACGAACATGGACAGCGGCTTTACTTCCTCCTCCGAAGGAAGGCGTACGAAGGATTTTTTCGCCCTTAAAAATCCACCGGCTCGATCGGGTTTGAACCCGCCAACTTGGGTACAACAGTCCAGTACGCTAACCGTTACACCATCGCCATCGCATGACTATTTATTGGAACGTCCTATATAATGTGAGAGAGTTCTACACAGATGTGAGAGAGGCTGGGTCACGGTATGAGAAATACTGAATATTGCTTGTGTCGTTAGATTCCTGATGATCTAAAATCGACTGCAGTTCTGAATTTGATTGACATGCATTGTCAACATCCATGCGGCTTCACACGTGCGGCATTCGGCGAATCCCGAGCAACCGCACCTCCAATCCCGAGTAGTGTGGACGGGTGACGTGCGATTCGCCGAGCGCCGAACATTCGGTATTCGTTTATCCCGCCGCGTGACGGCCTTTAGGGCACACCAAATGGGGCAAACATTCGCCGAACACATCAACTGCTCGGGATTGGGCGAGCAGTAGCTCACTGCTCGGCGAATACCAAGTATGTAGAGCCGCCTTTAGTTATAAAAATCAGAATTTTGATTTCATTCGTAAAATTCTGAAAACCATTTAAGCTGCTTTTAGACACGTTAACTGGTAGAACGTTTTCTGTGTTTGGCTGTATATTCTTACCGACACACTGATTTCAGAGAGCACATTAATTTTGTTATATACTGGAGCGCTGACAGTGATTTCGATAACTTCTTTGCAGGTTTCTGAACATTTCACTTTTAGTTCGCTCACTTTCCACAAATTGGCAATTATAGTTATCTTATCTTTTCAGGCAGTGAGACTTTCATGAAATGCAAAGTAAGGCAGCAAATTAAAGTGCTATAATAGCAAGTGCCTATTCATTGTGAAGTACTTTGATAATTCATTTGATCATTGCACTACTCTCTTTGTTGTTAATGGAGCAATATATTTCATGGTATTTGGTCATAGGCTACCTGCAGATGGGGCAGCTGATTTCGTACATTTTTCTACTTTTTTTACTTCTCATTGTAAAGCTAATAAAATATTTTGTAGTTAACTCGTCCTTTCCGCTGAGTTTTTTTTTTTATTTCTCCTTCACATTAGCACAGTGAAGTGGGATTTTTTTGTGAATAGCACAATATGTAGTTTGTTTTCCTGTACTTGTCTTGAGGCTTTAATAGTTTGATGAGGTCTTTATCTTAAATAAACAACCTAAAACTGACTAATTGTCAAATTAATTGAGATATTTGGCACAGGAAATTTTTAGAAAAAATGTTTTTTTACTCATAATACTAATTGTTGGGAACTATTTGGAGCAAAAGTTTTATCTTTTTTTATCATTCAAAGTACGCTACATTAATACTTTATTTACATAACATTCGAATGAGTGCTATGTAAGATACGTAAACACATTCACCGACTTCATTATATTTAGTGGAGCTTGGGGGTCGAACCCCAACGAGAGTTTTCTTCTTATATAAATTAAAATCTACTTCATTTTATTTCTGATACGATATGAGATTCATTTTCTTTATCATGAATTTTTCGTTCTAACAAAAAGCGTTTTAACCAATAATCATGGTAAACACTTCAATGACAATGATACAATAATGAGATTTTAATTATTCCCTATATCATTCGTGATGTATTTAGAATTAGTATGGCCAAAATTTAGCTAACTGGTCCTCAGATCATTTCAGAATCTTAAATAGCTTTAACATCCGTAGTCAAATGGCCAAGTAATATCATCGACTTGTGCATAATATTTGTTATGAAGGAGTCTGGAAACAAAGACAAAGTAAATTTTCCAGGAAAAGTTCCATTCTCAACTTGCCAAACCAGTACCGAAGGCAGTTCTACGAAACGATGTTCATTGACAGGTCCATCCAGCGCAAAGTGGTCTAACGAACTCAGGATAGCTTCCCTTCGTGTAAACACACTACATTCTCGGGAGACGTCATTATGTCTTCTTGTCAATGTGTTCACCATCGTTAACGATGCAAAGATCAATGAACCCATCAAGCTGGTTAAAGAGAAAATTTTAACCCTCAAAAGTTAATACTAAATAATGCAATATTTACTCAAAGACCGACGTAGATCGGTTGTAGGAAAGCAACTAAAAGATCAATAGTTGTTATTTAAAAGAAATGTATTTAGTATAAAAGAACTTGTCCGAATTTACAGCAAAATAAAAAAATATTGTAATTGTAACTAGAATTGGCCCCACTATAGAAGTAGTAGGTATTGACTGCCTTCGATCAAACTTCTGAGCTAAAGAGAAATTCACAGTCATGAATTGCTTTTATTAATGCACGTGTTTCTCTACTACTAATTTTGCGATCAACAAAGCGATCTTAAGAAACATAATATTTTATTAAATACAAAAAATGAGCTTATTAGTGTAAGTCAGAAAAAATTTCAATTTCGCAGTGCGACAATTCAATTTCACAAGTGACATGGTAGACCCGACAAAAATGTGAACTTATTTTGAGTTTAACGAGTTCATAGTTAACTTAATAAATTGATGTTTGCAATCGTAACCCCTTAGACAATTTACGATTCTAAACGCTTACTACCAAAGGCTTAATTCCAAGTGTGTATAACGTATGGTAATTCTTGATGAATCCCTTGGTAATCTTTAGAATTCCGAAATTCGAGCTGTTACGTATTCACGGACAAAAAAGAAAAGGGAACTCGTACAGCAAATGATGTTATTTTCCTCCAGATCTCAGCGAGCTGCCATCCAGCGGTGCGCAGAGAGGCGGTGGCAACGGCGGATACCGCGTAGCAGAAGCTGGCCGACGAAGACGTCCGGCGGGCTGGCGCCGGGGTCGCTGGTGAAAGGCGCGCCGCGGTAGCGGGAAGGGCGTTGGCGTCGGCGGCAAGGGCCGGGGGAGGATCCGTAGGGGTTGCTCGCCAACCGCACCCCCGCGGCGACGGCGGCGTCGGCGTCGGCGGCGACGGCGGCGACGACGGTGGCGGCGGTGGCGGCGAAGGCAGCGGCGACGGGGGCGGCGGGGCGTAGGTATGTCGGCGGGGCAGCGGCCCCCGGAGCCGCAGTCACCTCTGCAGTTGCACGCCGAGCGGCCGCTCCCCGCTGCAGCGACGCCCGAGCCCAGCTCCTCGCCCGACGCCTCCGCCTCCGCCGCGGCGCCCGGCGACATGACCCTCGGTAAGTCACGCCCTCCAGCGATCCGCGATACTTTGCTCAATCGACTTTTCGCTTAATGCATTCATCTTCAAGATCTTATGTTTATCAATATTTTGTACATGCCGAACAGTCACTGTATGTTTATTGACGTTCCATTGTGTTTATACACAACTATTTATCGATGCAAGGTTCTAATCGTGAAAATTACCATTTAATAATTGAATTACACTGAGGATTTCATTGAATCAGAAACGCCGCGGACCAACTTGTGGCAGATATTATTGTTGTATGAAAATGTGGTGCTGTCTGTTGTGAAATATAGTTACTCACATTAGTTCACGTGAATGTCAAAATGCTAGATTTGATATTTCAATGTTTCAGTGATAATTCTTTTACTATATAGAAATTTTCAAAAGCATTTTTTAACGTTAAGAGTTAGAACTAACTGATTTACTGTTTAATGAATGCGTCCTATTTTGTCAGTCCTTTATTTGAAGTAATCATGTATGTGCGGTGAATATTTTCCGTTTTCTTATTTTCGCGTCCAAGTAAATCAGTTCCTTTGGAGTGGTAAAAAACTCCCAAGACCGAAAACTGTTGCTGGTTGCAAGCCCAGAGCACCGCCCTGGGGTGAAAGTGTTATGCCTAACGCAGCCGTGTCCAACAGGTGACGAAGCGCTGGCCGCGAGCCTGTTCCGGCGCGCGCCCCCCGACTACCCGAACTTCCAGGCGCAGCCTGCGGCCATGGCCGGGGCCGCCTTTTCCTGGTCGGCGAGCGAGGTCCTCGCAAAGCACAAGCTGAACTTCGCGGGCCTCAAAATGTGTTACGGAGATGGTCCTCTGCCGCACCCAGGACCTCCAGGTAGGTTTTGATTCACATAAAAAGAAAATTGCGAACAGTTGCTATTGACATTTTTGTTATGTTATTCACAAAATAATGTTTTAATTGTATATGTCATTTTAGAAATATATTAGAATGTACTTTATTTAAGCATTTTGTTTTAGATTAAGATTTTGATTGTTGAAAGTCGACGAAACAAATAAATACCTTTAAGTTTATAACAGGAAACTTCAATGCAGGAACGAACAGCGAACTCGACTTGCGGAACGGAACGTTTTAAGTATTACGAACGCTGATTTAGCGCAATATTTAGAATAGTTTATTACGAAATTCAATTTGTTTTAAGGTACTAGTACTAAGATTTTCTTTTTAATAGTCCCTCCCTAATTCATAGAACATTCGTGATTGTTAAGGGGATTAAAAGAACAAATTCCTCGATATTTGACATTCATTTACCCAGTATTCTGTAAAATTAAAGTGAATATTTCAGAATTCGCTTAATGGATATTTATATTGATACATTACTAGATTACGTATAATTCGAGGCAGATATGTACGTGACTTTGCCCTTTTAGTTGTAATTGCCAGTTTTTTTCTGAGAGTAAGAGTTAAAAAATATAAATGTTTGTTTTACGGACATTTTCTAATAACTTTTAGAATTATCCTATTTCTTGCCATTATTGTCAAGGACTAACGGAAATCATATATTTTTCTTCCGGAATTCATAAAACAGTTGTCACTTCGATATAAATCATCCCGCCTTCTCTCGATGTGGATATCGACTTTCCGAGTTTACCCTCGACCTCTGACTCCCGCGCGGTGACGTATCGGCGCCCAGCGAGTCGCTTCCGAGCGGGCATGGATTTTCCGTCAGCGACTCCAAAATAAAATCTATCAAACAACCGCGCGGCTCTCACAAACAAGGGGTATTGAGCGCTCGCTCGCCCCGCTGCCGTCCGGCTGCGCCTGTTGTGCGGCGGAGTGACGCCCCTGGGAATTCGCCCATGCGGGCGCGGGCGCACACGTGAACACGCGCGCATCCGTGTTTTGGTGTTTTTCTGGAAGATGGAGGCTCGTTCTCCACTGTTTTTGAGAACGCACTGCGAAAGTGAGGTCGATCTCTCCAACGCAACAGCCACGGCGCGCGGCGACTGCGGGCGCTCACGTTCGCTTTCTGTTTCCACTCAATTAGCCTGCTTTTGCACGGTTTACACCGTTTTCTACGAAATGCAGTAAAGGGGCAAAGACAAATGTTAGTTTCATACATTTTTAAGAACCGATATGACGACATTATTACATATATGATTAAGGAAGTAAATTCAATAATAATATTTACGGAAGGAAACTAGTATTTTACCCATACAGTAAGGCCTAAAGCCTTCAAGATATCTACACTTTATATACTTATAAAAAAATCTATTAACATCCACTCTTTCATATATAAAAAAGGTTACAACACTTCATTCAGGAACAGCAAACTTTTTTAAAAGAAGTCACGACTGTGCTCGAACATTGGACTCTTAGAAGAGCCTTTCTAGATTGTTACCGAAATTTGCGAGAAGATGGTTGTGGTCTTCCCCATGCGTTGGGGTAACGGAAGGAGCAATTTTACACTGCAATTATTATTGCTTCCTGACTCTGATTACCATTATATTCAATTTTTAAACTAAAAAAATACACGACCCTCATACGCTGATGATAAACTTCAGTTTGACGATAAAACTATCGCAAATGTCGTCCAAGTTTGTTCTTTTACCCCTCTTCCCCTTATTCGTTTTTTACTTCACTTGCTCTTCCAGAAACAATATGTGGATGTTCCCCCGATCCTCTAAACGCACCAAACATAAACATAAAAATACCCTTTCTAGAATGTAACTGAAATTTGCGGGAAGTTTGTGGGCTTCCGCATGCGTTAGGGAAACGGAAGGAGTAATTTTATACTGCAATTATTATTGCTTCCTGACTCTGATTACGGTTATATTCAATTTTTAAACTACGACCTTTATACGCCGATGATAAACTTTAGTTTGACGATAAAACTATCTCAAATGTCACCTAAGTTTGTTCTTTGACCCTCTTCCTCTTCTAGAAACAGTATGTGGACGTTACTCATATCCTCTACTACCTTAGAAGATGCGAGAACTCTTTCAATATAAAGTAACCAATGAACGCAACAAACAGTATCCTCTCGGTGTAACACATCAAATATTTTAATCAATTTTACTCTCACAAAAAATACCATTTACTGGAAGTACATGGAACGAACAGTTGACAATAAGGACATTACTTCAGCACCCATACATAGGATAAAATTTTGATCTTAAACTAGCTCATAGTGGGTTGCAATCATAAAATATATATCTATTTACACAAATAATGGAAGAAGTTGAAAGAACTGGCAATGCCATCTGCATGTTTTTTGCAAGTTTATTAACAAGACAAGCTCGGAGCGAAAAGTGGAGAGAATTAAGTAGGCGAGTGTGCATTAATCTTTGGGCGGGCGCTCAGCCGAGTAAGAAGGCGCCTGCCCCTCTAATTGGGCGGCGATTGGGGCGCAGCGCGTGGCGACCCCGGCCGGGGTCTAATGGCGGCGCGTGGGGAAAAAGCCCCGGCTCTATTCACAGGTGTCCTGCCGCCCCCGCAGCGCCGCTTAAAATTAATTTCCCGGTGATAGATTAGCTTTCTTGCGGCGGCGGCGGCGGTGCCGCATTCAGGGCCCGTCGTGGGCAACCGGGGGCGGCCGCCTCCGCCGCCGGACCTCGGGGAGGCTGCCGCTCCACGGGGATGAGCGAATCTGCTTCCTCAGAGACGGTCTTGACCAACTGCGCCGTTTCGCTCCTCATACAAGTATTCACCTGCCGTCGCCTACTCATTTGGTTTTCATTGCACCTTTTATTGTTAAAGCACTAATTACCGAAAAGCTTCATTTATTCACGTCTTTACGTCTACTTTAAAAATAATGCTATCATACACGTTCACTAATGAGAACTATTATCCTAGTAAAAAATAATATCCATTTAAGCATTTTTCGGGGTCGTGAAACTAAGCTGTACCTCTGGTAGCGTTATTTCCCAATAAATGTATAAATAAAATGTTTGCTCTCAGTTCCAGGAACCATCTTCTTGGATTTCCGCAAATTAAAGATCCTAGGGTTATAAACGTTCCTATTTTCTCCACATGTTCGTACTTTTCCCACATGGAAGTTAATATTTAACGCTTCTGACACCTGTGATGCAAATTATGTCGTACGTACTGCAAAAAATCACTTTTGAAAGACGACTAGCCGAGTGAAGAAACGAATATGTAATAATTACAGTAAGGATATAAATTAATACTGACGAACACTCAAGGACATTTTGAGGTAGTTAAAGAACGCCTTTCAGATAAAATGAAACTGCTCACTGAACTTAGTTTCTTCTTCGTAAATTTGGTTATTATCAGCTACGTTATTTACTTTTGCTTTTCAAAATCCCTGCTTCATTCCGCTTATTTTTACACATGTATGTAGTAACACGAGTATTTAAAGAGAATGTTTTTTTATTAAGGAAGACAACTCTTAAAATAATCTTCCCGATCCAAATATGTAGAGATGCTTTAGTATAGCAGATGATTTGCCGCTTTTACACAAGAATTTCGAAACAATTACTTATTACTTTCATCAAACTTAATTGAAGAATAGCAGTCAGGGTATCTTTTGAAAGGAATGGGCACTTCATTTCATCAGGCCTTTGAGTGGGAAAATCATGTATTTTTTGTAGCTCTTGGACGGAATTTCAGCTACAGGAATCGTTTTCTTACAACAAAATTACTTTTATTTTTGTACTTATATGTATATTGTAACCTTTTAGAATCGATATTCATAAGAAATTATGCTTGTGAAGTTGTGTAACACAGTTGCGTATTTGTAGCGTGAAAGAGATCTAATGACGACGCGCCTGAAAATTAACATACCGCATTTCTTAAAAAAGCAGAAGTATAGTTAAGCGATTAGCAATTTTTTGCGTCCTGAAACATTCCACCCCGAGCCCCGTGGTGTATTATGCGTGGCCTACCCCGTGACGGACAAGTGTCACGTGATCCCGTGTACGGCATGATTCTGGAGCCCGGGCGATCGCCCACGCGTCTCGTGCGAAAGGCGGGGGTGCGTTCGTTAATCACGGGCTCACCAGGGCGGAGCGGAGCGGCAGACAACGGGCGTGTCGGGGGAGGATGAAGGCGGGCGAGGGGCGGGGGCGGAGCGGCCGGTAAGGCCAGCTTAGGTCGCGGCGGGCCCCCACGCCCCCTGCGGGCGCCGCGTCGGCCCGTCGCGTCGCGTCGCATGGGCGGCGCGTGCAGGCTGCGACGTGGACGGCCCCGTCCGGCGCGCCGGTGAATGCGCCCGTCTTATGCAGTAATGCCGGCGCCTCCGCCGTCGCGTCGAGGATTTCAACGCGGGACGGACGCGAGCGTCCTCAGCCTCCGGCACGCGGGGGCAGGGGATCCAGCTGTCCTCCGTGAGGATGATGGATTTCTGCGCCGTTGCTCTACAGAAAACCACATGTCTCGTAATCATCTACTACTTACAGCGACTCATGTGTAAATTCTCTGCGTGGGGATTAGACGTGTATTGCGTGTTGTGTAACACGAGAAGTAACGCAGTGCAAAAAATAGGAGACACGAGATAGTTAAATTATACTGAATGTTAATGTAATTGGAAATGTAAAAATATGTTTACTGTTCATGGTTTACTATACTTTCTCTAGAAATAAGAATAAAGAAGTAAACTTTAGTGCTCCTATAGGTCATATGCACTTCCTTCTTCGCATTACATGTAACTGTATTATCGCGACCTCAGAACGATAATATATTATTTCACTTTTTTGCAAAAATATTTTGACATGCTCGAACTCTATTTGCTGATCTACAGCGTATCAAAATATTTATCAAATGGGGAAGCGGTAGAAAACAATCTATGAAATGAAAACAACATAGCAGTTGGCGTGTCATTTATTTAAAACCTACAAACTTTCAAATTCTTACGCAAATCTCAAAATCGTGTAGAGCCTTATTATTTTGAGACTATGTTATTAAAATATTGCGACGTCAATCCTATTAATTCCTTCGCAAACTCTGCAGAATCTCTTCAGCAAACAGACCTTAGGAATTTCGATTTTACTATTTTCAAAAATTTTTAAAGTTTTTATGAGAACGGTATTCTAACACAATTCAAACAGCATATTGTAAAAAAATACAAAAATAATTTGTTGCCAATATTGAGGAATTTTTATTTAGGAGTTGTGGTAATTTATCACGACATGGTTTAAAATTACACCAAACTACTAATATCGCATATATTGTAAATGAAAAATAACTTAAGCGTCTAATATTCCAAAAGAGATTTCAGTAAAATATAAATATCTAATGACGATGTAGAAGATTTTCATGAAAGTCAAACAAGTACTGTTTTGGACAAATCAAATAAAAAAAATTAGAAGTTTTTATGAAAATTAAAAAATAAAAAAAAGGCACGATCTTTATAAGTACCCCCAAAATTTAAAATATCCGTTTCAAATCCTCCACACATCGAATTCGGTCAGATCAAACGAGGAATATCCTTCGGTGACATGGATTTTCGTTACTGAATATCCATTTTTCAACATTCTTTTTTGCAGTCTAACATAATTTTCTCTACATCTACCGTACGAACGCAACAATTCCGAAGAAATACATCATTAATACAAATAATGCCATATAATATTGCTTCTCAACATAATTAAAAGTAGAACAGCAGAAAATCCTTTGAGCTTGAATATTTCATTGTATATTAATCAGATATTCTAACTTAAAACAACGTATTGGTTTATCGATTTTTTTTACTTGTGAACCGTACATTCGTTTTGATTCTCAAAATTAAATCTTGTCTATTCTTTTTTTAAATTTCGAATTCCGTGTCTACGGAACCGGGGCACGTGTCCTCGTCGTGTTTGCCCTTTGCTCCAGTGCTCAACAGGATGTGGTTTGGCTGCGTGCGGAAGCATCTGCGGCCGGTTGCGCCACGGGGGCGGCCCGCCACGCGCGTCAGCGCTGCCGCTTGCGCCAGCGTCTGTTTGCGCCCCCGCGACCCGTCATCTGGGAGGGCGGGCGACTCCAAGCACAGTGGGCTTCGATGCTTCTGGAGCGATCTTTCAATCGAAATTTTTTTCTTGTTCCCTCCACAGTAACCCTGCGGAGAAGGGGAATTTATGTCCTTTGAATTATTAACAATAAATTGCTGCCTTGAGGCTTAAGCACCTAGAGGAGGGGCTTTTTCTTACAGTTTTACATACTAGTCCTAAAGTTAACTTGCTTGCACTTTGGCATTACTAACTTACACTAAGATCGGTTTTGTTAATACTATAATTCTAGAGGTTGTTATTTTACGGGAGAGATATTTTTTTCTTCTTTTTCACTACATTCACACATCATTCATACTTGTTTCATTATATACATACTCGTAACCATTCATTCGTCAATAGATTACGGCTTGCTTCTATTTAAGCGCGTTGTACAATACAAGACATGGTGTGGACATGACAAGGTCACCATAAAATATGTAGCAACCGGCGGGCAAGGGTATCAAGTATGCTGATTAAACCTTTTTTCCATGAAACTTTTGCAAAAAAATTTTTGTTTTAAGTTTTTATAAGATTCAAAATGTATGTTAATGGCCAATAATATACTTTTCTAACGTATTTGTGACTCAATGAAACATTTGTAAACTGTCGTGGTTGATCCGAGCGACAATATTTTCTCGTGAGAGATTTCAGTGGCGGTGCCGTAACCAATTAACCTGTCGTGAACTAACATATTTGTTAGCAAATATTTTGATATTTTGAAACAATTGGAATAAAATAAAATCCAACATTACACACGACGATAATATTACTTTGTTATACGATTAATATAAGAGCATTTGATTGTCAGTCTTGAAAATAAATCAACAAAGTGTTGGAAAAGTCGATTCACAAGACAAGCGGTTTAAATATCTTGCAAGATATGTCAAAAGAAGCGAGGTTGGACCTTACTAAAGGACACTGAAGATCACTTGTACTTGTTGTGTAAGTGAGTGGTTGTTGGAAGTGAGTGGCAACGAAGATATTCAATATACAAAAGAAATAAACCTAATCTAGCGCAAGAGTGATTCTGTATAAATCTTTCAAAATACGAATAAACTCATAGCTTGAAATTCGAGAGAAAAAAAGAAGTGGACCAGCGAATGCTTGATGAGTTCGTACAGTAAATTAAGAATAGATGGAATGATTAATTTTAGCAGACAATTTAGATAAGTGTACATATAGTTGACAATGGAAATTCCTAAATATATACATTATCATTCACAGTACACTTGCTCATTGCGTTTTATTTTACTATCTTTACCACTAGAAATACGTGCGTATAGTGGGAATATATTATGTTCTAATCTTCTTTATGAGATTCTTGAATTTGTTTCGTAAAAACAGACGATTATTGAACAATTTCTGAAATCAAAACACGAATTTTGCTCGTTTTAACTCTCGCTCACATTTAACCGCCATGCAAATGACTCGTTGTTTAGCCGTGTCGGTGCTAAGCTAAACGAGTGTTTATAATTCAAAATTAAACAAACTAATTTATCGTTTTAATAATAAACTACTATATTTTGCCTAACGCATTCAGTAATATTAAATTTGACAGTTATAACGACAGTAAACGGCCTACCTATAATGTGGCATTCGGTTATGGATCATAAACATTGAGTATTGCCATTTATCAGACGTATGTAAGAGATTCGTGAATGTGAAAGTGCATTAACAAGACCTTTATAACAATCCAAACATCAAGAACGTACTCTATCCAATGCTTTTTCTGTGCAAACGTGTTGCAAAAGAATAGGTAGGTGGCGCAGACTTCAAGCTGCTTCAAGTCGCTGCGAAGGGAGAGAGGGTGTCAGGTATCTGAAAGTCCCACCTTTATGATCCTCCTCTCGCTGCGTTTGAGGAAACCTTCCCGCGAGTCTAATAAACTAGTTTGCCGACTCTTCTCTTTTTGAGGCGAACCACCCAAGAGCAAAAGTTACATTAAACAATCACTAAAAGTTAAAGCGATACAGTTGATAGAAATTCAAACTTAAAAAAAAAGGTTCAAGGACAGTTCGAAAACGTAAACGAATAATGTGAAATTGTCTTCGCATAAAAAATAATTGGCTTCGATTGGTATATTTATTTCCCATTTTGTGATATTGTTGGTAAAGACAGTTCGTAAACATTTGGAAAATAATACAACTAACATTGATCATGTAAATCACTAGAAACAAAAATCATAAAAATATTAACGAGTGGAAATTTCAATAAATTTTGATAACGTGTTGTTAAATGAATAATGTGAAATTGTCTTCGCATCAAGAATAATTGTCTTCGATTGGTATATTTCTTTCCCATTTTCTTTAAAGTTTGATAAAAACTGAAAGCACCTTCACATCTTAAAAATAAGCATGGAGAATATACCACATTTAACAACACTTATCAAAATTTATTGAAATTTCCCTTCGTTGTTATTTTTATGATTTTTGTTCCTAGTAATTTACATGATCAATGTTAGTTGTATTATTTTTCAAATGTTTACGAAATGTCTTTACCAATATCACAAATATACTTACACATATCGAAGATGATCAACTTTTAAAATGGTTGCTTTTTTGCAGATCAGTAGATGGTAACTAGGATAAATCAGATTTTAAATGTGCGTCCTATTTTCATAATCCAATAAGATGTAATATCTTAATGTATCTTGTGTATTCTCAATTCCGAATGCTCGAGCTTGGAAGAATCTCCCATTTTAATTCTACACTTATATCATTCCTGACACTAACAACCAAATTTGTTAATTTTGTGTATTGATATCAATCTGTTAAAATCGTTCATACACTTGTCAATGAATTTTGTATTATTGTGGTTTGTATCGCAATAAAATATTTAAAGTCTAAATATTTAAGTTTATTTCTCTATATTTTATTTCGTTCAGCGATAAACGGTAGTCTACTAATCGCATTATCATCAAACGAGTGAATTGGAAACATTTGCGAACTGCACTGTTTTGTACGAATGTCCTTACAACGAATCATGTACATTTAATGATTTTTCCTTTCTTATCACTACTATTTTCATGCGTATCCCCCAACCTTCAAGAGGCATTATTGTCTCGACCGAAAACGTGGCATGAGACGCATAAACATGCACATTGTGAGTGAATTGGAATTTTTAACTGCATTCTTTGTACAAGTATACATACACAGAATCGTATACCTAACCCGCGTATTAATGCTTTATTTCGAACCAGTAGTACGTAGTAGTACGTTGTTGCTGGTTCAAGGATTATTTTGTCGGGCGACGCGGGCGTGGAGGGAAGCCTGCCGCCACCGGTTTTGTGCGGCCGCAGCCTTCCAGGAAAAATGCCCCGAAATAGGCGCGGCGCAGTGACGCGCCCTTCACCACGTGCTGGGAGCCTCCGAGTGGGACGGGTCTGCGGGCGAAGAGGGTTGAAGGGCCGACGCCACGAATTTGGACCCACAGGCACAATGCAGGAGCTCCGTAAAGTTAGAACAGCAAAGTTTTCAAAAAATATTGAACTTCAACTAAAAATTTGTCGCTTTTTTTGTTGCTCATCAAAGCAAAAAAAATTCTCACTCATCATTTGACCCTGTTATTAAACATTCGGCTAACTTGATATCAAGTTAGCACCCCAATGTCCAGAAAACCAAGAAATTACAAAAATAATTACATGGAAAATTGTCGCTTTTTTGTTGATCAGCACTATCCATAAAATAAATTTTGTTACAATAGCAGCAAATGTAATTTGTAATTGTAAATGTACAAAAGCAAACCATAGCAGAAATATAAGTTTTCACAAACGTGGTTGTAACTTGATGTCAAGTCGCAAGAAAATCAAAAAATTACAGAGATAAATACAAAACACAATGACATGGGAATTTGTTGCTTTCTTGATATCAAGTTAGCCCGATATTTAATAACAGAGTCAAATAAAGAGCGACCATTTTTTTCTAACAAATTAGCAATAAAAAAAGACAAATTTTGAGTTAAATTTCAATATTTTGTGAAACGTTGCTGTTGTAACTTGACGGAGCGGAAAGTAGAATGACGGCTCCGGAAAGAACAAGCCAAGTCGTCATTCGTCGGATACAACAATAAAAGTGTCGGTCTGTAAAATTGTCGACGTAAATCAGTTATAGGATTTGACTAATATTGTTGAAAACTTGAGTACCGAAGATGGAGGTACAATGTGATACGATGAGCTTCGACTGCCAATGTGATCGGCTGCCGGGATATTCAATATGGTGTATATCTTATTCGAACAGCATTCTACAATTGTTAAGACGAGCTGGGACAGTTGTAGCTCTGGAAAGTACATGGCCCTTCATCCGATCCAATAAACGTGAAGTCATATTTTTGTAATAATATGGAAGTACGTTTCTCACAGATTGTGAACAATATTGATGAAAACATGATTGAATACTGAAGATAGCGGTACAACAGGATATGAAGAATTTTGTGGAAATTGTCGGGTTATTCCGTATTACGTGTAACTGATTCGAACTGTCTGTAATACAGACACAAAAATAGGCTAACTTGAACAATGGTATATCTGGAAAGGACAAGCCAAGTCGTCCAAAGAATAAATAAAGTTCATTATAATATTGCCGGTCTAGGCCACGTACAGTCTTTCACCAATATTAATGAAAATGTAATGAATGCCAAATAAGGGTGAATAACGGGATACAAAAATCAGTGTGAATATTGCCAGGGTGTAGTTCTTTCTTTGATTCGGGCAGTCGGCTCAGATACAGAGATGAAAGTTGTGTGGATTCGTTGATGCATCTCCGCGTGGCGCTGACGCTAGAACAAGGAAGGAGGGTGAGATGTCGAGTGTCGATCTGTGACAGCAGCGGTGGCCTTGCGGGGGTGGGGGCGTGCGTCGAGGGATGCGCATAACGGGCCGCTGGGAGGGGCCGGCGCTGCTCGGGGGGTCCCGAGGGAGTGGCCGTCGCGACATCCCGGAGGACAATGACCACAGGACGCTGCCCTCGCGCCGCGACTGTCGCGCGGTTCGTTCACCTCCAGGCCCCGGCCCGCCCGCTACTGTCTGTCCTGGTCGAAGCCCTACCAAAACAGTAGCGGAGTCAATGCCCTCTTTTCCTGGTGCGCTGACCACTTCGCTACTGACATGTTTGCACGAAGACTGCTCGTTTTCCAAACTAAACATTGCTGTATCTGCGCCAAATACCACCACTAATTGCGTGTTGATCTTTTCAGAAAACACTCTTGATCACGTTGATATTTTCAGAAAACACTCTTAATCATGTTGATCTTTTCAGAAAACACTCTTGATTATGTTGATCTTTTCAGAAAACACTCTTGATCATGTTCATCTTTTCAGAAATCATTCTTGATCATGTTGATCTTTTCAGAAATCATTCTTGATCATGTTGATCTTTTCAGAAATCATTCTTGATCATGTTTATCTTTTCAGAAATCACTCTTGATCATGTTGATCTTTCAGAAATCACTCATGATTATGTTGATCTTTTCAGAAATCACTCATGATTATGTTGATCTTTTCAGAAAACACTCTCAAGCTTTCAACGTCGAGTAAACTATCTCAAAAATTACGGAGAGGTAAATCCAAAACGATTGAGTACTTTATGTTACGTGCATTTGAAGGTCTATTAAAAACGCTAGGACATACCAAATAATCACGTTTCGCAACGTTTGTATCTCATTTTTTGATATTTTAATTCTAACAATCGCGCTACAGTAAAATGCACATATTAACCCTTTAAGAAGCCTTATTTTTAAAATTTTCATACCAAACAACTTTGGGAAGATTCTTTATGGGAATAGTTAGCCAGGACCTGCAGCATGAGCGAATATCAATTCAAAAAACTGGATATTTTAAATGTATATTCATACTACATATTAAAAACTTTTTTTTCGCACATGCCAATCCCTACAACTTTTGTTATGAAAGTAATGTTGCCAGGTTCAGATACATCAAGCGATTGCTCCTATAGCAAGGCTCGACAGGAACAGATAAACTTTGACATTTTCTTTGGCGAATAAAAAGAAGTCGTGGAGAATATGTCAAAATTCTGATCTAATATTCTATGCAGATCAAAAATAATAAAGTGTGGTTGTACCGATGTTTTCGTCCGGATCTAGTAATACTAATTCAAGCCCAGAAGTTACAACTCACATTTCGACTACCTCTCTACCTTTTATCCTGAACTGGTTTCAAGATCACATGTATTTGCAGTACAGAAAGATTTGAAATACGATTTAAAAAAGTTAAATTTCCCAAACGAAGAAATTAAATAATAACACTTGCAAAAAACAGTTTTGTTCGCTTCTCTCTCGGTTGTCCCATGCAATGAAACTGGATATTAACTGGTGTAGCTTTACCGTAAAATCTGTATCAGATGTGAATTTGTTTAACTTAGCAAATCACGCCATACGTTAGTTTAACAATTACAAGGTGGATCGTAGCAATTTGCGAAGAAATAATGTAGAGTTCGAAATAATTTGAATACTGACTTTTCTTATGTCGAATTTTTATGCTGAATTAATCGTACAGGGCAAAACTAAGCGTCGTAATTATTTTTTTTACGAGTACATTTTCAGACGAATGGACACGGAAAACCATGTTCGACAAGTGGTGGGCAACGCAGGCCCTCACCTGAAGAGGCAACGCGGTAGACGGGGTCAAGGGCCCCTTTGTATTCAACTTCGAGTGACGGGTGGTCCCGCCTCCTTTCCCTACAACGAAAAGAGCAGCTTTGTCCACAATTCCAACTAAAGACTATGACCTGGCGATGCCACGATGTTACGCTCCTTCAGTATGCGACAATATCGCGTCAAAGTACCACTTCCACAAATGTAAATCCATTGCATATGACAACAAATATTACATTCTGAATAATGCAATTTTTCGGAATAAAAAGTTAGAAAACATTTTCCATGTCAATTCTATTCTCCTAATAATTAGGATTTTAAAATTATTCATATCCACAAAACCGAAGTAATCGAATGACTTGGAAAATACTTGTTCCTGTTTGCTTTCGTGTGGCAGATCTCAATGGATGGAATATTTTACAACAATAATTATATTTGTAAATAAATAAGGTTTTTATATTTTAATGGGAAAATATGTTGTAATCAAGAAATTGTGGTTTGGAGGTAACATTACCTAGACTTGTTTTTATCGCGTACATCAGCTCACGTTTATAAACGCGCATGAAGATATTCGGGAAATGAAAGTATTAAAAAAATAGATGAAAATTTGCATATTGGTGATTCCAACTCGAATATTATGAATACAAATTTTAAGAAATAGACCTTTCTCCTTGTTTTTCTGGGAAAATATAAAAAAATAATATATTTAGGTTCACGTTTTGATTCTCATTGACTCTTGAAGGGGCTTCACGCAACCCAGTCGATTAAACAGCAGATAGCGTCTCCTCGCCAGTTTACGACGAGATACGAGAGTAGCCGCATTGAAGAGTCGGGGAGCTCAGGGGCAAAGCGCCGTTCCCTTTGAGGCGAAGGTGGCGGCGCTGTGCGCAGCTGCGGCCTCCCGCAGGCGTCGACCCAGGCCCGCCACGCCGCGGCGGCGGCGGCCGCATCAGAAATCCGTCATATTTCATTCGGCGCGGGGCGCAACCCGGCTGCGGCGTCGGGGCCCCCTCCCGCTAAAGTATTCCTCCCGCCGCCCTGTCCTCGGCTGTTTAGACTTTTGTTTTATTCATAAACCCCGCACGGCGCCCCAATAGTCGCCCCCTCCCGCATCGATCGAGGCACTGCGCCGCCCCGCCCCCGCGCCCCCCCGCCATTCAATACGCTCTAGGGGAGGGAGGGGCCCCAAAATAGCTCTCTTCCTGGCTGCGGGCTCGACGGCACGGCCGCCCGCGCCGTCCCCTGCGCCGGAGGCGCGCGGGGAGGGCGGCTTTCCTTGGGCAAAAAGGGCGGGGAAGGACTAATCTACATAGTCATATTCTGGGAATAAAAAGCGGTGACTGAAGGGAAAAAAATAGGTTTCCAAAACAGGGCTATTTTTCTCCCCGGCCTGACTTTTCAAGTGGGATATGCGGCAGCACCCTCCGCCGGAGGTCGGAGGTCAGGGCGGGGGAGGGAGAGGGAGAGGGTGGCCCGCGCTTCGATCCGCGCCTCTCCCCGCCCCCTCCACCTGAGGAGGAGGCGAATGCGACACGTTGGTCGCCAGTGCGACGCCCTCCGCCACCAGATTGTGCGACTCTCGCACAAAGTGTTGACGATGCCCTGTTGCGTGAGGAACTGTCGTTGTGGAAACAATCGTTAGACCGTTTTACTAACGTTATCTAAATCGTTTTCATTTTTAATCTAATTCGACCTTATCATGACGAGACAAAATATATTATTCGACTCCCTTTCTCTCTCTTTTACTGGTAATTTGCGTCCTCTAAAATTGCGTTTATTATATCTGCGCAGTTATTTTCAACTCAAGGGCACATTCACATTATAGAGCATGGCAATTCCTTCCAGCGAACGTCTTTGAAAAATTAGTATATTTTGTAATATTGAAAGAAATAAGTGAGTGCGCGGGTAAAAAGGGATAAGTCAAGTTTATGTCCAAAACGAGTATGCTAGAACATTGCTTTCCTACAATACTATTATAGAGTATAGGGGGTAAGTGACATTGCAGTTTTGCCATTAAGCTTTATTGACAATATTCAAATGTCACGTATCTCCGTACTCACAACAATAGTATTGTAGTGTAGCAATGTTCTGGCATACTCATTTTGGTCACAACCTTGAGTTCTTTCCTGTTACATGCGGCTCCGAAAACATTTAATTCCACGTGAACTCCCTTTATGAAGCGCTTCTATGAAATTGAAAAAGTGATCCTATAAAACTGCGTATATCATTTTGCATTAGTATTCGAATGTGACTAGTGGAAATACAGGTGGCAATCTAGGTTACTTTCCATTTTTAAAACGAACATGTTTGGTGGAGTTTGTAAAATATTTATTACGGAATTCATTTAGCCATGTTTCGTCATTGATCACAAAAGGGAATTCCTAGTGTTCGTCTGAACAAGCACATTTGTCATTTGGGAGAATACAAAATAGCCGACAGCACCTTTACGAAGTAGAATTTACCACGCATGATTTCCGAATCAAGCGCAAAAGCCCTTCCTTCTTAACACAACACACCTGCAATTTCCGCTGGCCCGAGTGCGTGTGATGGCTCACCTACCCCGCCATTTGCTTGTCGCCAGCTCCCGCCGCGCGGCGCGGCGCCGGTGGGAGGGGGCGGGGAGGGGGCGCGGACAGCGCGTGGGAGCGTGCAGGTGCTCGGGGCATTACGCCCATGAGGGGTCAGCGGCGCCCCCCCCCCTCCGCTCCGCCCCTCCGGCTCGCGCCCGGTCAAACGGCGCGGCCGGGGGATAATGACGCCCGTAAATAAGAGAAATAACGCTCGCTGGCTCGCTCGCTCGCGGTGGCTAGGTCTTGCAAGCGCCGTCTGTAATGAGGCTTACGTAGCGAGTGGGCCCACGCAGTTATCGCTGCCGTCATTGACGTCACTGGCTCCAACGGTTCCCCAGAACTTTCCAGAAAGATGCTAATCTCCAAACAAGCAACACTGGAACCGAAATAGATAAAAAAATGCTTATATTCAAAATTTATTACTATTTTCAATGGCAATGTGTGACCGTTGTCTTCAAATTATTCGATCGTTTTGTTCAGGTTCTGCGACTAAGTAGCTGGCTTAATTCTTAAAGTTAAATCGTTACAAAGATTTTCTAAATCCCAAGTAAACGATTTAATATTATTAATCAGTACATTTTGTGTATACTATTTGTTCGAAAGGTGTCAGTTCTAACACACGTAAATTATTTTACTTAAGTGTCACGTTGCGCGTCACAAATTTCAAAATGTCAGTTTCTCTCACACTTCCAGAAATTAGTAATACTTAATAGAACTAAACAATATTGTTTGCACTCCTACATTCGATCCTCGCCTCTAATTTGTCCGCATTGTTCATAGGGAAACATAGATACGGAGCACTCCATTTCTGGGAAAGATACTGAAGATGTGGGTGAGCGTGTGGAAGTTTAAAAGGACTTCTGGATGCCAGGATTGACCTATGTCATGCGCCGTAGCGTGACTCTTCCATGTCACTTTACGTGTTGTCTACGAATCGTGACGTTCTTCTGATAAAGAAAACAGCTTATCTTGAAGCTGCAGAACTCACACATGATCCGCGCTAAGCTATTGACCGAACCTTTAAATACAACATAAATTAATTTAAGAACGTAAAATGCTTGTTAAAACATCTCCATAAGAAGTTATAACAGTCTGCTTATTTTATCGAAAAACTACAATTTGTATCTTTATCAAAATACGTTTTCATGGCATTGTTTTTTGTGTGCACTCGATAAAAGAGTGTTTCTTTTCAAGCTTTGTCGTTAAAACAAGTAATGTTTTACAATAACTAATTTCCACAGTAAATTTATTAAGCGATATAACTTTTAAATCTTGCGAATGACATTTTAGACTTTGCATCATTTTCTAGTAAGTATAGTTGCGTTAAAATTGGAGTTAAAATTTATGAACTGTTACACAATCGTAACTGAATTGACGAATACATAAATTACCAATATTCCATTACCAATATGACGTTTTGCCTTCTTACACTGGGAAGTAGCAAGTTGAAATGCAATAGAAAACGGATAGAATTTCTACAAACGCCTATAATACTGAGAAGTGGTCTCTATTGGTTCTTCCTCATTGCTGCCCTCAAGTTATCGGTTCGTACTGCAAACGTTTCCACGAACGGTTGTAAGAAGTCCTTTTAACATTTCGAAGCCATCCTTCTGAGAAGTTGAAGTGAGACTGGCGCGCCGCGTGGGCCAGTGGAGCCGGTGGAGGCGGTGGAGGCGGGCGAGGCCGAGCCGCGTGCGGGGCGCGCTAAGCCCCTTGCTGAGAGCCGGATTAGCGGCGCACCGCGGAATCAATTAGTGCGCGGCAGTGACTCAGCGGGGAGCCTCGCCGCCGCCGCCGCCACGAGGGCAGCAACCCCTTCGCGCGCCCCCGCCCAATTAGACCCCGGCGCCGCCCCCGCACGCCAGCGCACTTCGCGCGGAGGATCGCAGGGGATTGGCAACGAAAGCAACTAATAACCCACCGTTCTCAACATCATTCGAGAGATGTAAAAAGATGGAAACGACGTACATTTTACCTTCTCGCGGTTCTCATCATATATCGACCACATATCGGCTGCGTCAGCTCAGTGGCATTACCATTGCCACTGAAACATAGTTTGGCCGGAAGGTCCTAGGGGGCGAATCAAGATGTTGGCGGATTTTTGTCACTAAATAGCTGGGTCGCATTCAACAACAAAACAATTCTAATGGCCGACTGTTCTGCTCAATAGTTTTTCGTAGATTATCCGGTCAATTCCAAGCGAATGTCGAGAAAGTAACTTAACAAATAAATGGCTCCGCTCAGGATAAATGCTGCAAAGTTATATTTTTTTCTTTACGTGTCATTTTTCTTGTGCAACCACAATTCAGGATATGCTAGTTTCAGTGATAAAAGTATTTGCATGAGGTGAACACACTAATGAGAGACTGTGGCCATGCTCCTTTACCTCAAAAACTGAACCACACTTTTTTTTGGGATCGCCTTCGATTTTCATTGAGTCATTCATGTGAACAACCACCATCAGGGTTCACGACCAGCTACTTCATCGCCTCGGTCGTGTTGTTTCCGTCGCCGCCTACCAACCCGCTCCCCGCCTCAGCGGACCCCGGCGCAGGCGGCACGCACCATGATTAGCCGCCCCGCCCCTCCGCCCACGCAACCCTCTCCCCCCCGAGCAATAACGCGCCGGATTCCGGCGCGCCCCTCCTCCCCCTCCTCATCCCTCTCCTTCTCCGACTGCCCCCGTGAATGTGCGCGCGCCGCCGCTGCGCAAGCGGGGAGACTGTGAGGGTGCACTTCGCCAGTGTGGAGTTATTACAGGGAGATATTGTACGCTTTCGATGTGTTTTAAGGGGGTGCCACCTGTAAGTATAAATTGTATTGTGATTGTAAGGAAAGTTTGGGCTATGGGTGTAAGAAATACATGCGTAATTTATCACTCTGATAACAATTTTAAAGAAGTTTTTGAAAACATTGAGTAAATGTTATTCGATATAATCTTCATTTACAACTGTCGATTGCAGAGGATGTATGTACTAATTGTGCGGTTTGTACTTTCAGATTATTCGCAAAGCATGCAGATTGGATACGGGATGCCCTCTGACCCGCACTCTCCTCAATCACAGGCGCATCATATGCAGCAGCAACAGTCCCAACAACAACAGCAGCAGCAACAGCAACAGCAACAACGTCAACAGGTACTGCTAACACTCGCAATATCAAATTCTAAAAGTTGAAGCGATAAATTAGAGCAAAACTCTTTGAACGTCTTTCTGAGTATTTCTTTCGCACGGATGCAAAATCTATTGTCCTTTTCCTAATTTATTCTTCCTAATCATATCGTCAAACTCGATCCAAGCCGTGGATTTTTAAGGGCAAAAAAATCATTCGTACGCCTTCCTTCGGAGAGGAAGTAATGCCGGATGTCCCATGTTAATAGATTTACTTGCATGTAAAAGATCCTCAAGCCTAAATGAAGCCTCTGAGCTAAATTCAAATCGCTTGTTCGTCGCCCAAGAAATACCTCGTTTCTCCGCTAGTTGGTGCTAGTTGGAGCGTTGCGAAATTTGCGTGGTCAGACGAAAGAGCGGGTCTGATGGCACGAGTCTCGCTACGTAAAGGAAGGCATCAATTCAATTCAATTCAATAATGTTACGAGATGTCGCATTTCTACTTGTTGATCTTAACGATGGTAGTTGTGCAGGTGAATCGTGCTGAGCAAAATCATTCCGTGAATCGTGTTGAGTGCCGTTTTTTTAATAAAGTGCTGGTTGTTTGCGCAGGTTGTTGGCGCCGCGGCGCAGGCCCAAGCGCAAGCCCAGGCCCAGGCCCAGGCCCAGGCGCCGCGTCGCGCGCCCGTGGGCGGGCGCACGGCGGGCGGCAAGCGCGCGCGCACCGCCTACACCTCGGGGCAGCTGGTGGAGCTGGAGAAGGAGTTCCTCTACAACCGCTACCTCTGCCGCCCCAGGCGCATCGAGATGGCCGCGCAGCTCGCGCTCTCCGAACGACAGATCAAAATCTGGTACGCAACCACCACTCATAATTCAGTCATAACATGGAATTCTAGCTCTTGCCTCCCAAGTGACAGAGTATCCATATTTCTATTTTCGAATGCGGGCGGAAAACCATGCGAAAGGTGTCTTTATTTTGTTTAGACACCCAGGAACTCGAAAAGAAATCGAAAAACAACGAAACTGTTTTGGTTTTAACACAAAAATTAAAATATTTAATTGGGTTATCTGCCTATTTTCATACTGCGCGTACCGACAGAATTTTGATTCCCAGTGCAACACTGCTTACGACACAGCTGACGTCATGTGACAGCATGGCTCCAAGGAAGAGGTCGCGTCCATTATTTACTTGCTGCTATCTTAAGAAACTCTGTGTTGCTCGAGCACATATCCCAATAATCTATTAGATAGGTGGCCTACAGGATGTTGGCCCCGGGTTTTGCCTAATGATGCTTCACATTAACACACAGTTTGGTATGAATGCTCACAATATTCAACGAAGTAAATAGAAAATACCAAAGATCAAGAAGTCCTATTAGATTTCATAGTGTCAAAATTCTTGGACGAGAAAAAATAGTCAAAAATAACCTCGGAGGCTAGACTGTCCGGGAGGCGCAAAATCGTAGCTGATTTGTCAATATAGTGAACCGCAATAGCGTGAGATAGCTCAGTGCTTAGGTCGGTACCCCGTATTTCGACCCACATACAGAGTTAATGAATATCCCCCCTCCCCTCCGTAACAAGCCCGCACAGTTCTACGACTTCAATTTCAATATATGCGAAAGTGTGTGAAATATTCATCATGATATTTAATTATCTTGGCTAAATAACAATGTCATGCCAGTTGTGAGGAATCGTTTTCTTTTGTAGGTTTTAGAAGCACGTCAATATTACCATTTATTAAATGTTTTCAACAATCAATATTTCTTGAAATAGTCAATACCTATTCGTCTACTATTTTTAAGCTAAAGTAAGACTTAATTTCGGGCGGAACGCGACGGAACAGCATTCCAGTACATCCGAAATAATTATTAAATTATATTATTAACGCATAACTATATCTGTTAATTAATAATTATTTTGGGGCACGTTCTGGGACCTAAAATTTTATACATCAGGCACTGATCAAATGTCCTTTGAGATACACATCTTACTAGAAAAGGAGAACGTATTAAATTACTAATACACCATTTACGCACACGTGTTACTGTATAACAGTCTTCCAACGATAAAGATTCAATCATTCTGGCAAACAAAAACAAAGTTTGTATTTTATAGCTCTTAATGGGTAATTCATAAACCGTTATATACAATATTCTGTTTTGTTCTGAGACATTGCATTCCATACATAATTTACCAAGCAAAAGCCGTAAGCTCTTTCGAAGTAATTATTCTTTTCATCAATATTTACTCTCTATTATTTATTTCACCAATATTACTCCCTATATGGACATCAGGAATAAAAGCATATTGCTGTAGTCCAATAAATTGTCTTGTGACTTATTTAATTCTTTTTTAACTGTAAAAGAAAATTAAAAGTTCGTACTAAAAAAATGGACTAAAAGTGTAATAATGAGCAAAAAATTAAACAGATGGCTAATTAATGTAGACGCGAAACATATGTCGAGATGCAAATGCCGTGTTAGTTGCACATATTGAAAGGCCTTCTCAGCAGCCCCAAGGTCCGGTGAGGAGGTTGTCCGTCCTCATTCGTCTTCGTGTGTGTGTGTCAGGTTCCAAAACCGGCGCATGAAGCACAAGAAGGAGAACCGCGCCAAAGCCGCCGCGGGCGTGAGCGTGGGGGCGGACGCCGCGGGCGGGGCCGCCCCGCAGGCCGCCGCCCACTTGCAGGACGCGTCGCCCCCGCCGCCCGCGCCGCCCGCGGCCGCCCAGCACCTTGGCGACGGGCGCGACGGCCGGCCGGCGCCTACGCGCGCGCCATCTTCAACAACAACGCCGAGGAGTTCTCGCCGTCCCTCCGAGGAGTACGCGGCGAGGCGGCCCCGCCGCTGCCTCCAGTGCGACTGCACTCGCCCCCGCCCCCGCCCGCCCACGCAGCCGCCCGCGCCGCACTACCCGCCCGTCGACGACCCAGGCAACACCCCGCCCTACTACGACCCGCAGACAGGCTACTCCTTCGCCTGCGCACCCTACCAGGCGCACCACACCTACCAGATGAGCACGCCGTACAGGTGAGGCACATCTCAGCATTTCGCGCCTCCATCAGCTTTAATCTTCGACAAGACAGACATTTATTCAACGTCGAGGTCTATTGGAATTAAAACCAGCGAAAAATACTTGCGATAATTAATATGAAATTACTCTTATCGAAATACATAAAAAAGAAATAGACCTCTGATAAATGTACTCGACACGATGACTCCAGAAATTGTTCATACTTCACCAAGCTATTATTTTGACAAGCTACATCGCTCTACAAAACTAAGTTTCAAATGAGGAGGCAAATAAACTTAATTTGAAGATATCTTTAACGGACCATCGCTTTTGAAACCCTGCGAATTAATTTCGAAACAAGCTTCCAGCGATGAGAGAAATTTGCGAGAAATTAATGTCATCAATCGTATTCAAAGCAGAGAGCAAAAAGACAAGCAAATTCGTTATTTTGGACATCGCACAAAGGTCCAACTATACTTTTAGATATACTACTTTCTTATAAGAAACTATATATTCTTCAAGTAGACATACTTATCATCCATAACTTCAACTCATTAGTTTCGATTGTTGTTGATGGACGTCGAAATAAAAAAACCCTTAACGGATGCTAACCGATAAGAGCGGATTTTGGTTCCTCTGCTTAACTCGATATAACTGTATAACGAAAACGAATTAAAAGGTCATTGTCGGAATTATAATTTCGTTGGAGAGTACGTAACTTTTGTTCAAAACCTGAATAAAACCGTAATGCTTGTAACCCTTGGAAAACATCTGACACAAACGCTTATTTAAAAAGAATATATTCGCATTTTGAAATTGCCAAGTCAAATAAATGATCTTGACTTCAAGTTGTATTTTCCGTGATGTTTCAGTTACCAAGACACAGTGATAGGCCACCCCAGTCACTATCACGACGTAACTTCCGGTGGGTCCTATTCGATTGTTCCGAAGACAGAAGATCTGGATTTCATCCCTCCGCTCTCCCTCAACCCTGCATCCCCTCAGTCCCAGCACAGCAGCAGCTAACGCGCAGCACCCCGAGCGTTCGGCGCCGCCTTCGCCGCGCAGGCGGAGGCGCCGCACGCCCCTCGCCAGGTCGCAGCAGGCGTACTTCCAGAGCGCGGCGGCGTGCAGGGCAGAGCAGCGGTCCCGGGCGCCGATCGGCACGGGAGCCGCTCCTGGAGAAGGGCGGCGCCCCCCGCCCACGACGCGCTCTACTGGCCTCCGCCGCACCACGCCCCCGCCACCCCGCGCGCTTCCCGCGCCGTCGCCGCCCAGCTCACGCAGCTGTGAACGCGCCCCCGCCCCCCCCCACCTGCTCGAGAACCCTTAGTTCCTCAGGCTTGGTGGATGTGATTAATTCAACTAAGTCAAAAGAAGAGCTTTTCATGGAAATCGCGTATTCGCCGGCTTGTTTCGTAAACGTGCTGTTGCGTTTCTTAGTGACACGAATTAAGTTTTCGCTAACATAAGGTGTTCACTTCATATTTCGCAATAAGGATTTGAGATAAATCCTGCAAGACCTCTCTTGAAAACAGTTCAGGGTAAAAATGGGATCTTAACTAAAATATTCAGGTGGATTCCCAGTCACACGATTTTAGTGAGAAAGTTGTGGTTATTGCCAGAAAGTCGACTATTATTTTCTCAGGTACTGTTGAAATCGTTAATTGGACTAAGGTAACCGAAGAGTTTTTCAGGGAAATAATCTACAGTGAAATCTGAGTTACCATCGCAGTTATAATTCAATTCCTTGAAGAGTATTCTGATTTATTGCTTGGTAAGCTGCTGGCTGTGATGGTCTTAATGATTGCGGAATATTTTTCTTGCATCTAAGAAGAATCCAATATTATGTTGAGAAATATGAATTATGCAATCAAAACTTCTATAGTTATACAATTGTGCATATTGAGAAGAACTGCAAACATGGTGTACATTTGGGTCTACTTCTGGAAGCATTTCTCCAAAAGAAATTGAAAAAATTACATTTTATTTTTCTATTGCAAAAAAACTGATTTTAATGAAGGTTTCTGTTACTAAAAGTTCATTAGTTTCGTTGTTTAAGGTTTTATAAAATATCTTACAATGTATAGCTTCGACACTATTTTAATTATAATGCTATTTTGTTGATCTCAAGATATTATTTCGGAGTGAACAAGTGCAACACTTGTTCTTCTTTTAATGCCAAATTTCACTGCTGTAATGATACCCTCGCAAACATTCTACAGTAACATTTTCAGAAAATGAATCAGTAATATTAATGAATCAAAATTTATTTTAAGAGACTCAACAGGTCGGCAACATTTGTAGTTATGATACAACATTCCGGCTTCAACTTTAAACATGCTTTATCGTGAACCCAATTTTTACTTTAATATATAATAACTTTTAAAGTAAAATACACGCTGTGCAATTATGAAAAAATGTTAATCTTTTATTAATAGAAATCTAAATCTCGTATCATAAGCCGAGAAAATATTTTTTCTCACATTTTATTTAATACTGTCCGTCGTGGACAAAACGTACAGGGTATTAGAAAATAGTTTTGTAGTTTTAATGCTTGTTTGTTCTTAGTAAGAAATTTGAATTAGTAAGCACCAATAATAATTTACAAGCTTTACCTTTTAAGTGTAATAAATGTTCATGTTCAATCTTACAAGTTGTATATTATTATAATTTTATATTATATAATTATACGTCTGGTTCATCTGGACAGAAAATTAATTTCTTTCAATTTGTAATGATACCTCATTACTCCTCTTGCCTCCGTAGATTTATCATTTTCATCCTTTATCTATAAACGAAAAGCACGATGTGGAGCATGTGAATGTACAATATTAATAAATGTTGATTGATTTTCAACAAATAAAGTAACAACAACAAAATTGCTTCTTGTGAAGTATAGCTCTTCAAGATGCACAGTATTTGAATTGACTTACAACGATATAAATAATTTGCATGAATCAGTAACTGGAAACTGTAGTTCTGCTGAACTTTCAGGTATTTTAGATCTTGTACCACCGAACCCTCAGGTCAAAAGTGCTTTTCCTTTGCAAAGTCAAAGCTGCGTTAAAAAGTACTTATCACGGACTTTGTTCTTGGAATCATAATTCATAAGCTGCAGTGCACAAACAACGTATCTCAATTTCCTGCAACATCGTGCTCTACACCAGAGGCAGGCGCATTGTTCGACCACCCCTGCGCAGCAACTAGGAGCGAGCGGGCCACCCCGTGAAATTCTATTGTGCGGTATGCACACGCGCGTTTCTTCAGATAAGGGCGGCGCGAGTGCGCCCTTCGCAGCAGCCTCCTGGGCAGGCTCCTTCGCCGCCCCCGGCCCTGCGCTGCATCGCGGCCGCTTTCACACGTCTTCACACTGGCGCGATCCCCTTTCCGCACCGCTTCCACTGCCCCCTGCGCTCCCGCTTCCCCCTCTCCCCCTTCGCTGTCAGCCCCAGCGCTGCCGTCGCCAGCCGCCGCAGTCTCCTCCGGCGCCGCCGCCGGGACATTCCGGCCTTTTTTCACCTTGAATGCGTCACGAAGGGGATGCCCGGGGCGCGCGGGGCGGAGGGGATTAGGGCCGATCCCCGAGCCGGAAGCCCGCCTCGAGCGGAGGGTAAGGCCCCGCGGAGCGGCGCCCCCTCCGCCCCGCCCCGCCCTCCCACCCGCGCCGCCCGCGCGGCTCGCGATTTCCATTCTCCAGCATCCATCTTTTCGGCCCGCCAGACAGATTTCTGACAGCCGGCGGCGCCCGGGTTGGCGCGCGCGCCGGACGGCGAAGGGCGCCGAGACGAGGCGAGGCTCGAGGAGCGCATGCAAATCCGGGCGGGTGACGCACGGATCAGCGGCGGCGAAACCGGCGACGTCGAGGCGGTGGCGCGGATGGCAAAGGGCGAGTGGATGCGGGCCCGGCGCTCGCGAAGGCAGCGCTGGGGTTGGAGACAACGTCAAGAACAAGACGGGAACGGCGGGCTGCGATCGCGAGAAGGACGGTGTCGGTAGGGCACTGGAATTGCATCCAGCGCAGTCGAGACGAAGGCAAGCCGTCCCTGTTAGCAGGGCAGAGAGTCCCGGTCGGCGGAAGTGGCAACGAGAGCGGGCGGCGGAGACGGCGGGGCCGGGCGGGCGGAGCGATCGGCAGTGCCCTCCGCTGCTCTGTGACAGCCGCCGTCCGCCGCCCATTAATGCACCCCCCCCCCATCGCCACCGGACTTAGTTATTGCTGCCTCGCTGCCTCTCGATGGTTTATTTACTAGTACCTTCCACACTCAGATTACAGGTCTCACGCACACACGGGTTACAGATCTACCGTAAACTGTAGATTCGCACACTTCTCAGTTAGGTTCACGATGAGACTAAGAAAGCATTCTTACTATTTCGTTTAATTGCGTGCACTTGAAATTTCATGTTTTCATAATGTTGGTCGATTATAAATGATTTACCATACATCAGAGAAACTTCCTTCTTTTATCACTGCATGACAATGAATTTATTTCTAAACGAGAAGATTTTTACTTGCAGTATGAGAGATTTTACCCCATAGTATGACTTCCCAGATGAATGACAAATATTGGAGAAGACAATTCTCACTTGATTTTACGAGTGTCAATTCCCTAAAAAATAACCGAATGTTAATTTAATTCATATGTGCAATAGTACAGGGCAATCCATTACAAGCCAAGAAATAGTCTATTCCACTATACTTGAAGCTATTGTAAAAATATTCATTATCAGAAATGACAGTATCGAAAGTAGTCTGATGCTATTTTAGAATCAACTTTTACGTACACGTTCGTACATACACTAGTCTTTGTTTTAATTAAACATTACGGATGATGTGCTTTATCACTCACGTAAAGATAGAGGGTCCTTTCCGAAATATTGCACAGGAAACCTTAGTATCGATTGTGTTGCCGATTGAGTTAGGTATAGATACGAATAAGTATGTATCATTAGTGCCAAGTTCATATAATTTAAACTGGAAGAGATTTAGCAGATCCAGCACAAGAACGATCAATAATGCAAGCTGGTACTTCATGATGTGAACATTTCTGTAGCGACGAATTCCAAATCGATTAGAAGCCTGAGAGATCGCCTAGTTTATGTATGCATTTTCGTTGAGGTTATGATATTACGAATGATTAAAGAAGTGTACCTATAATGTTTGATTTTCCACCCGAAATTGTTAGAATACACATTGTTGGAGTTTCATTATTTTCGAGTTAATTAATGTAACAAATTCAAAAAAAAATTATATCTATAAGCAGTTAACTTTCCCAACAAAAATTCATCTTTTAAACAATCTATTAACATAATCGAGCTATAACATATTTTCTAAGTAATCTTTATAGAGTTCATGAAAACATGTCTTGCAAACTCACCATTCCGGTATGAAAGGAACTTTTTTTAAAAAAACTTAAGGCCGCACCAACTTCTAGGTAATTAGCGACCACTATTGCTTGTAACGGTGTGGTAACTGTAAGGATGACACGATATGATGATGATAGGGGGTGAAAGGACGAGCACAATAGAACCATGCCCTAGGCAGGACTCGAATCCGCGATCCTTCCGTCCAGATCAATACGGCACTACTGCCTTAGCGTTCTCGGCCATCCGGACCGGCGAAATAATTTTTGTTTTAAGTTTTTATTCGATGAAAGGCCTGACTTAAATACCAGTTATTTAGAAAGACTGAAATAGCGGAAAACGCAAAAGTCACGAAATACTTCGAAAATTAAACTTGACATATACATGTCTATTTTGTTCATTGTAATAGCGAATGATGTAACCAAAGTTTCCAAGATGATATCAATAAGAGGATTCGAAAGACCTATTAACGAAGTTTCGAAAATTAGAAAAGATGACGCGCTTCTGTGCACCACTGAATTAACAGTGCTGTGCAACCAGCATTTTTGGGACACGAAAGAATGAGGTGAAACTGTAGAATTACAGGCAGAAGAAAACTTAGTTTTCTGTCAACGATACAATACAACCTCAATCAAACAAGGACTTTCGTATATTACTTTCAGTCACGTTGAGCTTTAGGAGCTATCATCATACAAGAAGCGTATATGGACAAGAATATTAGTGGGGATTAAAAATGAATGTGAACGAATAGTCATCGATTTAACCCAAAAGTGATCCTTCAGCATGCCACATGATTTAAAATGTTAATCGGTTAATAGACAGAACGAGTGGTTATTAGGTAACGATAGAAGTAGTTCAGTGAAACTCACGCTTCCAAAAAAACAACTACATTGCATATATGCGCTCGTTATTACTTTTCCCATGTAAAATACGCATGATTATAATATTTCTCATGACCGGCAACACAGTCACAAAGCAAAAAAACACATTTTGAGTCATGAACGTTATTTTATATCATTTTATAATATTAATTTCAACTCAAGCACCCATGGAGCTTTTTATTTTGGGTGATTTCTTACTGAACTGAAGACTACATTTCTGTAAACGAAAGCGTTAAACGCTTTTACCTGTCAACTTTATTTTCTGAGTTGTGACATTGTGACTAATTATGAACCATACATTTTACAAAACTACAACACAAATTATTTTATTATTGAAACGAATACAATCTGTTGTCAGTGATTAACTAAATAACGTGACTAGTTTTTAAGTGTATCGGACAATTTTGTCATGTGAAAAATTTCTCAATTTCATATCCCTGAATTCCAATTATCTAATGAATCACCAAGAGCCAACGAAGGCTATACGTAATAGTTTTCTTTATCAATTGCATCATAACAATGCGCTATTTTTTAGCACAATAGCTATTAACTTTCCAAGAAATGTTATGAGTCTTATTAAGGCCGATGACAAAATTTAAAACTCGAGGCAGAGCGTAGCGGAGCCAAAAGGCGGTAAAACACTGTAATATTTGGTGAAATGTTCAGCGTTTTATCGGTCACCATAAAATCTCAATTTTTTTTGAGACAATTTACGACATTAATGCGATATGAAACACATGAATTCTGTTGTTGCGTCACGACAATCGATATCGTTGGGTATTGCTTGCGATATATCTATTTGAACAATACACTTGTATACCGTGGCTTGAGGAAGATAGACGCTGAAAATTCGTCAGTAACTCAAGAATTTACCAAATATTTATTTTTCAACCTGCACAATTAATAACATTATAATTTATAATGAACATTCTCAAAAATAATGCGTTTCTTTCATTACTATTTGTCTTATAAATTACCATGTGATTTTTTCGTAATAATGTAGACTTGCGATGAATTGGGGGATGAGTTGGGTGGTTGTTTACTTAGGTTAATAGGAATGTTAAAACCAGTTGCTAAGAATTTTTAATTTCTTAACCTACAGGTAGGTACAAGTGCACAAACGTATAAGACTACATGTTAACAAGGGTTAAAGACGCATGTGACCGATAAAAACTGCAACTACACAAGAACTGCACAACCAATTGAAGGGTGAGCCATCACGCACCTCGTCGCTCTATGGACCCTCGCCGCCCCTGGCAACGCGGAGGCCGCGCGCTGGCCGTCCACCCATTCTCCCCGAGCGGAAGCGGCATGTGCGACATTGTATATTAAACACCGTAATGCGCCCGCGCGCACTCTTTATTCAATATCTCACCCGCCACGACTTGAAAATATAACACTTTTTATTACGACCGCGTCTGAAATGAATTTTTATGGCGGGTTCGGCGCCCGGGCCACATATAAACTGCGCCATTTTTCGGGGCAGGGCGCGCGCCGTCGGCGGCGGTCCGTGAGGGCGGTTTTAATCCGCGGCGGCGGCGCCATTGGTATTCGTCTGTCGGCGGCGGGCTCAGGCCGCGCGGGGGCGGCGGCGGCGGCGGCGGCGGCCGGGGCGGGGACCGGCGCGCCGGTCGGGGCGGAGCGACACCTGGCGGGAGAGCAGCCACCGCGCCGGTTGACAGCGGAGAGCGGAGATTAGCGCGCCCGGCGCCATCTTGCGGGAACGGCCGGAACCAGACGTGACCACGCCGGTGGGCCGCGCCGCGCCGCTGGAAGGTGTGCGGCTGGGAGGGGAGGCTGCGGCCCGACAGCGCCACGTGCGTCTTGCGGGCTGCCCGGATTTTTAATTGCGCTCGTTAGACGCCTGCTGGCCGGCGTTGCGGAAGCAAATGATAGACGTGTCTTCCGAAAATAGCAGGTCGAGATGAAGCTATTTCGAGGTACAGTTTCTACTCGATTTGCTTGCTACGGTATTTATCTTCCTGACACTACAGATTGTAAATCTTGTCTTCTCTCTATACTATATGCATGTAGTATTAAGTTCGTGGTGAAATAAACAGAAGTAATCATCAGTCCTAGAAAACAAACTCTATTTATCATATTATTCTATTCTTTATCAAGATTTATCTATACCCTAATCATTCACATTCAGAGCTTTCAGAATTCTCTTCAAATTTAGTTGACCGATATTTATTTTCGTGGGTATCGTTTACATAAAAGACGAATGAAAAGTCCATAAGCATTTCAAATTATAAATTAAAGACTGTTCATAAAACTCAAATTTATATTAGATGGTTGTGAGGTTAGGTCAATGTCAACGTATCTTCAAAGAGGTCAAGTAATAATAATATTCAAAAACTCAAATTGTTTCTCACTCCAGATTACTGTAACTTCTGGGATGGAATTATAAGATTACGACCTTGCATAAAATAATAAAACACAAAAGAACAAGTGTGCTTTTAGTAATACGAATAGTAAATAACAAAGTAAAATATTCATTTCAGGCAATTCCAGTATTTATTATAAGTATTTTTGTGAGTATTAATTATATTTTAAAAACGAGAAAGATCAAATATTTTACACGAGCAAGTCAGCTTTTCTCATTAGTTATGGACAAAAATAAATCAGAATGAAGAAGGCTTTATTTAAAATTGTTGTCAAAATATAGTAAGTAACGTTAAACAATTTTCTTGTATTGATAGTAATGCTGTTTTATTTAATGTATTACAAATACAATATTTTTCGTTATCAACAACAGCATCCTGTTGTAACTTTGGCAAATGTACGCACACACACACACAGTAACAAGTAAATGTTCATCTTATGAAAATAAGAAGTCTTGAAAAATGTATTTATAAACGCAATACTTGGTTTATAAGAGCAAAACTATATTATATATTTTAGGCTCGAAAAAAAATCCAAGAGTACTTCAAGAGGATTGCACATCGCATTAAAAAATCAACACAGTTACACAATTACACAACTAAATAAAATGCAATACATTATTAATACTAACATATATTGTTACTGATGAGCCTTTCCTTAGCAGCGAAGTAAAATAACTTTCATAAATATTAAGATAAAATTCTAATTTTAGTATCTTTATTCTCGAACATCGCGTTGAAAGTGTTAACTTTAAAAATAAATTAATTGAAAACGATGCTTAACGATGCAAATACTGATACTATTCATAGGCAATAATATTGTAAAACAACGAACTAGAAGCAAAATAAAACCAAGAGTTGAAAAGGATGGTTAAACATTTCATTTAGCGCAATACTTTCGTCGAAGAACAAATAAAAACAAACAGTTCCAAAGTTCGGGTTGGCTTGCGGAACAGAGAGCGCGCTGGTGTTTATGATCGCGGCGAAATCGAGCTGGCCGTTCTTCCCGAAACGTGAGCTGCCCGCCAGCTGCCGGGCGACATTCCTCCCCTCCCCGGCGCACATCCGCGGAGCGGCGAGGCGGGGCGGGGTGGGCGAGATCGCGCTCGTAAATTCGCGAGCGGGGCGGCGCCGACACCGTCGCACCATCCCGGACCAGCCGTGGCCCGTAGCGCCCCCCCCCCTTGCCAAGGCCCGTATTTTCAATACTTTGACAGAAGAGCCTTCCCTCGCGGCCGCTCGGACGAAGGCGCCGGGGCGTCCGGCCCGTCTCTCCGCGCTCCGCCCGCGCCTACGTCTTCCGCCCTCCGCTTTTTGTCAACCACTTCTCCTTCTTTCGTTTAACTTTCCGGAGGAGCCGCTCTGGCTGAGCTCCCCGCGCAAGACGGCGGCGGCGGAGGGCGGAGGGGGGGAACGGAAAAGAAAATAATACCACGGACCGCCGCACGCCTTGTCAGCTGCGCTCGAATTATCCTGATTATGCTAATCCCCTCCTCTCGCCTGATGGCGGAGTAGCGGGGAGGGACGGGCCAGGCCCTCGCGAGGCGCGGCCGGCCGTGACAGGGTTCTGCGCGAAGCCCTCGCGCGAGACATGTGGAAGGAGGTGGGGTGGGGGTGGACGGCGGGCCGAGCAGGGAGATGGCTACCATCTGGAAGGCTCCACACGCAAGGCACCCCTGTCTGCCAATTCGGGAATTCCATCACGTTCGCGTGCGAATCACATAAGCCATCGTAGTTTACGTAGTTCTCAGTATGGCTATTTATTGTTGATTATCGTCATTTTCATGATCTTCTTCTACATAAGTAACGAAAAAAAAAACATTAACGCGGCGTTGCATGTTGCACGTAAGAATCTGATTTGGTGGTTTTTGGGAAGTAAGCATTACATTTCTCTTAATTATAAAAGCTACATGCGTCAAATTGTAGCAAAAATAAAACAGCAAATGAATAGAATTTACCCAAACAGCATGAAAATATTGAAATTAACCCATGTTACTAAAACCTACATATACCAATAAAATAGACGTATTCATAGGAACGGTGGGTAATACGGCACATATTCGTATGAATGGTTTCCAACAGCACGCATCTTATATATTAATGCAAGTACCAAGAAAAATCCATGTTGGTTAGTATTATTCTACAAAATTTAAACAGTAAAAAAACAAACATACATACTCAGTAAGTTCACAACGTCAGAATATGATCTCTAAACCATACGCACTAGAGATGATTATTGATGATACCAAAGGGTATTGGGCCGCAATCGACAATATCAATATTCACCGGACCAAACAAGAAGTTTTTACAGAATACACCCCGTGGTAAAGTATCATGGAGAGCTTCCAGAATCCTCGCAAAGAAGGACAAAAGAACTTGTAACCGATAGGTCTTGACAAAAACAGTTTTTAGTAGACTTTAGAAAGATTGTCAACTGTTTTATCAATGGTAATCGGATTCTCTGATTTTAACAAAACAAAAAAGATCACTGCCCAACATTCTGCGAAACCTGTGTCAAAACACTGAAAATCAAGTTTGACAGAAGAATGGGTGAAAGTACATATTTTTACTGCACACAGAACATAATAATTGCTATATTCTGATCTTTATTCATTATGTTTATTTATGGCTCTGAATTAAACATATAAGTTAACCACCGGAGCACGGAGATCTAACTGTTGACTATTCGTGAAGAAGTCTGCCGACTATGACAGGCGAAAACGTCGCAATCTGCCAACGGAAAGCGGCCGTCACCCGACAGCTAGAAGACATGAAACCCCTCCGGAAGGCCCCCGCGCGATGCCTAGGGAACATTCTAAGTAAATCATTCCATACTAATTGGGGTATGTCCATATACTGCGGGATTAACTCCTATTAGGCTATAAAAGAATATATCAATTTAACACACAAAAAGATCTACGAAAATCTAGGTCACCTTTGTTCTGGTCAACATGCACATATTTTGTATGTTCTAGTGTGTTCGATGTGCGGGATTCGCACCGTCTCCAAAAGACCCGAGAAACAGACATCAACTTCGCGAACAATTTCCGCCGCCGAGGGGCAATTAACAGGGAAGAGATTCGCGTCGAGTCAGCTCATTAACTCGCACCAGGCGACTCGGCGATTCTCCGCTGCAGCGATTCTTGCCGCGGCCGCGGCCGCCCCGCCCCCCGCGCCGCTGCGCGCTAGCTGCGGGGTCCGAGACGGGGGCGGCAGGCGATGGGTCTGTTTCGCCGCGGGGGTGGTTCTCCGAGCTGGGCCAGGTGCCGTACAGACGGTGCCCGTGCGCGCCTCTCCGCGCGGGGCGCGGGGCGGGCGGGGCGGGCGCGCAGTAGGTGGGGCGCGCCCAGCGACGTAGTTGAAAGTCTCTTGCCGGGGCCGTTACACGCAGCGGGGGCAGTTTGCGGAACACCGCGCCACCGCCGCCAGACGCGCTCCCGTGCGTCGGCCGCCAACCCCGGTTTATTTATAGTCCGACCGCGCGGACACGGGGCGGGGCGGCGCGGCGGCGGCGAGGTTGAGGGGTCAGTAGGCCAGCGAGGGATGGGCCGAGGGACGTGGTGTTGGAAGGGGCGCTGGTTTGCTCCGGCGGCCGAAGAGAGCCGAGGGCTGTTGGGCGCACGTTGCGGCCTCTGCAGTCGCGCGGTATTGCCACGAGCGCCTGTGATTAAGCGAAATATGATGCAGCCATCGAACTGCTGGCCGCTTGGGGAAGCAAATGCTTTCAAGGGAAAATTCCGTCTTGGTCTCTACATTGGAATGGATTTGTTTCCGAATAGGTTCGAAAAATCCATAGGAACATATACGAATGAATGTCAGAACGGACCTGACCAAAAAGGTGTGTACAGTCTTATCACATGTTACTACTCCTCTTTGATATTACTCCGTATCCGTGGTTTCTGATATCTGAATTGTCACCTCTTCCCCATCTTCACATTTTCTTTCCTCCTTTATTCTTCCCGCTTATTGTCACCTTCAAAAAATACCACATTTAAATTATTTGACGTCATCCTAGATTCTTCACAGTTGATTTGAGGACACATACCGTGAAAACTGATATCAAACATCTCTAAGCACACAGAGTCAAATTATGCTCAAATTCAGACATAAATTAAATTCAACAATGCAAGTCTAGTTGCAAGAATACTTTAATATACAATCAACACTTCCTTCATGTATTTTATTCATTAATATTAATATTGTATACTTACATTTAGAGAATATTTGAAAAAACTAAACTTTCGGGTAAACAACTTGAGTACTGCCAATCACCACGTACTTGTTTTAATTAAAACCTGCACGAAAATATGAAACTTCTTCGACTGAACACGCTAAATCGTCATTGAATTCTACCTTGAAATTTTCGCATCGTGATGCACAAGAATTCATTCCGCGCTCCGTCGCTGCGACCAGTAACAGATCTGACAGGCTACATACAGTCTGCCCCGCCGCGAGCAGGCCCGAGCCCATCGAGCCGCCGCGTTAGGCAGCGCCCTCCAGCGCACTCGCCGGCGAGGAGGGACAGCGGCATTTGCGGGGGAGCGGCGGCTCGGGCGCCGTACTGCTACCGGCGCATCCCTCAATCAGCCCGCCGCCCGCCACGCCCCTCGCCGCACCACGCACGAGCAAAACCGGAAATTAGCCCCCAGGGTAGTTCTTTGTCGCCGTCATCGCGCGCTTGCGCCGGGTCGCCGCAGGTGCGGCGGTATATCTTTACGACGACGGCGGCGAAGGCGGCGGCGACGGTGGTGCCTTGCACGCCTCCGCTTCGCAACTCGCCGGCCACCTCCCGCCACCGCTTGCTTCTTCATTTATAAAGACGCTGCATTATCTGTCTTCTGCTGATTCCTGTTCGTCGCGCCCGCTTCTGGGCGTGCGCGCGTGGCGCCTCCCGCCCGGCTTCCGCGGCCTCGTCGCGCGCAGCATCGATCCACAGGGCAGATAATCGGCCTAATGGCCTAAACGAGAAAACTGCACCGCCCCTCTCGCGCCGCTGCCGCCTCATATTAGACAAAACGAACGAACATTCGAGAAGGAAATAAAAAAAAAAAAAAGTGTGCGCGAAAAGAGAGGCGGCGGCGTTTCTTCGCTGCTCCTTATCAGCGTGGTCTTTTTTTCTTCTTCTCTTCCTCCTCTCTCTCGTGCGGGCTTCCGTCGTCGCTGCTGCTGCTCCACTCCGCTTCCACTCGCCGCGCACGCTCCGTCTCGCGCGCGCCAAAAGAAGATATGCTTTCTTTGTTCGCTTTTTCGCGCGGCGGCGGTGGCAGCGAAACGGGGTGCGGCGAAGGAGGCGGGACGCGCGCGGCGGTCGGCGGCGGCGCGGATCTCTCGGCTTCTTTCGTTAAATTTTAAAAGTGCGCTGATTGGTCGGGCGCAAGTAGCTGGACCGGGCCGATAACGCCCCCCCCGAGCCTTGTCGGGCCGCCCCGTGCGCTGCCTCTTCCCACCGTCGGGCGGGGGCGGCGGGCGGGCGAGGCCTCAAAAATTAGACCCGGCGCAGCGTAGGCGCGCTCCTTCCTCTCGCGGCCAATTAACGGCGACTCGTTGGGTGGACTGATCTCGCCGCGTTGATTTTCGAACAGCTGCCCTCCAGCGGGGCTGCGGAGTACCTGCGAATGCCCGCGCCCTGAGTAATTGGGCAGGCGAAGAGGTTGTGTTCATGTCCTCTGGCTGCTTCGTTATTCAGAAAGACTCCCCGGGAGCGTTTCTGTTTCGAGTGCTTAATTAACATTCATGAATAGATTTCGAATGATAAAGCTTAATGAGCTCCGGAAGACGTGGTCTAAGTATCCTTCAATCGAAAAATTATAGCTTTAGAAAGATTGATTTGCGTTTCTTTTTGTCTAAAATATCGCTTGAAAGAATCGCGCTTCTTGATATCATTCTATCCAATTCTTTATGGCTCCTCAGATTCTAATTATAGTGAATGTGTGTGCATCTACACTACGGTATCTAAAATTCTCAAACTTGGAGAATTCATCTTCAGATAATCCAGTAATTATTGCATTATAAACACAAACTAAAGGCAATTATCGTTTGCTTTCCATGATATATTGGTGTGCATACTGTATTTAATTATAGTACTTAGATAATTTCCGTGACAATGTGGCCTTTTGGTAGCTGATTTTTTAAGTATTGACAAACTGATTATGCAAATTAATTATGTTTTTGAAAGAACATTATGAAACAAAAATAGTCAGCAAGATAGAATAATTGAAATATATTGGAGCAAAAAAATAAAAAAGTATTATATCAATTTAATCGACAATGCGTCACGGGCGAATTCATCGAAGTTTTAGACGAATTGGGAGACGTAGAAGAACAACGAATTTATATGTAATAAATGAAGTGTTCGTAGGTACTTGCATTTGAAACGATAATAAGAATATTCAACACATATTGGACCGATAACTGCAATCTGTGAAGTTAAGCGTCAATAGTAGCATCAGCGAGGAAAATTGCTAACTATAATGATTTGTTTCATAATGTACTAATTCCTTGAAAGAGTGAAACTAAAGTTTATAAATCAAAAAGTCGCCACTGACGTTTTTAATAATAAATATAGTTCGTATTTTTAAATAAGTATTGCGAAATTTTGGTACTTTGCAACGAAATCATGTACCTATTCGAAAACGATACCCTCAAGAAGGGAAAATGATGATTTCATTATTACATTTATAATTAGCTTAAGGCGTACTTGTTCTTTAGGATGCATGTCTTTATTCGGATTGGTTCGTGGTGCAGGCAACTCAATTTTCGCTAGAGTAGATTTTAAACAGTTTCCGCACGATATGGGAAATGCACAAACTTTGCTCTACGTCACTGAGATTCCTGAATTCGAATCTGACGAGCAGTGTTGTAAATATTTTCTGGGGTGCCTCTCCTGGCGCGGCGTCCGAGGGAGGGAGGCGGGGCGCCACATGGCGGGGGGCTGCCGCGCCGGGCTATTTACTAATAGCCCGCACCGTATGATCGCCATCAGGCAGAGAGGCGCCGCGCCCGCCCACGGAAAGATCCGGGCCGGGGCTGGCCGGGTCGCGTTCGACCACTGGGTGCCAAACCTCTCCAGGGGTAATTACGTTCGCCGGTCGTGCGACACAGGCGCCGGCTGCACGGGCGCCGTGGCGTCGGCATTACGTGATTTGGCCGAGTGCGCTCCGCGGCTAACAGGTTGCAGTTATCATTACCGAGGGCGGACCCCAAAGCGCCGCCGCACAGCCGCCCTATAAGTAGTGATGGATGCAATTAAATACACTGCGCTGGCGTGGCGTGGGAGTGGCGTGGCGCAGGCGGCGCGGCTTGGGTGGGGCAGCGGGGCGGACGAGCGTCGGCGGACGCGGTGCAAGTGCGGTCCCTGCCCCGCCAGATGTGCGGGGCGCGGCGCGCGGCGCGACCCCGTCGTCCCGCGCCGTCCCAATCAAGAGATACAATAGGTTGATTCGGCGGCCAGCGCCCCTGGTGACCTCACAGCGACGGGGTCAGGGTAGCTCCAACACTATCGTAAAGCTTGACGCTGAGCATCTACGGAACGTCGATTGTAAATCATAGATCCTTATCATTACTCAATGAATTGTGTACTAATTATACATTAGAGTTTTATTTTAATTTTAAACTTAATAAATAATTCAATAATTTTTTGGAAATGCGATAATTATTCATCATAAATTGTAACATAGCGAACATTTTTCAAAATGTCTCTGAAGGAATGTTCTGTGTAACTAGCATTGAATACAATTAAATACACTATAAATAACAATCTGCGCATTATCCAACATTTTTTTAACTCATAATTACATTGTGTGCAGGAGACGCGTTGATATATCCAGGACAAAATTTAAGGCATCTTTTAAACAAAGGCAGTAAATAAATGTCGTAAAGTATGCGCACTATCTCTGATGTTCAGTGTAATTCAGAAGCACTGGTTTAAGAAATAACGAAAGCAGATCCTTAGTATATCTCTACTAGTGCGTGGAGTTTTATCGATTTCGCAGAGAAACTACGGCGGTCGTCTTCTCTCACACTGTAAACAACTGGACGATCACGAGAAATAACTGCGCGTTTTAACAATACTGAACGAAACGAATCCGTTTTTGTGGGACCTTATAGAACACATGATACTTCTGCTCGATCTCCCTAAAGGATTTCCTCTCTCGTTCATTCACCGGGCGAGCCGCCGAAATCATTTAACTATGTAAGCGCGACTTAATGTCCCTAAAGAGGAATCGTAAAGGATTTATGCGATACATCACGTCCTCTCCTCCGCTCATAAAGGGCGCAAAACAGGCGGCAACGTTCCTGCGCTGCTGGCGAGGATCGGCCCGCCCGTGTGCGCGTTAGGAGCGTCGGGGGAAGGCGAGGCGGTCGAGGGCGGCGGTTCGGCGGCGCGACAACGAGCCGACAATTTACCCCCGCGACGGGCGCTGCTGCCTCGACGGCACGCTGGGGGGGGGGGGGGGGGGGGGGGGGGGGGGGGGCGGGGGGGGGGGGGGGGGCGGGGGGGGGGGGGGCGTGGGGGGGGGGGGGGGGGGGGGGGGGCTTTAAGGACGGTCGTAACGGATTTACGCGGTCGAACAACGTGTTGTCCCGCAGGTCAGGCGCCGCCCACGTGTCCTTTCCAGCCGCCGTCGCTGCCACCATACATGCCGTACGGAGGAGCGGCTGTGGTAGCTCAACGGTATCGCCGTTGATTCTGCAGCTTCGGCGTTCGGGAAGGCCTACGGTTTGAGCCCACACGAATTTTCGCCACTAGGGACGTAACCCTTTTCCCTACACCGGAAAAAAGAAACGGTGTATACCAGATCCATGATACTGTAACAAGGAAACTTGTTACAGTATCATGGATCTGATATACTCCAACAGTTCTTTTTTTTTCCCTCAGTGTAACACATATGCACACAATAACATGCAACGTCAACCAGGGTCTTGTCTGGGTGAGCGGTGCTCCGTTGGTGGTGGTACTGAAGGGAAGAGGTCAGCAGAACGTCAACACAGCTCATAATTCACACGAAATCCGAATACGCCTGAAAGGTGTGTGCAGAATTACCGTGCGTATCCATTGCGTCATAACGTTGATTAATGAATATCAGATATCTCCACATATTATGTAGATCCAAAGAAAATTGGTGAAGCTGTAAATGCATATTATTTGATTGAGCGAGTACTTTTTTTCCGGGGACGACCACTAATTATGTAATTATGCCACAATACGGACGATATATCAATGACAAAAAACATAGCATGCGTTATCACGGAGAAATAATCTCGTACGTTTAGCGCACGACATATTCCAGGAGGGGTCACGTATTCTGTTCCTACCCAGTTGGAACGTAAATTTAGCGCCAACCTACACATCGGCTTGGCTGGTATTTCCCTCTCTAGGTATATTCCCTAGAGGGAGCATCGCCCCATCCTGGGACTATATCCTGACATATGCGGTATTGCGAGGCATGTATACGTATGTGTGTGGGGGAGGTGGGATGTAAGAGGAAGAGGGCAAGTATGAAGAAAGGGAGATCGCGCGGGAACCATGGTTCGCTCTTCATAGGGTGCATCGGATTATGTCTGAAGTTGGTTGAAAAAAAACCGAAATACTGTCAGAGCGTAGGCTTCCGCGGCCGGAGTCAGTATTTAATTGGTTGTCCGGGTGACGCCGCATCCATGGCAAAGGTGCATTACGCCCTGAGGAAGGTCGCAGATTGGCGACCGAAACGTCGGCACCTTTGCCATGGACGCGGCGTCACCCGGACATCCAATTAAATACAAAATACTGTCGTTAGAGCTACCAGTCGCCTGAATTCTCCTCCTGACACTGGTTGAATTTGACCCAGCCATGTTGCTGAGGTCGAAAATCCACCATAGTTTCTACCTAGCACCGTTCAGTAATAACACTATATATAAACTAGAACTTTTCGTGTCGAAAAATCTGGCCAGAGCATTGCTTTAATGTCATCAGATGCAACGTGTTGGAAATAAACCTTTTTCACTTCGCCATTTGACACATACGGATGTTTATATCTTATATCGATAACCACATTCCCGTAGGACTGCAACAGATTACTTTCTTCATTTTAAATAAAGGATGGTACATAATATCTCGTCAAAAACAAAATATTTAACTAAATGTGTTTAAAATATAATGTAATATTTCATATTTTCACTTAATGCCAAATACATTCACAAATGTAATGCAAATGATTGTCTGTTTTCTGTTTAAAAAGGAACTTAATAAATTTAGATATATATTTCTAACATAGTTAATCGAAATAATTAATTCGTAGTAATCAACAGTAATATATTTCCTACAAAACCACGTGAATCTGATAACCAAAAACTGTATTCAACCTAACGCATTTTTATTTTCACAATGTCGATTGAGTTAGTAAAGGGAGATTGAGTTAGTAAATGTATTATCGTTTATTGTTAGATAAAATAATGGGAAATATTGTATTAAAGTTGAATTTTAGAACTTCACTCTTGAGCACATCGCATATAATGGGGTGTAACTATTCCTAAGGGAAAATTACTCTTTTTTGTCTAGAATAAACTGAATTTTAATGTATTTTTATTTACATAAAAACGTTTTATTTGGTAACGAGATAGTACAGGAGTTTTAATAAAGACTTTACAAGTTTGAATGCTCGTAAAAATGTATTCATAAGACTCACAGATCTAGGCTTCATGCCATCTTGAAGGAAAATAGATAAAATTTTCACTCACGTGGTACTGTAGTCCAGAACCGAAGCAATCAGCAGATGCAGAAAACATTTACCGGTTCTGAGCCTGTCCCTGCCTTTACCGGTGCAGAGCGCACTCGCTGCGTGTTTTGGTTTCAAAATTCGAAGTTTGTGACAACTATTCCACGTCCTTTTCGGTCAGAGGTAAAGATTCTCCCTGTAGCGCTACTATCAGTGTCATCAATGTTTTAATAAAACTGAATGTAAGGTAAGTCACAGCTAAACGTCTGTCGGCCCGATGACTCTGACGACGTAGAGAAATGAGGCACAGCTTAGTTAACCGTTCTAAAAAAACAACTCCAAGCGCTTCTCGACAGCTGGGCGTCCGACTTACGACTGTTTGCAATATGTTGAGAAAACGGTTTCATCTTAAACCATACAAGTTAACAAAGGTGCAAGAACGAAAATAAACTGATAAGATTGCTCGTGAGGGCTTTTGTTTGGAAATGCTACACGATGGTTGGGCTGAAGTCCAAAACACACGATTTTTTTTCTTTTCGGGGTAAGACCGATTGTTTCACCCTTACCAGGTTTCTACCAGAGTTTGTCTCGCAATTGATCAAGTTATGTCTGACAAGCTGCAGCTGGTATGTGATGAAATCGACGTGAGATGGGATGTGTGCCGTATGACCAAAATGAAGCCACATAAAATCTATTCAAGAATACTTAAAATTTACACTTAAAATTGAAACATGGTAAGTAAACTTGATGTATTTCGATGTTAACCCCAAAATCATACCAGTAAATTAAACAATTAAAACGATATGAGGGTTCAAACTTATAAAGTGCTCATTGAAGCATCCTATATAAATATGATCGTTTATTGGAAGATAAAATGATTTTATTCACGTTGAATATGAGAACTTTATTCTTGTGTACATTGCATTTAATGGAGTATCCCTATTCCCTACGGGAAATGACTCGCTATTTGCGTCAAATAAACTGGAACTGTTAATAACATTATTTCTCACATGCTTTTGCATGCTTTCACATGCTGAAGAAATATAAATTCATCATTAAATTTTGAAAAGGAGTTGGGATATTGCGTCCTTAAGTTTTACAAAAGTAGATATTATCACGTATTCGTAACTAATATAAGCGCTCTCAAAACTCCGCAACTCATGACAATCCTTAACCTGTAAAACCACTAGAGAGGAAATATTCCGTCACATTCTGCGTCGTTAGGGTCAATAGAATCACATCCCGTCATCGTGGCTGGCCCCGTTGAGTGCACCCGGGGCAAAGCACGGCGTGGGCGCGGCGTCAGCTTGGGAGCACCTGGGACGGCGGCGCGGCCGGAGCAGGGCCGGGCCCTCTGCTCGATATGCAGATGAACCAATCAGCCATGCAAATGCATGCAAAAGAATTTAATTTCACTGCGGCTGCTGCTGCTGCGGCGGCGGCGGTGGTGGTGGCGCGGCGACGCGGCGAGTGTTTCTCTTAGAGCTTCCCGCCCCCGCGCCGGGCGCTGCCGCAGCACCACCTCAATAAGCCCGGCTGAAAGCGCGATCCGCTTCCGTCCCGGCCTCCCCCGCCGGCAATAATCCGCTAACACCGCCCGCGATCGACTGCACGCCCCTCCCTGCCCCCACTCCCCGCCCAAGGGGCAGCGACGGGCCGCCTTGGGCGCTTGGGCATGGCTTCGTGCTGGAAGCTTCGAGTTTTAACGTGGATTCATTGGTTATTTAGTTTTCCTGGCGCGTCAACTGCTATAGTCATTAGTCTCGTAAATATTTTTTTTTTATCACGGATATGGCGCCGTCCGACACGTCGGCTTATGGGGGGTTTCCCCATTCAAGTATTTCCCATTAGCGAGGAACCGCCCCAGCTTGGTCAAACTCTAATCTCCCGTTTGGTCTCTCAGCATGTGTGGTAGTGTAATACATGTATGTGCAAGTAGTGTAAGGAACGGGTGAGGATAGAACAAACAAAATTGAAGAAAAGATCATGCGCGGTCCGTGGCCCGTTTGTTAGATTAACGCGCCGGCATTCGCCTGGTGTTGTTCGGAGAAACCGCAAGTAGCTTGCAGGTACAATTCTTCTCCAGAAAGCGGGTGAATTCGAATCTAGTTAGTGCCGATATTCTTATCACCGGCGAAATCGAACCCTAGAATCTTCCGATTTCAGGCTATACAGTGACATCATTCGGTATTATCCACACCCAGCATACAACGGAAATACTTACTTCTTGATCTCTTCTTTGATCTGTTCGTGCAGCATTCTCATTACTCTTCTGTTTTTAACGTACATCTTAATTCACCTATAATAATTTATGTTAATTAAGAAACGTGTTTGTTTTAGCTCTGATATTGTTTAAAAGTTGTGTTCGTTAATAATTAATGCGCATATTCCGCCAACTCGGTAACTTTTTCATATATTTATTTTGTAATTTTCCTTTCTTGCTTAAATCTATCACGTTCTTTGAAAGTTCTTTTAATTTCTTTCCATTATTTTATTTAATCTTTCTCTTTTGTGTATCGATTGCAATTACTTCGTTTCACGAATATATTCTCCTTTTCACAACACTCTTCTTTCTAGTTTAGATTCGTTGGCCGCTCTTCAAATACCTTGTTCGTCGATCTTTTCAATATCTCCCTTCGGAACATTAATTGAATTCGCTTTATTATTTACAGCGTCGATTCACACTCATTTTTTTCATTCCTTCCTTTCATCCGTTCTTTCTTTGCTATTTATATTTTAATAATCCCTCTTGCCTTTTCCAGTCCCGCCTGCAAGTCTCCTGCGCATCACAACGTTTTCTCGTTTACGAGTCCTCGCGTCGAATCCCACTCGGGGAGCGCGAACAAATTGGTTCACGAAGGGGGCGGGGGCGTGGAAGAAGCTCTGCGAGAAGGAGCGAGGCGGATTAGCGCTTCCCCAGCGCCAGCAGAGCCGCACAGCAGATGGGGTCGCGAAGCCTTCAGCCGCTGATGACGAAACGCAATGGGCAGAATTGAACGGCAGATTCTCATTCAATAACGTTATTGTGCCGATTTCCTTTTAGTCCTCTTTCGCTTGTTCGAGTCGGGAGTAGGGCAAGCGCTTCTTTCTTTGGATGACGAACAATGTGTGCAGGAGACTGCAAATAAATAGGCAGCAATGCCACCACGAGGTTATTAGTTTTGTAATTTTAGTATTCAATATGACGAAGTGACTAACATTCTGCATTAATGTTATTAGCATGCATATTAAAATTTACTTAAATAGATGGCGAAAATGAAATTGTAATCACGTTTACGGAATTCATCAATATATTAGATAGAATTCTTATTCCAAGTGATACTTTTGATCTCCGCTTGATTATATTCGCTGTTTGGTGCGTCGAATTTGTAACCATATAAATTACATGATAATCTTCATACAACTGAAAACGAAGTAATGCAGCTTTAGCATACGATTAGTAAGGAAAACATGCTGAGTTTCTGAGGACTGAAACGTCCCACGAAATGATTTAGAATCAAATAAATGTACAGTTACCCATACGAATCTGTTTGTACACAGTTACCCATTCCAGAACAGCTCTAATATATTATTAGGTGACAAAATTATTCCAAGATAGTCCCAAAATGGAACCCATTAAAAATATATGTTTGAAATGTTAGGGATGTTAATATACGAAATAGATTTCTTTAAATGTCGCGTAATGATATATTAGTTTCATTATCAAATGAAAATTCCGAAGTTCGCGAAGTGCAATGACCAAGTATGTAATGTGACGATAGGAAATTCTGAGGCCAGCTATATTAGATACATATTTTAAGCTAATGCTCAACAGTATTCCGTAC
>BOPP01000005.1:9726128-9742610 GCA_017312745.1 Gryllus bimaculatus | reverse complement strand
CGCCTCCAGGCAAGCTGTCGCTGCCAACGAGCCTCCCCGGCCTGGCAAATGACTCGCGCCGATTTTTTCTTGCTGGCGGATTATATGCCAAGCGCGACAGAAACGATACTGAATGTAATCTCAATATTCACGTTTAAAAAACAGTCTTTGTAAATCTATCCGCGAATAAACTATATTGCGCCAATATCATGCAGGATTCAAGCTACTCAAAAATGCATACCCAACTAACGCAGTCAAGGTAAAAAAAATCGTCATTGTGGATCGAAGTTTAGAAAGAAGGGTCTGCTTTCCCAGCTACTGCTTAACTATTGCTGGGAACATAACTTCATGTTATGACCTATGACTGAACTCGTCTTTGGGTTATTTTACGTGTCTTCCACTGTCTCTTCCAATGCCATCGTCCTCCATGTCAATCGCTTCTCAACATGCGAGACTGGTCCCTACTTAGGCGTAACTCCTCTACATCATAAGAAGTGCAGAGAAATGTCGTTTCGCCCAGGGCTTCGCTAGTGAGTGACCCATTTGGAATGCACTGGCTCAGCGCGCTGCTTGTCGAGTCGGAAACAGAGGGGCATTCAGCTCTAGTCCAGTGATAGATCAAAGCAGTGGGCCCCCGCCGCAAGTAATTTCTATTGCAATTGAGCAGCGATGATCTAGATGATTAAATCATTGTGAAGTCAATTACTTGCATTTTCTCATTTCATAAAAATGATTCGCGAACAATAGTCATTTTCCAAATCGTATTTTAACTATAGCATATTAAATTAAATGAAGTTAACAATTTATTAAAATGTGTTAATACGATAAAGACTACGATATATCAACTGGCTTTCTTAATAGTATATTACAGGAAATTTTCGATGTCATCTTGCAAGTAAAATTCATTCGACTAGAAAAAAATTAATTTTCAATGAACGCAAAAGAAATTCATTTGCTAAAAATGTAATCTCAAGCATTATTATAAATATTAAAATATAATACTTTGACATACATATTGGTCCAACTTTAAAAAAATCATAACAGCATGTCTTTTCTGTTCCACAAGCAAATCACAAACACAGGATTTTAACGGACGTTTTCGAAAATGAGAATTCTATCTCCAGTTCTGCTAATTACATACATTGTACGGTAGACAAAAACTGCAATAGGACTTTTTGAAGAACTATTTGCGATATTCTTGCTTGACTTTCTCGCAAAATCGGAAGCAAAAGACAGGATCTTACTTCAAAACATGGGTTGAAAACAATGCATGTGAAAGAAAATTATTTCCATTTATTCCGTGGAAATTGAGATAAGGAAATGTGTCCATTAAATCAAAAGAATTTTCAGACATTTTAATCCATTCCGAATATTAATCCGTTGGTGGTTATAATTCGTACTCTAGTCAGTTATTCGGGGTAAAAATATTGTATTTTACGTATCTGATGATCTACAGTGGTGGCTAACATTACTAAATTGGATGATGAAAATTAATTGCCTGTGGTATTTAGAAATGTATGGTAGGTTATAATATTGTATTTGTTGTTATTGTTATTGTTATTATTATTATTATTATTATTATTATTATTATTATTGATATTATTATTATTTACTACGAACAAAATTTTCACTTGTGAGTGAAAAAGATAAATACAATTAGATTTAGTATTGGATTCCCTTTGCCAGAAGAAGTGGAATTCAATCAATTCTTTCCAAGGAATTATTGTGAGAAATCATTCATTACCATCATTCATTCACTCATCATCATCATAATCATTCAATCATTCATTCATTCACTCATCATCTATTTCTTTATTTACTTATTTATTTATTTACTTATTCATTTATTGACTTATTTATTTATACATTTATTTATTAGAAAATCCTCTAAGGAAAACATCAGGAGACCGTGAGGTGAGAAATATTACTACTTCAGAAGCCCGAAAGATACATTATAGTTTTATAAAGTATATACACCGATTTGCAATTCGCTATTCCAAAATGCTGGTGTTTGAAACAGGTTCATCTTTGCCGACGTTTGGGGATCCCTGCCCTACACAACGCGCCGTTTTCCACGCGATTTCCCCACACGGGCGGCGGGCCCCTGCGTCGGGGCGGAGGGCGCGGCGCGGCGCTCCATGAAAACAAACTGCCCTTATTAAATCAGAGCCCGAAGAGGAATTTTGTCAATTTTTGTCATTAATGCCAGATGTGTCGGAGCGCCGAGGGGCGCGGGGCGCCCCCGAGCCTCCCTTCCCCCACCACCCCAACTTCTTCGGAGGCGTCTTACAAAAACATGGCAGTCTTCCTCCAGCTCGAGTCCAAGAATATTAAAATTGCTCGGTTTATTTTTAGGAACTAAATCAAAGTTGGGGCAGAGGAAATTAGAAGAAGGAACGGAGGAGCAGAAAGAAGGCGGAGCACAGAGCGAAACGAAACGAACGTGGAATGGGGACGAAAAAAGTAAACGGACAAATAAAAAATGGTCTATTAATTTTTCGGCTGGCGTAGCCGGCTCGGTAATCCCGACGGCTGAGCTTCTTGCCCATGTACACCAACCAGCCTCCGGCCCTCCCCGCCTTCCCACTCACAACCTCCCCCTCCTGCCGTGCTCTCCGCCTCTTTCTTTTTCGAAGCTCCGTTCGTCTCCCCTGGCGCACTTTTCTTTTAAAACTAATAATTCCCCCCTCATTCATTTACCGCGAGCTCTCCCCCGCCCCCACCCCGCCCCCGGCCGCCGCGGCCCCTCGCCCCGCCCCGATGCTCCCGGGACGGCCAAGTTCCCGCCTGAATTTGCCATTAGCATGAAAAAAAAGCTTAACAAAACAGGCGGTCCGCCGAGCAATCGTTAATTCCTGGAGCCGTCCCCTCCCCCGGCCGCAGCCCGCCCCCGGCCCCGCACCCCCAGATGAGGCTTCCCCCGGAAACGAGTGACGGCGGTGGGGGAAGAGACGGACGAGGGTGACCTGCCCTTGGTACACCTGCCCTCGACCTTCCTTTCGAGAAAAACAAATCGTTCCGGGTGGCAGCTTCTCCAAAAAACAGCCAAAGAACGCCTGTGTACCGTAAAAGGAATCCTAGACTACCGCGATGGAAATTTACTGCGTAGTGGGGTCAAAAGGGTTATTTAATTACATAAGAGCTATACAGTCACACAGAACAATTTATTTGGATGTGATAGGATATAAAGGACATCATGTAATGCTAGAGAAACTTTCTTAGTGGTTCCCAAAAAACCTTGGAAAAAATGAGTACTGATTTGCCACGTGCAAAAATGTGAAATTATACAAAAAAATGTATCAAAGTAGCATAATAATCCACCTTTCTACTGAATTAAATTTCTGCTTTACTGGCTGAAGGGGTGTTAATTGACGCAAGGAACTGGCAATTCATTAATCCAAAACTATTTCCGCATTTTTTTTAATTCAAGTATCTAAAAAGTATCTGACGAAGAGTCATTCATTCAAACAGAAACAATTGTGTAATAATGTATTCAGAACAATACGTACAACGTGCTTATAAAATATTAAAAAACGTTTTTTGGGATAATGAGATGATATATTTTTGTGCCACTGTTAAAATAAGCAGTGAAATTATTTATTATTATTTATTATTATTATTATTATTATTATTATTATTATTATTAGTATTATTATTATTATTAAAGAGTAGTAGTGACAAAATGTAATAATTGAAAGTAACTTTTCTTTCAAAATACTGCCTGACATAGTCCCCAAAAGCATTGTAGCCAATGATTTAACACTTTTATAAACAAATAGTTTGGGGCAGGAAATCGATCCTTGATAGGATTTGTGAGTTAGTGTGCCCATGGGACAGAGCCCTGAAACGCGGAGTGGTGAACCTGTCCTTTGCCAGTGCGCGGGCGCGCGGGGCGGAGGCGCCGTTCGCCTGCCGCTGACAGGGCAGGGGCGGGGCATCGTAAGGATGCCGGGGCGGGGACCGGAGCAGGGCGGGGGAGGGGGGGTGTCGGCGTCGTATCGACTCCCTCGGAAGACGGAGTGGGAGCGAGGCGGAAGGCGCCAGAGCGCGCCCGGGAATCTCGAAATTAATTAATCAAAGCGTTAAATAAACGCCTGTTCCTTAAAAATTAATCAACTCGCGAAATCTCTCGGAAAAGTAGGTCCGGGCGCTGACGCCGCGGATCTCTGGAAGACGACCGCCTTGCAGAGGCGGAACATTTGCAGTTGCACTTTAAGAAGCAGTTGATTCTCTTTTCGTGTACAACGGATTTGAAGCAGTCAAAAATTAAATTTTTTTAATGGCGTGGGAAGCTGCAAAGTAACGAAATATCTGAAATAAATCTATGAGATGCTAAAAGACACGTGTTTAGTATTCATCCAGAGAGAAAATGGTGTTTGTCTGTGAACGAAAAAGAAAACAGCTGGAAAAGGTTAAACTAATATTTGGCTCAAAACATGAAATTTAACATTTCCTGTTTCAAGTTTTTGTTCGACCTACGCATGTCATATTAAAGTCGAGTAATGTAATAAGAGTCAAGTAAGAGTGACAATTCATCAGTAATAATTTGGCATATTGAAGAATATTGACTAGCGTAGTACTCGTGCAAATTTATATTGCTGTTAAGGTATCGTACCTTATTCCATTTCAGAAAACAACGTCAAAGAATTTTAATCAGCGATTCAGTGCAGCAATTCAGTTTGCTCGTTCAAATATCTGGCAATACTTCGAGTACTATGGGACGAATTCATTGACGATTTAATATTCTGAAATTCTGATTTAACGATTCAATATTCTGCAGTTTCAAGAAGCTTACAATATTGTAATTTGGGTTGTATTTTTCACTGTAGTAAAATGAATGCAAAGCAAGAAGCATTATTATGCGTACTGATGATGTTTAAAATTAGAATTGTATTACATGTAATGACTACACATTTCAGCTGGAGAGAAGGAATTTCAGGGAATTAAAAAGTAAATATTTCTGAAATATATTTTGAAAGTTTGTCCACTTTCTTTTAACACATATAAATTGATAACCTGCTTCTTAAAAAAATTTGAAATTCTATTTGTTATCTTAGACAATGGAACACATAAAGTTTGAAATCAATCAGAATGAAATTATTATAAATTACTCTGGCGTATCGATGAACTATATTAAAATTTCTGTTTCAATAACCATTTCCAGCTAATTCAGTTAATTTACTTGTATTATAAATCTTGAATCGATACAAGCTTCTTTCAACCTAATATAGGTTCACAGGTTGCAGGGAAAACAGATGGGAAAATACACATATGGAAGTGGCGAAACTATAAATCTATGTATAGTAATGTGTAATCTGCGTCTTCGTTGGTCACTCGCGGCTAGATCCCCTTCCGGTCCCCAGTTAGGGGCAAAGAAGGTGTCATTCCACGCTGGTTCAATCTCAAAATGGTATGAAAATACTTTCGAAACTTTAAAACGTTGGAGGCGCCGCATTAACATGGGACACACTGAGGTGGAGGTGGGACCTCCTCGCAGCGACTGCGGCGGTCGCCGCGATCGGAGGCAGCGCTCCCGGCGCCTATCGATTGCTGTCGCACGCAGCAGCGCGAGCTCGTAATTAATTCAAAACTCATCGCGGCGTCGGCGGCCTCCCTCACCGCTCCCCCTCCCCTCCCCCGCCGTCTTTCCACTCGCCCGCTCGCGCACCCCCACCCCGAAGCTTTTTATTTTATTTTATAAATTGCGGGCAATTAAAAATAGGGCCGCGAGCGGCAGTTTACAAAACAAAAAGAAGGGAGACGGTTCGTTAAGTCCGATAAAAGGCTGCGGCTCGCTCCGCCTCCACTTATTATAACTCCGCCGCCCCTCCGCGCGCCGCGGCCCGGCCGCCCTCGCTCCTTTTTTAATCCGAGAAATGACAAATCCAGAATTTTCTCCTCGGCGGAGGCCGCCGCTGTTTTTCTACGCACGTAACGAATGCGATGCTTGCCGGGGGCCCGGGGGGGGGTGGGAGGGGGGGAGCCGGACTCGCGCGGAGATTCGGCGTTCGAAGATTTTAAAACGCACCCCCTGCTTTCTCGGCTTCCCTCGAAGCGCGTCCCCCCGGCGAACGCGCCGCCGGCCGGTCTATTTTGCGCGAGCGACGATCGGGAGCGCGACAATCGGGCGCGTGTTGAGGCGCCGCTGCGCTCGCTTGGCTCCGCGGCGCCCACGAAGCGGGGGTGATAAAGCTGCGGTGCTCGGAATATCATAGCGCTGCTATGATGTCTCAACATATTTCGGTTTGTATGTTAATATACGTTGTATATCACTTAATACAGTCAATTATCACAGTACAATTAATTCAGTCTAAGTAGTTAGTTGTCTCTAAGCAATTTATTATTATTATTATTATTATTATTATTATTATTATTAATAATGTGCAGTGCAGTGGCGTTGTGACACTGAGGTAAACGAGTGTGTAAGAAAGACATTACAGCTCGGTGTTTCGCAGTGCGGTGAAGTGAAGTGAAGTGTGGTGAAGTGGAGTGCTATGAAAGATTGTGCACGGTGAAATGTTCACGTTAGTTTGTGAAGTTTGTAGAAAGTTGTTACGTTCTGTAATGTTAAGTTAGTGTATTCTGACACCAAGTTCTCAAACTTAATTGCAGAATTATTCATAAATCTAAATATCGTCTCCGTATTTCCTGAACCGGGAGGGGTGGTTCTGGGTATCAACTGATGTCTTTGCAGTGTCACTGACCGGGAGGTCCTAGGGTATGAGTCCCGACCGTGGCTGGGTTTTCGACCCTAGCCTTAGAGATCTGTCACTGAAGAAGAAGGGCCAGGGACCGCGTGCTATCTTTCTTACCTCTTCCTTGTCCTATCCTTACACACACACACTATTACATACACTACATTACCACTCATGCCGGGAGACCGGACGGGAGATTTTAACTTGTCCCGGCTGGGGCAGATAGGGTAGGTACCGCTGGAGGGAGATACCTGTTAGGGGGGAAATCCAATGCAGCCGGTAGGTACCGGGAGAGGTGCCTCAGTGCAGCAACTGATGTCACTGCAGTGCCTCTGACCGGGAGGTTCTAGATTGAGTTCCGACAATAGCAAGATTTTCAACACTAGCTTGTCAGTTAGGTCGAATTCAGTCGCCGTCTGGAGGAGAATTCAAGTGGCCGACTGCTCTGCTCTGTACTTTTCCGTGGTTTTTCCGATTAACACTGGGCGAATGCTGGAGCAGTACCCTCACAGACCATAGACCCCGCGCGTTCTTTCCTTCCTCTCCCTTGACCTATCCTCACCCCTTACAGTAATACGTTTGCAGTGCACTACCACACATGCCAGGAGACCGCTCGGCAATTTAAAGCTTGTCCCGCTTGGGACGGTGCCTCGCTGGTGAGAGAAAGCTGGTTGGGTGAAACCCCAGCGGTGGAAGATTGCAGCAACCTTCCGGAGAACGCACATGATCTACGCTTAGGGACTAATGACCTTAGTAGTTGGCGCGCCAAGAATCGCGACGGCAGGTCGGTGCATGATCTCGCCATCCAAAGGAGCTAGATCACTACCACCTTCCAATCAAACAGCATGCACTACACTTACAGGACCAATGACCTTAGCAGTTGGCGTGCCCGGAATCTAGTTATCAATCAATCAGTTATATTTCCGGATGCTGATGTCACCATCTTGTGGAATCCGATGGTATAATCACGGATTACCAGGGAATCCGCCGGTATAAACCAATCCGCAGAAAATCAAGGCGTGAGAAATGTCTGCCAGATCATGTCCATATTTCCTAATGTTGATGCCTCCGTCTTGTAGAAACCGTTGGTATAAATTGAACCGTGTACCACTAGTACTACACTACTAGTATAATTATTCTCAAAACCGTGGTGGAGCACTGACTAATTTTCTTGCGATACGTTAAAAGCATTCTAGATTCATTGTTTCAAAGTTCTCGCCTTTGAATTTTTCACGAACTTAACACTACGTTTGTGTGCTGTGAAATTACATACGTTGATATCGTATTGAATCTTCGTGCCTTTTATTTCCATTGTAATAATTTTTTTGCTTTTATGTCGTTTTGGCATCTATATTTCACGAAAATGTCATTAGTACGAAACGTGTTACACGAAACACGAAGTGTAGTGTTTCCTTCAAAGATGGGTATCATCCCCAGAATCAGTCTAAGTCGGAATAAATACGACATTAATTCTCTATGATCATAGTCATTTAGCAGAAAACTTTCTTGACAGCCTTGGCTATATTTAATTTAACTCTAAAGATGTTGATCTTACTCTATTGATGTTGATCGGGTATTGAACAATTCTTTGAAGTTGACATTTGTAGTTCAAAACAATGAGTAATAAATTGCATACAATATCTCGTTGAAATTAAGTTAAAAAGTCGTATGATACAAAAATTGGATTATTGCAATAAAACAACAAGGTTTATTTAACGACAATATCATACCATTCGAACGTGTTTTTTGTATCACTGGCTACCGGCCTTCCTTTACGAGTGCTCATATTCCCAAAAATCCTCTCACTTGACCGTGTCATGACACACCAGTGAAATTTTTGTGAAATATTGATACTAAAACGACATAAAATCAAAAAACTAATTACAATGGAAATTCGTGACAAATACTGTTCTCTACCCATGTCATTTAATATCTCAGGATCGTACAACATACTCGTCAGTCACAGAAGTAGAATTTAATTTGTTTCTTTTGATATAACAATTCCTGGAGAAGAATCCATGCAATAAACATGCATCAAATCGCCAAATTATTCTCTTTTCTACTTTCTCAAAACATCCAAAGGAGTACCAAATATAATCACGAAGACGCCGAATGTAACTCGTAAATTCGTTTTACACGGAAAAATGTCCATCAAGTGTCTCTTGTGCAAAAATATTACCAGGCTGGATGCTTTATGTACAAAAAACTCTTGCATATTTCATTTTATATAACAAAATTCGGGTACCTTTACATTGCTTCTGAAGGCATTTTGCAACAACTAAATACCTAACATGAACATGAACATAACGTGTTCGTCTTCGAATTTGCGGTTAATTGAGGTTAGATTGATGTTTTATGCCGAACCTAGCCCCAACTGAGTTAGATCAGAGCCAGATTTATCTTTGGTTCTTCAGCAATTGACTGGAAGGTCCAAGGTTCGAGTACTAACGCATGCAGATTTTGGACATTAGCTGTCGGTATAACAACGTCGAATTCAGCTGGGGTTTGGAGGAAAATTCTGGAAGCCAGTAGCTTTGTTCGGTAGTTTTCTAAAGTTTCTCTGATCAGTCGACATCATAGTCACCGCAACAAGTAGCACTCATTAATGAGGTCGTCCTCCCGCTTCTTCTTGCGTTGTGTGCAGTGTCTCAATAATCGACCGGCCTTCCTCCTTGATCCCCAGTTGGCTCTGCAGAAAGCCAGAACCGAGGTAAACATATTACTCACAACTTTGGAGCCGACAATCCAGACAAGTTTAACTGTTCCTAGCCCAGGAAATGGATCTTGAACCTTCCTTCTCAACATCATATAGAAAGGTAAGACATCAGAAATAACGACACAGTGGCAGGCTGTAATCGTCATCGCAGGCTGTAATTGATTCAGTGCAGTAGCGCATGACGGCGTAAATAAAAAAGAAAGTGACCCGCAAACTTGCTCAGCATCAAACCTGGTCGAAAACCTGAAACTGTCTTTGTTCTGGAAGTAGAAAACAGTAACGACGCAAAGACAGCTTCACAAAACTTACTCGTACATACGTGACCCCATAAATAACTCACGTATTGCGATTAAACGTGAAGCCCCACATGATTAGTTCGAAAACGAAGTTACAGAAGAACGTCAGAGAATAAATATTACCGCGATGAACAGAATGAGTGAGCATGAGAAAATGAACTTTGGACAATTAATCAAAATACAGACTTAATAGTATCAGCAAACCTAAAACACAGAAACAATATAGTCAAATTAAGCCACTGATAAGATTTTGGCTACTCAAGAAATTCTTGCGGGAGCAACTAAATTGAGTTAACAGTTAAGTATACAGGTTCTTGAAATAGATCGCCTGTGCGGCATAGTTGAGCCTATCCACCAAAAAGGGGCGAGCTACTGGAGCAAGGCACCAACTGACGACTGTATATTAAAGGCCGCGAGCACCATCGTAAACCAGTCGATTGCTAACTGGTGCAGTGAGCGTGAAGTGTCCATATTGTGATTTTCCCTGCATTATTGTGAACTGGGTTGTGCACTGGTAATTTTCTTCTGGTAGAACGCGACGTTTTTGCAACATCTTCTGTTCTTGTGGTTACATAACTTTGGACTTAGCATTTTCTCCTAGATTTTCGGTAAACCGGAAAGGCTGATAGTATTGTTTCTTTTAAGAAAAATTGTAAAGTTTGCTCAATAAATTGTTAATTGTGTTAATTGATATTGCTTCTTTATTTTCAATACTTCAGTTACATACCCAACATATATATCCACTGAAAAGAAATCTTTATCTTTATTTAATTAAAATATTTGCGACTTTGTCTAGCTTCTATTATGAATAGAAAGTTATGAAATCGTTCCTATACACAGGCGTTAAAGCCCCCAGATTCCGACCCACCTGTGACTCCTCTTCACATCATCCCCCCCTTGCCAATCAACAAATCTAACGTCATAATACAACTTTTACAAGGACACATCACCACTCAGTAGTAGTATTAAGTCAACCGTCTTTAGTAGATATTGGTGTACATTAATTCATTGTGTTAGTTTGTATCACATCAATATTGCCCAGTATCAACTTTGTCCTGCTTCTGCAACGTATATCTACTCTCCCCTGCTCTATTTAGTTGTACAACTAGAACTTGAGAAGTGTCAGAAGAAGTTCTATAAAGCCATTGTATAATTAGTGCCAGCTCATATATTTGCGTGCTCATAAGATACAAGTTCATCGGCTTTTAATAATAATAAAAATATTTCCCTACTGTTCCAATGAAAAGATTTCTATAACACGTCATTCACTTACAGTAATCAGCTATTTAAATCTGGTAAAAATATTAAACAATAAACAAAAAAGCAAATACAAACTCAACAATAACCGTCACCCTCAGTCATATACGGAACAAAAGTGAAAGGGACACCATTTCGCCGTGTGTCCTCCCGACACAGCTCAGCGCCGAGTGTGCGGCGGGAGGCGCCACGCGGAAGCCGAAGGAGACACGACCGCAGGCAGCGAAGCTGTGCGTCTCACTCCCGATGGAGGCGGCGGCGGCGGCGGCGGCCGATAAGGAGGTACATATTTCTCGTGCCACACAAACCCTCTTCCCCCACACTTCGTGGGGGCACGCACAAAAAAATGTATATATATAAAAATTTGCGAAGAAGTGTCTTCATTTTCATGACAAGGCTGCGGGGGTGACAAAGCGGGGAAGGAAAGTGAAAAGTAAGGAGCGCTGGCGCTTGGGGCGTCTGTGTCGTGGCGGGGGAGGGGGCGGGGGGCGCAACCCTTCACTTAAACCCCCGGGGCTACGGAAGGAAAACAGCGTGCGCGCAAAGGGCGCGGCGGCGGCGGAGGCGGCGGGCGCGCGGGGCTGACGGGGGGCGAAAAATGAAAAATGAGGCATTACGGCCCGGGAGAAGAATGAGATATCTGAGCGTTTTCTATCACAAAGAGGCGACGCTCGGCGGCTCCGGCGCCTGTCCATCTATCACCCGCGGGTGGCGGCGGTGGCGGCGGCGGCGGCGGCGGCAGTGGCAGCGGTGGCGCCAGAGCGGCCAATCACAGCGCGCATCCGCCCCCGCGAGGCCTTCGCCGCCGCCACGGTCAGCGCGCCAGCTACTTCCGGCGGAAGTCCGCGCCCGCCGACACCCGACGCGACTCTGCCTTCCCGACCCCCACGCCCTCGCTCTCATCGCATTCATGGATTCATTAACATTTCCGGACGCGTCAATTGCCATGATGAAGAGTACCGTCGGCAGAGTGTGTGTTATTTCCAGTGTTCCTCCCACGTAGAAATGTGAGATCCGGCACCGACCTACACGACGGTCCTCGAGGTTTCCCCTCTCTAGACAGCGCGACACCGTTCCAGCCGGGACAATAAGATCTTACGTGAACAGGTGGCTGCAAATTCTTTTGACATGATTTTCAAACAAATATTTTTCTTTTAAAATTCTCTCGCTCTGTGCAAGGTCGCAGAATGGCGGTCGGAACGTCGGTAACCTGTCGCAGCATCTCCAGGTCAGCTAAGTAACTTACTGACTCCGGCCGCGTCTCAATATTTTTTTTTCATATCAACGTGATTTTACGTTGTAGACAGTATGTTTTTGACGTTTTCCGGCCATAACTGGCTATGAGAAAGAAATACTCGCAATGTTTATTCTGCAGTTGTGGCATGTAGAAAATTGTTCACATATCTAGTACTTATTACATCAAGTGAACTGATAATTGATGATTGTCTTGAATAAATGCGCTCACTGCGTCCTAACTGTGAAACGTATCAAATGACTTTAAGAAATTTGGTATGGTTATAAGAGGTTTTAATTAAAAGTGTACCTCGGTTTACTCAAGGCGAAATATTGTAAAAGAAGCATCGATCATATCAAAATGAGACAATACAGAATTAATTTTTGAAACCTAGCGATAGTTAGTATTAATATTATCTCTACGAATTTCTTGCCGTTTTATACGACCGGCCAAACTGTTGACCGACTTCATTTTCCGAGAGTACTGAGTTTTGAGTTCGCAGCTGTTAATAGTGATATTGATTGAAGAAGCAATTACAACTGGTTATGCACATTAAAAGGCATTGATTCAATTTATTTGAAGGAAGGAACAATTTTGAAATTGTAGAAATAGGGTTGTGTAAAATAAGATTGGTTCGTTATTCGGATTTAAACATGTTGAGTATTCTGTTGATTTTAACATCCATATCTGGGAATACTTGTACACTTCAACATTATTTTTAAAAGTGCCACATGTTCATTTGAATCTCTTACACTCTCAACAGACCTCCTAGAATTATTGATAACTCCTTTCAACCAATGTCAGTGCCATTAAGGAGCTTCTGGTCTTTAATTACTGAGTCTACATTTTTGAAACATTTTTAAACGAAGGTCATTTCAAAACTTGATTATTAAGTGAACTATTCACAACTCAGTTGGTAGAATGCAAAGCCATCCATAAAAAGTCTTCGTATCTGATCTGCCTCGAAATAGCAAGAAGTTTCTGTTTCGATGTATTAAATTTGAATACAGAATTCGAAGAAAGTTAAACATGCTACATTGAATAATATTTAGTCTTTTCTTTATTTGTAGTCATCTTTATTTGTAATACAAAACAACTTTATAATTTCTCGATATCAATTAACTTGTTATGTGGTGTTTCTTTCACCTCTTTCCGACTTATATTGTTATAATTTTTACGTTCTCGTCATAGTTTTCGCATAAAAAAATGTAAGTATTCAATATCGTTTTTAATCTTATCTTCTCATGTTCATATTAGTAATGATTTTTTGCAGAAAATTCTCGTTTCTCGCGGGGAATCAGTGGGAAGACAATGACAACGTAAAATGAGTGATAATGATCTACAACAGATATGATGATATAATATTTTATATACGTTGTTTCTACATGAAACATGAGACGAACAGTTTAATGAAATTGTGAAATAAGTTTCCAAGTTTCCAGGAACATTATTTAACACATAACTCTCCGACTTTACATGATATTCAAATTATCAACATTCTTCCCGTTCTTAGCCATCTTCAGAAGCTCTGTTTTCCTGGCAAGTTTGAAATCCGTTTCAACGTTTCGGAAGCAGCCTACCGCTACCAAGGTCGAGGTGCCCGCGCCTCTCTGATGTACCAACGAGAGCCTGACGCTACTGTGGGTGGCTCCTGCAAGGAACGACCCGACCCGAGCTGACTGCTTGTACACCGTCCTTCCCACTCTCAACTTCGCATCATAAGGAGACCCTAATTCCTTCTTAATTCCCACAGTGCCAGGGGCAATACACTAGTTCCAAAATATTTCATAATCCATATCGTGTTTGATTATTTCGTGTTTACGGGTGCGTCAACTACTATGGTTAACAGTTCCGCAAGTGTAGTGCATGCCTTTGTCGTGAGAAGTGGTGGTGTTCCGTCCCGGTCGGAGAAGCTCTGAACTCCTAGCCGGTCTCCCGACATGTGTGGTAGTGTAGTGTATGTAAGCGTGTTAGTAAGGAGTGAAAATATGACTAGAAAGAGGAAGGAAAGATTGCGATCGACCCATTTTTTTTATTTTACTGCTCCAGCCTTCTCTGGTATTGATCGAAAAATCACTGAAAACCACAGAAGCTGGAAGTTTCTTCAAGCAACTGAATTCAACCTACTAGCTATCCAGCTAGTGTCGAAATTCCTGCCACCCTCGGGACTAGAAACTTAGAATATCCCTATCATAGGTACTGCAGTGACATAAGCTAATAATTCCAATCACCTCGGTCAGTCTTCATCGTGATTAAAGTCAATTTTAAGACTACATGTTAACATAGTTTTATCCTTAATAGAAATGTATTCATGAAAACGAGCAATCTTGTAGGTTAAGATACAGTCAAACCTTGTTCTAATGTCACAGGACTTGTTGGTGCTATAAAGTGGTTGGTGTTATAATGTGTTTTGAAATTACCTTGTACGCTAAGTGCCTAAATATATTTTCTAAATTTTAATTACTTTCTTGTTTACTATAAAAAGAGGTTTTCCTGTGCTGCACTAGTCCGTGACGTTATTTTAAACACAGCCAACCATTATGGTATGCCATTCCTGACACAGCTATTTGTCACTAATATTCTCGGATTGATTCTTTATCACTTCATCAGTTGCAATTCAATTTTTTGCGTTTCTTTTTGAAATACAAAATATCAGAGCATCTTTTAGTTTCTCACAATCTGCACTTTGAGTTTTTTAGCAAAACACATGCTTCCTCCATTCTGCTACGTTTTTCCCTGAGAATATCTCCCACACTTTGTTTCCTTTATGGTTTACACCATAATCACGGAAAATGATTTGAAGCTTTCTTCTAATTATAGATACTACATATACTTTCTTCTCTATAACATTACAATTCAAGCTTCTCCTTTACAGTCAAACCTGTTCGCTTGTTCATCTTGCACGCACTACCAGCAGGTCCTAACGACTGCTTCTTTACTCTTTCTAACGCAGGCTTGCCAAAGTTCTGCGAGCGGCGGGCCACTCGCAGTGTCACAGTCGGTGGAGTTTCTGAGAGCGAGAGAGGCCAAAGGAAGGAGGATATTACTCGTTCTAGTAGTTATTCACGAGACAAAATGATCCAAGAAGAAAGCGCTTCTAACTTTGTCAGAACTTCCCGTACCTCTCCATTTCATGAGAAATGGCGGTAGGCTTGGGTAGAGTTTTATTTACGTAACTACCGTGTTTTAGTAATGGAATAATTCCTCTTCGCTTGCAATAGGCAATAAATGAGGTTGGCGGAATGAAGAGGGTCACTATATCGAGGTTTGTCTGTACTTTTTTCTTAATTTTTTTTTCTTCTGAGAAATGACAGGTTAACACCACCTTTCTGTCGACATCGCTTCTCAAAAAAGAAGCACTGGAAACTTTGATGCACATTTTGGCATCAAATTCAATGAATACTAGTAATGTGCCTAGTGAATACGCGAAATAAGGGTTTAGAAAATGTCATCCTCACAGTTGTAGTTTCGTTCCAACTTTGTGGTAGAGTAGGACTTCCCTATTCTTTTCTTTAAAGTTGTTGTTCTTCGTTCAGATATGCAAATTTAAAATTTCTCAAAAAATGCACACACTTCTTGAAACTCAAAAACACTCTCGGCACAACCAACATAAACAACATTATTTCAAAACTATTTCGTTCAATAACACTGAATATCATGTCAACCAAAGCAAAAGAAACACTATCGCTTCAATATGTTGAAAGCTACTGCCAACGAGGTGGTGTGCAGATAGATTTCGATGTGATAAAAGCTTGTCTTAGGCGCAAGAGTACGAAACGTCCGCAAAAATATCCAGAACTTATATTAAAAAGAAAAACCTTTCATTCTTACTGAATTGATCGATTCTGCACAACTCAATTTTTATTGACATTATATCGATCTCGTATGAACCGGCCAATGTAAAATGATCAATTATTTTAATTTTTTTTCGGCGGTGCTGCTTCTGTGGGTACCCTACAGAAGAAAGGGAAACGTCATTGCAGCTGGATGGGGAAAGATGAGGCGAAGATGACTGAAAGAGACCGATTCGTCCCGAGTATTTGTGTTAGGGCGCGTCGTTCGCTCTTATCTCTGTTCCTCTCCGCTCCTTCACCCTCTTGCATTGAACGACTGGTTCAAACAGGAATAAACCCACAAAATGCGCCGCGCAGCATCAGATCGCTCAACGCTCTCAGTAAAATCCTTCTATTTGTTAATTATTAGTCCAATCCAAAAGAGGTTCTTCGAACTTCGAACCGAAGATTTATTATTATTATTATTATTATTATTATTATTATTATTATTATTATTATTATTATTATTATT
>BOPP01000005.1:9703339-9726120 GCA_017312745.1 Gryllus bimaculatus | reverse complement strand
GCGAAATGGGAATTTATGACCACGCTACACGTTAAATTCAGAGGCCCTCTCATATTTATCCCATTAACAAGATTAACGTGTGTCATTTTGAGGGTCACGTTTTTTCGGCTGTATCCTTTTTTTTAAGGTCGCATCGATACCTAGTTTATATGCGACCACTATTGGATTTGACGTTATCCGAACTGTGAAGATGACATGATATGGTGATAAGGGGTGAAAGGACGAAGACAAATAGAACCATCCCCGAGGCGGGACTCGAACCCGCGATCCTTCAGTCCGAGATCGCTACGGCACTACTGCCTTAACGATTAAGACAAGGTTGTTACGTCGCGAATTATGAATTATGAGGCGATTGGTTGTTGACGTGTAGGGAAAAGACAATCACAAATACGACCATGTCCACGCAGGACTCGAACCTGCAGCCTCTTCGGCGCAGATGGTGGATGCCGCAATCGTCTGTGGGACGGGCTTTTATTACTACTTACATTTTCATTACATGACAAGTTTCAATACGACCAATAAACTTATGCAGTTTTATAAAAGGTCCTCCAACACTTTGTAACACTAATATATTGATTATATTGTGAAAGTAATTCTTTAATATTCAATAGAGAATAATTTATATGATTGTTCTTTTCAGTCGTATTCGAGCTTCTCTCGAGAAATTCGCCCCTCTAAGTTCCGACCACATCCAATTCTGCTCGCGAACGCTCCGTGACACGACCTACCTCCTCCGACGCCGTCACCGTCGGCGAAGGGAGAATGTATTTTAAAACAAGCAAACTCATAAGTTCCTCTTTCGAAACGAGAGCGAAGACGGAGAAAACCGGGTGCGCGGACGCCGGCGCTAAGAACCAAGTAAAAGAAAAAAAATACACGGTTACATTTTTTCACAATATCTTACACCCCTCTTTTCAACTCCACTCTCTTCGCAATTTTTCCTGCAGACTTCTCCCTTCTCCCGCGCCCGCCGCTCTTTCTTTTTCTCCTAAAAAATCTCTTCCTTTAGTCTCGCTCCCTCTCGGCTACAGATTTTTGTAAGGGCTCCTGGAAGACGCTCGCAGCGGCGGCTCTGCGCCTCCGCCGAGGGAGCGGGTCCCGCCCCGCCCCCGCGCGCCCCTCGCCGTGTCATATTTGTAAATATTCGACGTTTCGCGAGCCTGATATGAAATTCCTTTTTTCGGTTTAAAAAAGATTAGATGATCGTGATTCAAGAGAAACTTGAGAGCGTGCGAGCACGCAGGCGCAACTTTTGTACGGGCAAGGCCGGAGGCGGCACGGACACGGGGCAGGACGGGAGGAGGATGGGGCGGGAACAAAGGCGGCTGATAGCGAGCAACACGGCGAGGAGGGGCGCGAGGGGAGGGGGCGGGGCGGAGCGGGGCGGGCGGGATGTGCTGGTTGGGCGGGGGCCCGCTGGCGAGCCGCGAAAGAACTAGCCGCACCGGGCGCGCTCACAGCGACAGAGGATTCTTGAAACGCAAAGTTGCTGGGCGAACTTGGTGTGTGCTAGGGTTACGGTTGATAACTAACCGGGTATCGTCCTATTTATTTTAAATTATTTTAAACTATGTTATTATGCTATCAACAGATTGTTTAATTCAACTGAAATTCATTTGCTAAATGAAGGAGAATTTCTAGGGACCGGCTGCCTCGATTAGTAGATTTTCTTTCCACCGATCAATACAAAGTGAATTTCGGAGCAGTACTTCGTCGAACCGTGCGCGATCTCTTCCTTGCCCGTCTTCTCCGACAAGCACACATACCCGCCCTACACTACCACACATGTCGGGAAACCAGTCAAGAACTTTAAACTTGTTGAATATATTACCATTTTTTAACGGAACTCCACAATCGGATACTGCGGTTCAAGGGCACTTTCGAACGTTGCCACCATTTGGCGTAAATGATTAAGAGATGGGTTGGGTAGCTGGGCAACGTTCGTGCATTAAAATTGTTCTCCATGGCAGAAATGCTTGTGATTCATTCAAGCAACTGAAAGACCTGAGTGTGAATGTCTACCATGTCCTTTCCATCTTGAGGTAATGATGGTTTTCACAGGGAGAGAATCAATCATCTGTTTCGCATCAGTGGTGCAGTAAGAGTCCTGCCCTCAAGAGCATGCATGTACGGGATAAGGCATTCCCTTCTAATTACCGGAATAGGTATTTCAACGCAACATCTGTTGCCCCTGCAGTGTCACTGATCGCAAGGTGCTCGAGTTCAAATTTTCGCGACAACGGATCATCGACACTAGCTAAAAAGCTAGGATAAATTCAAGCGCTGTCTGGAGGAGAAATCAAGTAACCGACTGTTCTGATCGATAGTTTTCCGTAGTTTTACTCGTATAACCAGACGAATGCCCAGGTAGTACTTCATTACACGGTCTACGCGCTATCTTTTCGTTCTCTCCCTAGTCGTAGCCAGTTCCCTTACACTTACATACCCTACTCTACTTCAGGTGTCGGGAGACCAGCCGAGATTGTCGGCTGCGGAGGTGCCTCGCATCTGGAGAGAAAATTCCACTGCAAGTCGACGTGTTGGCTGGCGCTGGTTCTCGCGTTTGAGTGGTGGAGGAACCCGCCATCTCCCGAGAAAAGACATACAGTAGACCTGCGCCACTAATGACTATAACAGTTGACGCACACGGAAACACGAAATTATCAATAAATAAATTAAACCTCTCCATGCATGCCGTGGATAGTTTCGGTTTTAACGTTCAGAGGTTGCTCCATCCTCCTAATTTTTAAACGCATTCAACAACAAAATTCTAGTCATGCTCATGACCATTCGGTCGCTACTCACATTCATCACTTGGTGGCCACATACAAAAGTAATTTCGAACGAACTACGTAGATCTTTTGTGATGACTCTCTGACTAAAAAAGAGTAGAACTTACGATTCACTCCACAAAGACACATAATAACCACAAGATAACCGAATTAGAAAAATATGTAGAAAATAATACACGATACGAAGACATATTATAACGATATTACCATAATTCAATCCTTCTAAAAAGTAAAGAATCGGGTCTCCATGGGTCTCTCGGGACCCCTCGGCTAGAAAGACATCGACGGGAGTGACTAGGCAGTGACGGGACTGGGGAGCGACATCGACGAAGCTGACCAAGAAGGGGGTTAGAGAAGACGCACCTCCGCGAGCGACGCCTGGAGGAGGCGGGATGGGACGTTGGCTTCAGAGGGGGGGGGAGCGTCCGGGGCTGTCCAATTATCACCGGCGCGGCGGAAACGTGAGGCGAGCGCCAAGCGCCTTTAATCAAGGGCGCGCTCCCACGGGTCTCGACGCCCCCCTCTCCCTTCCACCGCTGAAAGACGGCTACTGTCGCGCCACGATCGCAGGGAACCCAGCCCAACCTCGACAGGGAGCGACCGGTGTACGAACTCTGGTTCCGATGGTGTAGGAGCCGTCAATCGGTGGTGGAAGAAGTATGGGACAGTCAGCCCGGGTTGCCATGGTGGGCAAGGCAGGTGTATCTATGCGCTTTTATATTCTTTTCGAAAAAAAGGAAATTGCAATATCGATTTGTTTTTCAGTCGTGTTCCCAAATATTCTTATATCTCCACCAAAATATTTATAGTTTTTGTTTCACAGAACTCTCCAATGATGCTTGGAAGAGATAAGGTTCGTGAATATGAGGCTATTGTAATTTATTTGAATTACGCATTTATACTCGTATTATTACGTTTATCCCTGTTCAGTCTCAGAAAAGTTGAGGCGATAACCTGAACCCAGAAATGATATTTGATTATGATTTTAATAGTGCTTTCCACAAAAACATTTCAAACGAAACAAAAAGCAATTCCCCCATGAGAAATGTAAATATTAACATTGTAATAAAACGTATGAAGCGAATTATAATTGCTTTAATGTTGAAGATCATGACAACTCTTAAACCCGTACGTTCCACTAATAAAAATAAGCTTTAATTCACTTTTTACACGTGTGTATAGTTGGATAATGTAACATATAATTAAGAGATAAATCATACAAATTGTTGAATGCTATAAGCCTGCAGCGATATATTAACGAAGTCTTATTTATTCGTGGGTGCGAAAGCTCAAGTAAAATATTTTAAGTTGAAAATGTTATTACATATTTTCTTTTATCGGTTTTTAAAGTTTAAACTTTAAAATATATGAGTACATTCTCACAGTCTCACATTAGGTGATCCTGGAAACAAAATACATTCTTCTGTTTTCTCTCAAGATAAAAGTCGGAGCCATACTATGAATTGCATGTACTCCAAACTACTTTTCATCAATTCCTTTTTGATGTACATAACGTTTGAACTTTCTTTCCCCAGACATTTCAAAAGCGAGGCTCGGAATGATCCCGACGTCTCGCATTTGGGGCTCCACAGCGGCGTCGGCAAAACACCGCCGACACCTCTGCTTCGCTGCCTTGCGGCCCTTCAGTTCGTGCGCCACCCATATTCCTCCATCACTTGCCATCATTCATTATTCTCATCTCGATCAATGCTTATTGATCGCGTAACTGTCTGTGTACTGTGCTTTAAGGGTGACCCGATGCAGCCGATCCGAAGTTGTACACGATTTTGGAGAATTTTAAAATATGAAATAGGAATGAAAAGAGATAACATATTAATTGCTGTATGTATTAGAAGGTAGTTTTGAATGGTAATAGACAAAAAAAAAGATACAAATAACTGGCTACACTAAACTAATTTCGCACTTACCTCTATTAATTTCTACTATTGTCACTACTGGCTACACTAAACTATGCCATTTCAGATAATTAGTTGGAAACACTGTATGGATTACGGAATCAAACACAGTCGAGCTGAAGTATAACCTTATCTATATTTTGCGTACATCGCGTTGGCAACTTATTTTGCATTTATCTCTATTAAGTTTTACCATTATAGCTAACTAGCTGCTCTAAACTAATTTTGCACTTATCTATTTCAATTTCTACCATTGTCACTTAGTATCCAAATCAGTAGTTACCCGAGCTTAAAACCAACTTTCAATATCCTCGCATTTCTATACCCACGCGCGACCTCTGGACACTCACTGAACATTCTCCAACCCCTTCTATCCTCACCCCCTCGCCCACGCCGCCCCCATGCACGCGGTCCGTGGGGGCGCGGGTTGGCGCGGCTGGCCATCCGCGCGTGGATGGCGAGCGTTCATTTTTCACACCCGAGCGTGAGAGTGCGGGGGCGGGGGGGGGGGTGCCGGGGGACGCGCCGGACTGCGCGCTTGTTTTCGGGAATGCGCGGCGCGGAAATATGCAACCCGCCGAGCCCGGCGGCCGCGCCCTCCCCGCGCGCGAGCCGCCCCGGCGCAGCTGCTGTCACTGCAGGAATCCCCGACGCTCCCGCTATTTGCGCAAATATGGGGAAGAAACGTGAAAGAGGAACACTCCAAGCAGTTCTTTGCAAAAATCTGGTCGGGTGTTTTCAATATTTAGAATAAATGCGACCCTTCAACATAAGAAGAGAATGAGCAGAAGAGGACTTTGATGGTTAATGGTGAGCAAGACGAGAAACACAGCCAACACCAAATATCTTCTTTCGTAAATATGTTATATTAACATACCTTTTCTGGATGAACTACTCAATCTAACGCAGCAAATAATGTGTTGCTTGAAGATTTGAAGTCCCAAATGACTGCACGTGTAACTTACATATTCGTATATGCTTTACAAATATTAATAATGTAAAAAAATGAAAATACCATATCAAGCACAATATGGCGGAGAAGCACGTAACCAGTTCTGACAGTGCAATGCAAAGGAAGGCACAGCGCACGTTTTGTGCACCGTGTTACGTTGTGCAGTTCAGAGCAGTGTGTAGCCGAATTCGCGTTTTTCAATATACCTTTCCTCTAGATTTCGGAATTCGTATGTACTTTTCAGAAAGATATCAGCGATGATCGTTGTGTAAAGTGTCAGGCGAGGCAGCACAGGGGGATTTGGGTGTAAAGGAGCAAGCAAATTCGCTTCTTTTCCTATCTGAATAGATGAATATGTTAAATAAGTAGCTGTGAAAGTAAAATTTAAACTAAAAGGCGAAAAACACAGCCAACACCAAAAACTTAATTCGGCATAAGCTCCCCATATGATTTAATATCAGGAATTTTTACTAGTGATTATAAAAGGAAATCAATACTACTCGTAGATTGCATTATATCAATAATAACACTATTTCAGAAGATAATATCGAATGTTCTGTTATCACAAAATGTTTTAAGGTCTAGAATTGCTTGTCAAAAATAAATCAATAAATGAAATATTTTAAAAGATTGGTTAGAAAATACAAAAATTATATCATTCGTATAATTTATGATCTACAAAAATGTCAATTTAAAAGAAGTCTCTTATATTATTTCAGTGTATAAATTGCAGCGCGAAATTCGTTTAATATCTTACTGAATCGAAGTGCAGAGAATTACTTGGCACGAAAAAGAGAACGACTGCATGGAGATGAATATTATGCTCACAATTTAATGTAAATTACTTGTGCTAAAATGATATACATACATTCTCATATCATTATAAAAGTTATGCATTACAATATTTATATTAAAACTTCGACAACTATATTACAGATGTTACAGTCTGGAAAACTGTTTTTAACCAACTATTTGTGACACGGCTCAACATGTCGATTTTCAAACATCTAAGACTCGCTTGGTAAGGAAATTTAATAATATTTATATTCGGCCAAAGTTTTGTTTACAAATGTTGAATATTCCTAAATTACCGACAAAAGAATATTTTACCTTTGTTAACAATACTTAAAAACATTACCTTTAAATATTGTACTTAAGCTCTCGCACCCCGTAGTAAAATTTAGTTAACCTATATATGTGAAAATAGTGCAGCTGTTTTGTAGCTTCGGATAACTTGATTATTAAATCTATACTTACGTTTAGCAAGGAATTTAAATGTGTACGAGGAAGGAAAGGACAAACGAGAATAATAGCACTTTGAAGCAAAATGGAGGTCACTTCCGACGGAAAAGGAGCGATTTGCAAAGACATTTTCTTAAAATGGAATGACCGGAATCTCTCACGAAGACCCGAGACATAAAACACCAAGAGACGAAGAAAGGATGTCTTACCATATGACTCAGGGAACAACCTTGCTGAGCGAGTGTCAGTAAAAAATTCAATACAGAAGAGAAAGAGCGAAGAGACAATCACAGGGCAGTTGAAAAATGTCAGGTGAAGGAGAGGAGCAAAGCGAGTGAAAGCTACCCGACATGCAACGCGGCCGGGCGAGACAGACAACACCGGGAGGAGGACGCGGGGCGGGCGTAGACCGCGGGGCGGGGGCGGGGAGAGGTGGCGGACGCGGGGGTGGAACATCTGGGTGAGGGCGGCGGCCGGAAGCCAGCCGCCCCCGTCCTCCTCTTCCGCCCGCTGCGCCGGCAAGAGGAGAAACGCGCCCGCGGAAAAAGCAGATATAAAGGAAGGGGGCGGGCCGCGGAGAACGAAACCAAATGTACACGAGTCCGCGGAAAAAACCGCCGCATCGTTAGCGAGCCCCGGCAGGGGCGGCGGTGGCGGCGGCGGAGGCGAGGGAGGCCCCGCCCCCTCCGAGATATAAACGCAAACGCCCGTATGAATATGCATCCGCGACGGATCGCGCAGTCGGGCGGCCCCCGGCGCAGTCGCCATAATTAAAATAAGTCGTTAAGGAAAGAAGACGCGGCGAGTCTTTCTTGGAGGCGGCCCCGCCCCCCGCTGGCAGCTTTATGCTACGGCCTCGCGGCGACCGCCCTGCGAGGGGGCGACGGCGGGCGGAGTGGGCGAGCGCCCGCAGCCGTCGTTAGTTCCGGCTGCGACACAGGCGCGTGGGCCGCTCTGCCCTACTGCAGGGGGGGGGGAGCGCAAACAATTTGGAATAAAGGTCACATGAAATGTTTGTCGCAATATTCCGCGCGGATACAACACATTACAGAGTCGGTTTGAAAAAATTAACATCTAATTTTTTTCTGGGGTGTTCAGGATCATATTGAATTAGGCGTAACAATAAAATACCAAAAACCTATTCCATGTATATTCTTAAATGACTCATTAGAAATTGTCAGCAACAAACGATGTCTACCACGGAATATCTAAAAATATTTTTGTTACCGAGAATTTTGTGAGAACAGATATACTCCTGTTAAAGAAGTACCTGAGAGCTAGGAATATTTTGATAACTTTGGTAAAAAAGAAACAGTTGTTACTGACAGATGAGACATAACTGACGGTTCATAAGACTCATGCATGGCGACTATTTAAAATTTGCAAAATGGTTATCTTTAAATTATTCACCAAACATTTTTAGTCGCAAGACCTGATCTTCCTTCTGTATTTTTTAAAATTACTTCCTTTTGCTGATGTAGCCATTTCATATGAAGGACGTCTACCTTCTACATCCGAACTACATTTAATGTTTCATTGAAATATTGACACTGTCGATCTCAACATCCACATCCACATTCGTATCCGTACTCCACCGACGCTCAACCCTCACTGCCTTCTACTACCTTCGAAGAACTTCATACTTCATCCTCTTCCCGGAAACATTTTAGCTATTATTTAGTCAGGACTACTTAAGTTGGGTCTCATGTCCCAGACGCCTGAATTCTATTCTTTAAAAAATTGACGCCTGTACCCAAAGAGGAATCCTATCATGTTCCATCCTCGTTTCCGTGCGTCAATTCATCAGACTTTCTTTCCAGAAAACTAGTTACCAATTTTTTAAATGGTTGATTACCAGCTGACTACGAAAACGTATTGCTTTTGTCTATTGTAGCAGATTTATTTCTAAAACAAATATTTCTCGTTTCAAATAAACCGGCTTATGCGGCTTACAGAATCAACTGATGTCACTGTGGTGCCTCTCACCGGAAAAGTGCACGGTTCCGACAGAGCCATGATTTTCGACACTAACTAAACAGCTAGGACAAATTCAGCCGCTGTCTGGAGGAGATTTCTAGCGGTCCGCTGCTTTGATCTGTACTCCGAGTTACACCAAGCGAATGCCGAAGCAGTACCCAAGAAATGGTGAACTGACCGCACGCGATCTTTTCCTTCTCCTCCTTGCCCTATCCTCCCACCTGACGCTTGCAAGCACTGCTCTACCACACATCTTAGTGGACCAGTCGGGAGCTTAGCCTTTGTCTCGATTGGGGCAGTGCCCTTACGATGGGAGATATCGGCTTGCAGGGTTTTCCCAACCAAAAGTGTTTCGGCACCGGATCACACCATCAGCACGTACAAGAATATTGACCTTATCTTGGGAGTCCAGTAGGGAGCTTAGCCCTTGTCTTGATTGGGACAGTGCCCTTACGATGGGAGATGTCGGCTTGCAGGGTTTCCGCAACCAAAAGGTTTTCGGCGCCGCATCACACCATCCAGCGGGAGCACCTCCCGCGACAAAAGCATGCACTGCACATACAGGAATATTGACCATAGCAGTTGGCGCGCCCGTATAACATCACTCAAATATATTAAGCTCCGTATTTCTATACGCTTTATATTTATTCAGACAACGGGATTAAGTGAGCAGTCTTTATTAACCAATTATTGTCACGTGATAACTAATGAAGTAAGGATTAGCTCAATATGTCACTAGCCGTCTTGAGTTGATTACAGTGAAACGATACGCAACACAAGAAATAAGAGCATTGGCCTCAAGAACTACTTCTGAACCTGGGAAGACAATGGAAAACCATTATGGACGAAGCGAGTAATTAAAGCCCCTCCCCCCCAAAAAAAACAACTTAAATATGTTGGAAATATATCTTAAAAGTGGGACACTGATCAGAACCTAACAGAAAAGGTAACAATCTTCCAACCAAATATAAAAATATTGATTTTAATGGAAGAATTTAACGTCACATTTGCACATTTTTGGAAAAGTGCTTAAAGACACATTTTTACGTTTAGGTAATACATTTATAGAAAACAAGAAAAACGTATTCTTTTATTGTATACGTAACTATTGTAAAATATGTTGAACTTCGAAGGCTTGTGAAATCGTGAAGATGATGCGCATAAAGATTCACTTATATCATGCACATTTAATTATTATTATCTTTTCTGAAAAGCATTGTGCAATGGCGGAAGAGATTAAAATTTCCATAAAGATATTCCGAAGATATGGTGTTCATAAAATGTAAACATGATGGGAGACTACTGATCGTTGCTGCAATGAGACCTATTGCAGATCGCACAGAAGAGTAATTTCCGCCCCTTTTCATAAAAGAAAAAAATGTACTTAAAAAGCTGGAGTTATTTCTAACGAACCCATATTGAAATTATTTTTTATTAATATAAGCGATATTTTTCAAAAATGAATTTTATCTTATGAAAATTCCTTGTTATAGTCAATAATGAAAATTGCGCTTAGCTAAAAATCTATGTACGTCGTGGAAAGAGGTGAAATAAACCTCAACTAAGTAATGTAATCAGCATCACTTCCAAAATTATTTTTCGTATAAATAGTTTTGAAAAGATTTTTTGGCCCTTGAATTTGAAAACCAATGTAATGTGCCACCGGTTAACATTAGCAAAATTTGTGACGACCGAGTCAATTTCACATTAGTCGCTTCTGAACTTTAGAAACAAGTTAAGTAATCTTCATTTTTTGTACTTATTAAAGCCAGTTGGATATTATCTTGGATATTTGATCGTTATATTTGAACGTAACTAAAAGTAAAGTGAACGTGAAAGGTAAGATAAAAAAAGGTTATTAAAACCTTCTACATAGAACGTTTTGTACAAACACCGTTTAATACTGAATATGTATGCAATTTGATTCTTGAAAATGTGATTTTTTTGAAGAAGAAGAGGAAGAAGAAGAAGAAGAAGAAGAAGAAGAAGAAGGAGAAGGAGAAGAAGAAGAACATATTTTAATGCATACGTTCGCATTACTAGAATTGGTTGTTCTTCAGAACACCATCGCTAGTGCTCGGCTGCCAATCTTTTGTGTCTTTCTAATCGGCACCACCGAAGTAAAACACCCTGGGCTACGCGAAGGGCGCAGCAACGGTAACGAAGCGACAGCCAATCAACGGCCGTCAGCGGCTGATGGATCGCCCTCCGCGCGCCGCCGCTATCGCACGGGCCGTGTTTATCGCGGGAATTGGGGTCGCTCCGAATTTGTCGCGCCCACCCGTCGGCAGCGCCCGGAGGGTGCGCGGCTTCAAGGGCGGCCCGGAAGGCGGCGGGGAGCAAGCACCCCCCTCCCCCCCTGTCAGTCCAAGTGGCGTAACGCGTGTTACTCCCCAGAAGCCGCCATTGCGGCTTCAGAGAGCTACTCTCCTTTGCTTCTCAAGTTAAGGGCAGTGAATGGAATCGATTCAGTCCACTAGGTTGGAATATTTACTCACTTTCATACTGAATTGAAGGTGAGATTATGTTTATAATTAGCTAGGTTATTCTCGTCATGAAATTTTCATAAAAATATAATTTAATGGCAGTCTAAGACCAGATAAACCCGTACCAATGCCATTTTGTACCAAAAGAACATCAATGAGGGTGGATCCAAGAATGTACCTGAAGATTTTTTTAAAGAAGCAATGCTACATGTATTTAGAAATATATTGAAATAATTTTCCGCGCGTCTGGGTAAAATAGATTTAATTTTTGAGGCATAACAAACCTATTTTTGAAGAGCTGATTCATCATCACGAAATTTGATTTGCACATCCAAGGAAGATCCTATTAAAGGCGTTTAACGTCCGTTGTGCGAAACCTTGCGGGAACTATCTAGAGCTTGAAACTTTTCAACCGTCCTTCGTACTTCGATGGCAAAACTATTATCTACATATGCAAATACAAAAATAAGATCGCAATGGGTTTATGGACAGATTTGGCTGTAAATGTACGCCGGAGTTTTCACAAAAAATTGCGCATAACGTCGGTTTTGCCTTTTTTGTACAAACATCTGATAATAGGCGGATGTCGAAACTATTTCTAATTATTAGAACGTTTCTTAATTCTTAAATCTTAAAGACCTAAATGACGACGAGACAGTAACTTCTTACTTCAACAATGTAGAGAAAAATTCTACTTTTCGGTCCGTCGTTCCCCCTTTTGTTACTGCGATGAAGACAACGTACGAGTAGTGCTATGAGAGTTTAAATGCAATACAACTTATCTGACAACTCAGCACCAAATTGCCCTCCAAATGTCTTCGTTCTCTGCTTGTGCTTAACAAAAGCTGGAGAAGGCAGAGATTTCATTTCACCTGCAACTTGGCTGGGAATCTCCGTCCACGGGCAGAGATTCGCCTAAGACTGGCAGAGTAGGAGATCACTGCGGAGTGATTTTAAAAATATATACCTGGAACCAGGTTCATCATGAGGTAAATTCTGTCTCTGTCCAATATAATCGGCAAATTCAGCACCTACAAGGAAGAGAAATCAATATTTCGAACACTCGGATTAGCCAGCGGCGAATCACAAGTGATTAAAGGAAGCGGAATCATCTTAGACTATAAAATGGCACAATCTCACTGGCCATGACGTTACCAACATTACAAAACTTCAGAGTGTCCTGCAGTAAGTCACAACTAATTACAGAAAATCCGAGGAATATTTAGCGGTACAGAGCTGGTGACATCGCAGCGTAGAAGCCTTGACCGGAGACAGAAGCCAAACGGCCATGATAGGAACAACATACTGCTTCGGATTCCAAGTCTTCAAAGAGGCTTGCCTTATATTCACTCACATAAGTATTAAAATAAACCATCCCTATGTAACATAGACAAAAGCATGTTCAGTACACAAACATTCTATCTGTCCTGTGGGTATTACTGTGAGATAAATGACATAACATTGACGATTTTTAAGATGATCATACCTACCTTTTGTGGAAATTCTTCAATCTATTATTATGGAGTCAAAATGAAAAATCGACAATATACCGTGGGGGAATGGTGCTTAGATAAATCATCTGGGAACGGTTTCACCACACAAAGACAACAGCTCAAAGTACTTGAGTGCTCAAGAGTGCTCAATGAACCACTCACTGTTCGCGTATATGAGCAAAGTTGGCCTATCCACCCACAAAAGAGGAAAATAGTCACGTCACGATGCGCCCGCTTTGCCTGTGATCGTACTCCAATGGCCATCACGTCAGAAACACCGAACCAGTAAAAAACTTCAGAGAGGGCAAACCTGCGAACTCGCAGTCCACCTACAACTTAGCGAGCAATTTCCTACCGCAATAGTTTAAAAGCAAAAGGTTTTTCAAAGACCGTCGGAATACAGAATCATTCCAACGACATTTTAGAAATATATACATGTAACCAGGTCGTACATGAGGTACATCCTGTCTCTGTCCGACATAATTGGCAAATGCAGAACCTATAAGGAAGAAAAACTAACATTTTTAAATCTGGAATTAGCCAGCAATGAAGCTCCAGTGATTATAACTGAGCCGACCGTAAACCACAATCGTAGAGTGTAGGCGATGTCAGCAGCCACCAATTCCATGGCCGTGATACGGTTATGGTGTCCCGAGCTCAACGACCATTATAAACTAACATTCCGAAACCTAGAAATTCATCGGCTGTAGTGAACCATAAGGAATTAAAACAACGCAAAGCAAATACTACGAGACGGAGTTGAAGAAATCGCAGGCACAAGCGTTAACAGTCACAAGATCAACGCTCATGATGTGGCCCAAGCTCAACTGCCATAAAATACTAGCGTACGCAAACTTGGAGTAGTCGGATGTAAACTTCACGTAATTAAAAAATAAGCCGAACAAAGACCAGGAGGCAGAGAGATGGAGAATTCGGAGCGTGCAAGTGGTTTTGGCAACAAGGTCAATGGCCATTAAGAGATCAACATTTTGCTTCGGCTTGCAACTCTATAAAGAGAGGGGTGTCTTAACAACAGCGAACAACCACTCAAACTTGAGTTACATTTGAGAAGTGGGCGCAACCCATTGGACAATACCGCAAATGTAGACAGAATGCAGAAACAACCGGCGACGTTAGCGAAGGAGAAATAAAAGAAATGTTCAGAGCCGAATCATCAAGGCAGGACCTACAGGTTACCAACATTGTGGCGGGAGAGGGGATTATCATAACACTAATATGAAAATCGTTAAATCCTGGAAGACAAATATTTAGGGTGTTGCAGTGGACTTGTTTACTCAAACGTTCACATTATACGAAATAGGAAAAACAGACTTGTTTGTTTTCATTTCAATGTCTTCATTGTTTAGAATTGTTTACACAAATAATAGTATATAGGACGGGGTACTGCAAAATACATAGGAATGATAATGCGTTATAACATATCCTTACACTACACGGTCAAAATGTGATGCAATGAGGAAAGGGGGGAACGCTTGATACAAACACATATATGTGTACTATATGAATTTAATATTGTTAAATTTACTGTGAAAAAACATGATAATTAATGTGTCTTTGTAGGACCTTACTCTAGTTCAGTTTCTCTCGCCATGACGGAAAACGAGAGATGTAGAGGAAACGTCGGGAGGGAACGGTAATACCCCGCCGTAATGCCGTCGCAGTGCCTCTCTGAGCAGCCACACGATCTGCTCAACAGCCAAGGGTGTTGGCGAAGCCAGAGGACGCTCCACAGTCGATGGGCAAGCACGGCGTTCCGCGGCGCGCACAGGTCGCGCTGGCGGTGTCTGCAGGGGCGCTGGGCGCAGGGCGAAGGGCGCGGGGGCGTTGGGCCACAGGGGCAGTTCCCGGCGCAGGGGCGGCGCCCAGCCAGGGCCCCGCGATTCATTATTCAGCCGCGTCTCATGCGATGAATATTTCGTGCGCTATCGAGCCAGGCGTTTCATGTCTGCGTTCCATTTGTGCGCCCGCGGCAGTGGAGGCGGAGGCCGAGCGGGAGGAAGCGGCGGCCGTGGCGGCGGCGGCGGCGGCGGGTTGGGTCCGACCGCCATCACGGCCCGCGGCGGCGGCGGTTGGGCGGGGGGACGTCACGCGAGGCCTGACAGGTATTAAGCGCCACTAACCACCGGGTACGCTGCCATGGCCGCCTCGCCTCAGCCGCCGCCGCCGCGCCGCACCGCACCGCCGACGCCACGCCGCACCGCGCCGCGCCGCGCCGGCCAGCGCGCTGCCGCAGCAGCAATGAGGCACCTTTATGTAAAGGCGACACCGCCGCCGCCGTCCACGCCTCGGGCGCTCTCTCACACTGTTTTTCCCCGAGGGAGGCACCGCCGCCGCCGCCGCGGTCCCAGCGTCTTCACCTCAGTCGGAGTAATGGCGCAGCGTTCCAACTTTTTCCGTGCGACTTGGCCGCGTCTCTGCTGCGCGAGAGGACGCGCGGTAACCACGCTCTGGATTCTACACGAAGAACTGCAGCGCACACCCTAAAAAGAAGGACACGAGGATCTTGAACCGCAATTTCTCGCGATGATCTTTCAACGGTGAAAATTAACCACTCTCAAAGAAAAACTATTTTATTTTACGATTTGACAGCGAATGCAATCCCATTATTTTGGACAGATACCTAAATTCATTATCACAATAAAATTATCACAATAAAACTTATTATCGTATTACAAAGACTAGTCATGCTATATTTTTAATTTTCAAAAGTTCAAATTTCAAGGAAATTTCGCATTCTGAAATAACATACGCAAGTTGATATACCATATGCGTTATGAAATTCATCAATAATCTGTTGCAAAATATATTTTACAAACTATTCTAGAGGCAATTGTGTACCGGGTTAGTACGACGAAAGAAAAATAATAATTGGATTGGAAGTGGTGAAGAGAGAGCAAGAAGATAGATACAGAAAGTAATAGCGTAAGGTAACAAAAATGTAAGGATTTATGAACGGAAGAATAGATTGAAGATAATATAATATTAGGTAAATTGTGAGTCAATCTAACTGGGTTTACTGCTTTGTAAAGAAGTTGTAAATAAAGTACATTTAATCTGCAAGATTTAACTCAAAGTGAAGTTCATTTCTTTCTCAGATTAGCAATAATTTGAAGAAGAAGAAGGATAATTTAACTCCACTCTCAAAAGAAAAACTAAGTTTATTCTTTGATACGATATTGACAGTCGAATGCAATCCCATTATTCTGGGACAGATACCTAAATTTCAATTATCACAATAACATTACTCGCAATAAAAACCACTTAGTTATACGGAGAAAATTACAAAGACTAGTCATTTCATGCTATACGGTTCTTTAATTCTCTAAAAGTTTCAAATGTTCAAGGAAACGTTTTCGGACATTCCTGAACATAAGCATAGCAACGCAAAGGTTGATTAGATAAGGAATCTCCAATAAATGCGTTATGAAACATACGCACATAATAACAATGATTCAACTGTTGCAAAATATAATAACTTTATATCAACTATTCCTAAGAGGCAATTGGTGTACGACAGGGTTAGTACGACGGCCAAGCTTGAAACCGAAAAGAAAAAGAATAATATGGATTTGGAAATGTGCGGCCCTGAAGGAAAAGCAGAGATCAAGCTAGAAGATTACACGGATAAATGTAATAAGCAAGTAAGGAAGTCAAACAAATGTAAAGAGAATAGTTATGAACGGTAGAAGCCAATAGATTGAAGATAATACATAAACCGGAGCAATATCATTAGGTATAGATTTGGTGAGCTCTAAGGCTCTAACTCGGGTTACTCGCCTTATGTATAAAGAGAACGCTCTGTATAAACTAGTCACAAAAGTATACATACTGCAAGTATACGATTTTAACTCAAAGTTGAAGTTCAATCTTCTTTCTCAGAATGTAGCCAAATAAACGTCGCCAACTTGGTAGAGAAGTAAGAAAGAAGTGAAGAACGAGAGAAGAACGAAGATAGAAGGAAGATAGAAGACAAGCAATAGAAGAAAGTGACGCAAGAAGAGGAAGAAGAAATCAAAGTAATTCTATAAATTGTCATAAAAAAATTGTCAGTAAACCACCAGTCTAATCTTTAATTTCTAAACCTCAACGTATTTAATCCTGTTCAATTGATAGAAATTGTATCTATAAACAGACCTACATAGACAAGGAGAGCCACGAGCAAGTATGGGATCGCATTATTTTTTAATAGGTGTAGGTAATTAATGCATAAGCTCGAAAATGGTTTTTGCAGCGAATAAAGTTTGCGCTTGGATTTCCTAACCCACTCCACATTTCTTAGGACAATTTCTGTTGGTTAATCAGACCAGAGCGTTTGCCATGCGAGTTCTATTTTCTGGGCTTGCCCTCGTCGTCAACGAGTATTTTCTCATGATGAAAAAATTATGTGTCTACTCAAAAATCAAACTTCATTGGCTTAACGGGATTAACACTTCGTTGATTAAACAAATAAGTGCATCTATCGGTAGTTCATTAAAAAAAAAGAAATCGTTAATTCAATGAAACAGAACGTGTTACGACGTAAAAATGCCTAAAGTATTATTTCTGGTCTCATATTAATTTTAACAATGCTCTAATAGGTCGAAAAACCAAACCTACTCAAAACTTGCAATGGTGAACTGATTGTCCTGGGAAAAAGCCGTCAGAAAGCTCTATTGGCTGATTTCACGGGTGCTCCTTGTCCAGCTATCGCTGTGTTCAAAGAAATCACCCCCATCTAATTGACGTGCAAAACACCAACGCCCATATGAGTTGAATAATACTAGATCCTACCTACCAAATAGTTAATTCAATTATGGAGTATAAGGCTCAGGCAGGCGAGATGTTTCTGAAGTGCACAGCCAGTAAGACAATAAATTGGCAAGATAAGATTACTTAAAACACCGCATTGGAGGTGTACCATTTAATCTTCTAACCCGGCGTAAATTCAAAACCCCACGTTCGTGTGGTTACATCTTTCGGCATTGTCCATATATCTTGGCCTGCGACGTGAGACTCAAGCTATCTAATAAGACACTCGTGCAGACTGACATTATTAAAAAAGAAATGTTCAATGCAACGCAAACCAAAAGAAAAGGCGACGGCTAGAAGCTACTCGTGCATCCCACTTCCAAATAGAGAGACCGGGACCTTGGAAAAATACTCACACCGCAAATAGATTATTAACAAAAGAATTTGACACAGTCACATATACGTTATTTTTAGCGAGATAACTATAGTGGTGAGTGGAGTATTTTAGCGAACGCACATTGAATCCAGAATGATTAACCATAATCGGCTTAAAAACAAACATTAAACTTGTTAATAGAAAAAAATCCTCAGCTTGGGAGGAGAGAAGTTGTGAAACCACAGCCATGTCGGACACGAATTATTGATGATTGGGTTTGAGAAGCGGTATTAGCAGTGTTGTAAGAAAAAGGCTAAGAGAAGATTGTCCAAGACAGGACACTATAGTGAATTGAGATAGGTTGCGCCCGCGAACGCCAAAATGAATCAACCAACTGTTGAGAATAATTAGCCTATCGGCACGCTACTCGTTGCTCTCACCAGCACCGCCACGCCAATCACCATCCAAGCCCAACTGCCTCACACCACCTGCTACAGCCCCATGGATCCGTGACTGCTCCCCCACATTCCCACCGTCGACCGACACAGCACCCACTCCACAGACTGGGTAATACGACCACTTCTACATTCACATGTTAGCCCTGTATGGTAAATAGTTTATTAAAAAGAAATAAGGTATCATTTCTATTTATTTTTTCCTACATACTTCGACGTGAATAAATGGTATTTTTATATTGCACGGAGACTCGAGTTAGGAAGATAGAAGCTGTTCTATGAAGGCTACATAATCGATCTGAAACTGGAAAGTTAAAACATACGTGATACATACACAACAATTTTTGATAACGGCCACACAAGAAACTCTTTTTATTTTTTTGCTAATAAATTCTACGACACTGAATCAGAATGTTCGGAGCTAAATATGGAACCGCTTTTGATGGGTTTTAGAAGCACAATTTGTCTCTCAGCAATAATTGATGCATATAGTCTTTCCTTTCTCCTACTATCTCCACATAAAACGATCAATTTCACATCATTACTTCGCACAAAATGCGACATCGGCGGATCACCACCCATACTTGACAGTAAAAATAAAAGGGTAAAGATTTGTGACACAAGTATGCAAAACCTGTCGCTGTAAATACTACTAAATATTTTGCAAACGCTGTTTAACATCAATTAATTTAATACCAACAACACTCTGCATATGTCACAAGTTAGGTTATACATGTTGCGTTTGAAAATTATAAATAGTCTGAAGCGCGGGATCAATATAACTGAAGGAATCGATGAGTAGCCACTTCAGAAAGGAGAAAAAAAAAAACTTTTGCAAGTTTTTTGTAAGATCTCCAGGAGGTTTTAATTATTGATAAGTTGATAGTAGCACTTAACTATATTACTAAATAGACGGCAACTAATAATTTATTTATTAGTGAGTAACATATTCAAATTGTTTCCTCCCTTCCAACACGTTTACTGCTGAAACACATACTCGTCCACGATCAAGCAGGTCAATAATAAAAGCCTTCTTGGGGCAAAGAGAATTGTTGTCCTATTTGTTTGAATATGCAATTGACCTAGATTGAGCAACAAACGTGGAATGGCACGGGCAATACTCTTCCAAAACCGTCTGCGGAAGACGAAGTGTGCTGAAAGCAGGGAAACAATCCGCCACCTAGCATGTGCGCGCGTCCATGTTTCTCTCTCTCGTCTCGGATCCAGCCGCCAGCGGCCGGCTGCCTGGCCTCCGCTCCCGCACGCAAATAATGTCGCGTGCATAACGGGCTGAGTGGAGCGGTGGGCTGACCGACGCGGCCTTCCCCCGCAAAGGTTTGCATAGAGAAAATTGAGAAATGGAGCGCAGATATCTTCTTCCGCGCGCACGGTCTTAACCCGAAGGGCGAGGGCGGAGGAATTGGCGAGTCTCTTCAGTAGCGTGCCTCCGCCGCGCGTGCGTGTGGTGCTGCAACCCGGCTGATACGAGAGGACAAGAATAAATTGCCATTTTTGGCTCCGTCCGGTTTGTTCATTCACTTGCAGGCTCAGCCCCCTTCGAGGCGGCGAGGGGCGTTTTGGCGGACTGCCCGGGGGTGAGAAAGGTTCCAGAAGCGGAGCTTTTTAACTGGAGATGCGAACGCAGGCGCGGTAGAGAATCGATCAAGTTTTAGCTAGTAGGGTCATCATTGTACTAATTTTTCTTTTTTGTCATGGAGAAAATATTAATTCAACCCCTATAATACTGGAAAAGCAACTTTTCCGCACCTTTAAGAAAGGGTTATTTAAAATTTGTTCGTTTCCTTACATTGTGAACAACTGAAGTGGTACGGGGGAGAATCGTCTTTCAACGCATTTTTATGATTGTACGCTGGCAATTTCTACACCTTTCAATACTGTTTTTTGTGTGTATGGCTCAAACTACTCAGAAATAAGATTGGAACATTTTTTCGGTTTGTCCGCAGCAGGCGAGGCTGGCGGGCGGATCCTACGCCACCTACAGTGCTCGAGTCTTGAGTCACCAAGCCAAGCGTTCGCGATAGGAGTACCGTCACATAGGGCCGATTGTTGGTCTGAGTTGGTGGTGGAGTACGGTTGGTCACGAGAGCGGTTGTATAGCAGATGCTGCGTGTCTCCGAACGCGATGGCGGAGCAGTGTGGTTCGGGGGTGGAGGTTGTAGCATCTGCGTGTGTGAGCTGTGGTGTGGCTGAAGATAGCGACCCTATGTTCTTGTCGCAGTCGAGTTGAGGTAGTAATGCGGGCGGCGAGTAGAATTATTGTACTGTATGCATCGTCTGTGTCTGTAGCTTGGGAGCGGGTAGGTGAGGGATCGGAGAAACTAGCCAAAAGGACGTTCGGCGAAGCCGTATATGCGGGCCATGCGTTCACGCCTCTCACAGTCGATCAGGGCAATATGGCCTGTGCTTATCTCTCGCAAGTACTAGGAGCGTGCCTGGCGCCCAGACGAGCGTTTCGCGGCCGCCGCGCGTGATATATTAGCGGGGGCGGTGTGCTCGCAACCGCGAGAAACAGTGGAGCGCCTTGCGTCGAGGGGGAGCTGGCGAGACTGTGCCGAGTTGAGGTGTTGCGAGGGTAGAGAGCCGCGTCATGGCGGCCAATATGAAGCGGCGCGTGGTCTGCTGCGCCAGGGCGAAGGGCGCGGGGCGTTGGGCACAGGAGGCAGTGATCCCGCGGCGCAGGGGCGGCGCCGCCAGGCCCCGCGATTCTCACTTATTCGAGCGACCGCGGTCTCAGGATGAGAATATGTTCGTGCGCTCATCGAAGTCAGGCGTTTCAGATGTCGTGCGGTTCCATTTTGCGGCCGGGCGGCAGTGGAGGCGGAGGCCGAGCGGGAAGGACAGCCGGCGGCCTCGTGGCGGCGGCGGCGGCGCGGGTTGGGATCCAGACCGCGTCATTCGCCACATAACGGCCCGCGGCGGCCGGCGGTGGCGGGGGGACTGTCGGCGAGAAGGCCTGAACAGGTATTGAAGCGCCAGACTAGGCGAAACCGGGTAACGTGCCATGCGCCCGCCTCGCCTCAGCAGCCGCCCGCCAAGCCGCGCCGCACCGCACCAGCCCGACGATCACCACGCCGCAACGCGCCGAACGCCGGCGCCCGCGCCGCGCCGCGCCGGCCAGCGCGCTGCCACCAAGCAATAGCAGGCCAACCTTTATGTAAAGGCGGACACCGCCGAGCCGTAGCCCGTCCACCGGCCGTGGCGCTCTCTCGCACACTTGTGATTTTCGTCCCCCTCGGATGGGAGGCCCGCGCCAGTTTGTCGATGACCTCACGTCTTCACCTCAGTCGGTGAGTAGATCTGGGCGGCCTATTAGACGTTTCTCTCGACATACTTTTTTTTCAGCTCAATGGACAAAACCGACTTGGGCCGCGTCTTTCCTGCTGCGCGAGAAGGACGCGCGGTCTAACCAGTCCTGGACTCTCTACAGCAAAGAACTGACACAGCGCAGCAACCCCTCGAAAGAGAGGACACGAAGGAATCTTGAAGCCGCATTTTCCTCGCGATGATCTTTCACGTGGAAACATTAACTCACTCTCCCAAAGATAAAACTTAACTTTTATTTTACGATTTGAAACAGCGAATGCAATCCCATTATTTTTAGGACAGCATCCTAAAATTCATCTATCAAACATAAATTTACTCAATAACAACCTTATTAATCGTAATTACAAAGACTAGTGCATGCTATTTTTTAATTCTCAAAAGTTCAAATTTCAAGGAATTTCGCATTCTGAAATTGTAACATCCGCAAGTTGATATACCATATGCGTTTATGAAATTGCATCAATAATCTGTTGCAAACTTATTTTACAAACTATTCTAAGAGGGCAAGTTGTGTACCTGGTTAGTACGAGCGAAGAAAAATCAATAATTGGATTGGAAGTGGTGAAGAAAGAGGCAAAAGAATAAGATACGATAAGTAATAGCGTAGGATAACAAAAATGTAAGGATTTATTGAACGGAAGAATAGATTGACGATAATCTACCCATATTAGGTAAATTGTGAGTCAATCTATTTTTTACTGGGTTTAACTGCTTTTGTTAAAGGAGAGTTGTTAAATAAAGTAGCATTTAATCTGGCAAGATTTAACCTCAAAAGTGGAAGTTCTTTCTTTCTCAGATTAGCAATAATTTGGAAGGAAGAAGAAGAAAGAAGAAGAAGAAGAACGAAGAAGAAGAAGAAGAAGAAGGGAAAGAAGAAGGCGAAGAAGAGGAAGAAAATAAAAGTAATTCTAGTCATGATTGTCAGAACTCTTAATCTTAATTTCTAAACTCACCGTATTTTATTGTTCATCATGACTGGAAATTGTATTATCTACATA
>BOPP01000005.1:9657445-9688001 GCA_017312745.1 Gryllus bimaculatus | reverse complement strand
CTCGCGTCGAGCCGGAGGGTGCGCGGTCGCGGAGCGGCGGTGCGAGGCGAGAATGGAAGCAAAATATCGCCCCGGTGACGCCGCGCCGACGACGGCTTTTCACGGACCTTTGAATGGCCGCACCGGCGCCAGCACGTGCGAAGCGGGGCGCCTGCGAAAGGCAGATGCAGAATGGAGCGCTTCGTTTGCATTTCGGAAGCAGCGCATCGAGCCGTATTTTATTCGTCTCACGTGGCATCGTCGCGAATTTAGTCCCCTTTTAGACGCTATCGTGCTATGTAAAAGATGGAGTGGATCCGTTCGTTATTGAGAATCTTACGCCTCGCAGTCCAAAAAATTCAATTAATAATAACAATAATAATAATAATAATAATAATAATATAAATTAGAAAAACAAGCATCTTAATGCATTATTGTAATATACCGATCCACAGTTACACCGTTAGGTGCTTCAGTAGAAGCGCATTTGGCATAGTTTTCTTTGCAGTTTTTGTACGACAAACATCCTTGCAATGAAATTCGAAATAGTGAAGAATACACGAGAATTTGCTTCATTAGTATCGACAATAATCCAGAAAAGGATATTTATTAACTGATGACAATTATACGTTTATGCCATGCTGAGATCTCTCAAACCAAACTTTGAATATGCTTCCTCTAAACCCTTAATGTGCACCAGCACCCAAATTGGGCTCCCATAATGAGAGTATAGTTAACGAAATGAAGCAACGGCAGGCAAGTATATCCCGAGAAAATCTGTCACAAACGAGCTCTTCCCCCACAAATTCCACATAGGTTGAAGTAATAAATTCCATGCTCCACTCCAATTTTATCCCTAATAAAACAGTTAAAAGAAAAATGAAAATTTTCAAGAATAATTTAATTAATTGACTGCTGTAAAATTCAGTATTATCAAACGGTAGTGAATTCTGGATCTTTACAGAGAAAACAGAACAGTCCATTCAAACGGGAAAATGAGATTCCTTAAAAAAGTCAAAGGTGGCAGAATTAGATATGGGATATTGAACCAAGATATAATGTGACTAGGAAGTGTGGAAGTGTTTTTGGAAGTGTAAAAAAAACAGTCACATTTTACTGCTACGAAAGCCCCAACTCAATTTAGAATGCGCGTTCTATACGAGCAGAGACAGTAAGGAAATTGGGAGGATGGACAATGATACGCTATGTAATGATCCTAAGCCACATCGTCAACCGTATATTCTGAAAAGGGAAATTCATCACTCCAGATGAAAGGAGGTAAATAGATTTCTCATTAATTTACACTACTTAAGTGAGAAGAATTTATTACGAAACGTTGCAGGAGTAACGTTCAGCATACGTTGCAACGCGAGATGGATACGTGCAGGCATCTGTAGGACATGACGGACTCAGTACATATTTTTCTTTATTTCTTCCAGTATATAGTGTACATATGAATACTTATGAAACCGTAAAGTCAAGTCCTTGTGTAACAGTCTCGACATCATCATCATTCAAGGACTGATGCGGACGGAGTAAGTACAAATTGGAATTCAGAGAAAAGACGTGAGGAAGTCTGAGGAAACTATAGTAGACCAATCACATAATATTTCTCCTCCCGATGGTATACAAGTAAGGCCGTTTCCACTCGAAATTTCAGCTATTAAGGATTCTCGCCAGTTAAACGAATGTATTCAGATGTTCTACTAGGTATGACATAATCGACAGATTGAAAATGAAATAAAGCGAAGATTCAATCTCTTTTTATCCATGGGGTTAGTAAATAACCAATGCTGAGATAGAATAAATCAGTTAGATAAAGTTATTGTAATTAAAGTGCGAATGCAGAGAGGTAAAGAATAGACACCAAAGATGTTATTATAATGTACGATTATGGTTTTGAGAAATGGAGTAGTTTTTATTGAGCTGTGAGCATTTGTAATTGCGAATAGAGATTACATCTGAGTTATGGAATGTCAAATTCAGTGATTCAGACAACTGTGTTTTTCAAAATTGTGTTTGAAAATTCAAAAATTAAAAGACTAGTTTATCTAATCTTTTAAAAAGCGTCCCTTCTTGACATGCAGGGTCCATGGATTCATGAGGTTTTCGCCATACGAACATGCGCTCGAAACAATGTGAAACAAGTCATCAGACCAGGCCACGTGTTTCCAGTCAACAACAGTCCATGCGTAAAGCTTTGTGTCGTATAGACAAGGGAACTCAAGTAGACCTTCGGGTTCGAAAACCCATATCGATAATGCCGGAGGTTTGACGTTTCGCCGGATTCCCGATATTAATCTTACGCTCGTGAAATGGTCGTATGAGAAAATTCAAATTTCATCGCAACCGCGGAGATGCTATGCCCCATCTCTCTTGCGCCGACGATATCACCTCGTTCAAACTCACATAAATTGTGATAACCTGCCATTGTAGCAGCAGTGGCCGATATAATAAGTGTGCCAGACTCTGGTTGTTTCATATAGTAGTTGCCGACCGGAGCGCCGTATTCTGATTGATTCCAGATCTTTTTATTTCAGTACACATGGCTCTACCAGTTTTTTACCTCTTCGGTGTATTTTTCTTGCATTAATAGCCCGTAACTCAGTTCCATGTGTGAATACAACAGTTGTTTCATAGAGTTAATTTTTGTGCTTCTTTTTATGCTTGAATTCCAGGTCAATGGATGTACTGATCTTATACGACAACTTGCCTGCCTTTATTTATTTTGTTTATATCTTTACTATCACTTGTTAAAGTTACACCCAGAGAAATTAATTCCTTTACATATTTAATTATCCCCCTATGGGTTAAAGGCATTGTCCACTGCCTTCCACTACCCAAGATTTTGTTTTTGTTATATTAATGTCAAGTCTCAACTTTTCATATTCTTCAATTAACTTTCTAGTCATGTATTAGAGATTATCCTCATTACTGGCAAGACCCACTTGGTCGTCTGAATACATCAAGGTATATAAGAAATTCGCACCAATAGATATTCACACTTCTTCAATATTCTTACACTTCTTTTCTAGGAGTGAAGAACTCGTTTAATATTCGTACGTATTTTAAAAAGAGTAGGGATATGCAACAAACTTGTCTTATACCTTTGTTTATTTCAAAAGCCCAAGAACTTCTTGAACCAAATTTTACTCAGCTTTTACAAATTGCTAATAGAAGCTTCGTAGCATTTATTTACACCGTATTTATATTATCATCTTCCATAGTATCTTAGTTTATCTAGGGATAACTAGTCAAATGCTTTTCTCAGATCTACAAATACCATATGAACCTCTATGCCTGATTCTTATATCAATTTATTTTAGACAGAATATGTAATTAATATAAGAACTCCCTGCGCAAAATGCACCCCGTTCCTCCATTTCCCCCATCTCTGTTTCCAGTCTTTTGCTTCATATCCGGCATACTGTCTTCCAATTGCACTAGTAATACTAATGCCCCTAAAATTTCCAAGTCGTACAAGTCGTTCTTGAGCATCTACTTCGCATCTTATAAATTTGTCTATCTTGATAACAACCGCCTTTAGTAAGCTTTTTTCTTTTCTTCTACAATTTCCTCAAGTTCTTTTTTCCGTCAAAAGCGTTATCTCTAAGTATATTTATGCATTTGATTTTATTCATCGTACCAACATTGGGAATCACACTAGCAACTTCAGAAGAAGACGTACACTAATCCGTATCCTCCCATTCATATTTTACGGCTATTTTGAAGTTCAATTCTTCATACGGTTTTACAACTCTTCGATTGAAAGCGCGACTAGCACTGTAAATACTGTGAAATTTACTTCTGTCTTTCAATAAAACGTAGCTCCCAAAGTCAATTTTCATTATGTATTACTTGTTAAAGGTAATATCGGGCACTAAATTATCTTTCTTATAAGTGGGATTCTTGTGGGAGCTCCACCTCTGTAACTTATTCGATTGTAGATTATTATCATTGTCTTTGAAGAAACATGAACAGTCAACAATTATTCTGGTTGGGATAACATTTCTAATATAGTGATTTGAGGTTTCTTCTTAGTCTTACTTGACCAGATTAACTTTGTCAAAATATGTATCGGAGTAATGATGTATTTCACTGTTTATGTACATTTTTTAATATTTCTTTATAATGCTTTGAACTGTCACTTCTTCACATCCAAATTTATAAATACTAAATGTTTTTCTTTATTCACGCGTAATTTGAATAAATCTTCTCCTCAATTTCCTTACTTTTCCCTCCTTTCTTTGCTCTAAATCCAGTCTATTTCTTATCCAAATTAACTCCGAGACACAGAACTGAACATTCCTTTATTGTAGTACACGACTTGTACGAGTAAAACTTTCTTATGTTAGTTTATGCAACTGTAAATCCAGGCATGTAAACACTTTTATCAAGTAAATTCTCATCATAATCATTAAAAAGCTTGTAAATTTCCACAACCTTTTATTGTGCATTTACATAATATGTACATAACTTATTTTAAAAATAATGACTGCCAAAATTTATTATACGATATCGAGCAAATTGTATCTGAGGTACGTCAATGTGATTACTTGTTCATATCTGTACATCGAATCAATGTTCTTGGCTTCATCTCTACTGCCTTGGTTTTCTTTCTTTATTGAACTGGCAATATTAAGATTCTGATTCATGAAGTAATACTAAAATTGCTATTATTTTGTGAAATGAAATAAAATATCTTTCCTCCTTTTAAATAAAATGAGTAAATTTTTTTTTTTTTATTTCTCTGGGAATTTGCTGGAAATTTAATCGTAAGATGTCATGTACCATGATTCCTGTCAGGTCGTAAATGTTGGGTTGTTCTATTGTTTTTTACTTTCCCGTATACAGACGTATATACGGCATATTATACGTAGAATAGGGAAAGTTATGTAAAGCTGCGGGGAAAACAGCGGATATTCGGCAGAAAAAAATAACTGCAACACTTTTTAAAAATTTTCTCAAAAATGGCTCCAATTTTTCCTTAAATTTCTAATAAAAGTCGCATAGGTCCGATTTTTACGCTTAACTTTGAATTTTCAGTAATATCTATAGTTGGATTTTTTGGCGTTTTCCTACAACGACAAAATTGAAGATAGGGATTTTTCCTTGAAATTAAATTTTTGTTATTAATTAGTTCTTTCATTAAGGTCATGAGACATATCCAGATATCTCGATGTGATTATTAATTAAAAACATTTAGTATAATGACCTACTCGAAGTATTAGAACCCGAGAACGAAAATAAAATAGTGGTGTCTATTATTTACTAGGGGAACATGAGGCCATATTGAAAAACAATCAAAAAAGTTGACAATTGGCCCGAGGGTCAATATTTGAGTAGAAAGTATTTGGTCTCTGATCGGAGCACATCGTAAAGAAAGCATTTGATCGCCGGCATGAGGAAATGCAGGGGTAGATAGAGTATATACAGTAAATGAATGTAAGTCTTCAGCAGGAATGTTCATCTGAGGCATTGATAATAGTTAATTATGTAATTATTGTGAGCTATTTAACATTGAGCTCAGGATACGAACGTGAACGAGGCGTCGACAGGAAGATAGAAGATTGTTGGTGGAAAACGGGGATCTTCGCGGAAGATTTTGGACTTCAACAACGTGGGCTATGAAGAGAAGATCACCTTGTTAAATTTGATGCACCGCGACAGAAGACATCGTACAAGACAGTGAAACAATATTTGTTTGCAAAGAAGATAACAGATAATAAACCCTTCACTAAGTAAAGGTATTTTAAATACGTAATTAATTAATTAAGTTCAATTCATGCAGGCCAGGTAAATTATCTTTTTAACTGTCATAAATAAATGCATCAGAACAATCAAGAAATGCAATGTGTTATCAAACGAGAAGGCTTGATTTTTAATTAATATATAGAAACTTCGCAGAGAGATTCCACATTGTATTTAAAGAAAAGAATAAATTTTTCGGCGGTACCTACTCTGTACGGGATGGGACTCATGTAAGTTATCTAAATATTTTTAAAAAGTCAAGCTTAACATAAAACTTTTAAGTTTACGTTATTACAATCTTGATGATTTAAAACAGTTTCAGTACAGTTTTGTGAAACTTTTGGTGGTTTTTGCCCAATACTGGGTGCAATATTTGAAATTTTAAAAAATTACAAAAACAAGATTTTCTCATAAACAGATCTAATTTTTTTTTTCAACATTTGGTAGCAATAGTGCAAAATGTACTATACAAGATGAGGGAAACGCCATATTGCTCTATTCTTTTGTTCTTAGGAAAATGACAAAATAGAAAAATTTAAAAACTGTACTTTGGGCAGCGACAGATGACAGCTAGCAAAAATATGTAGCTGGTTTGTTTAGTTAGCCAAGACCAAATAAAATAGAAAACAAACAGGCAAAGTCTGTGACATTTGTAGCACCACTAGTTTTATTCAGTCCCAGTGTTCTAAAATATTGCATTCCATTCAAGCAATTGACTATTGTTTCAGGAGCTGGTAAAAATCGTTTGATCCGATATTTCATGCATATTTGGTCAAAAGGCTAACGTGAAAGGTCAGCATAAAAAAGAAAAGATGTAGAACTAAGAACTATCAATGGCTAATCGGTAAACATTCTTAATCTTGGCTGTCAATCAGTATAATAATAAAGGGAGGATCTCATGCAAGGCAAAGGCTTCTCCAAGATAGAGGATAGCTTATTAATTTGAAGGCTCACAATTGAGCTACATGTTTGTGGGCTTTCAACGGAATATTTGTACATAAAAATTCCTGCAACCAGAGGCGCATTCAGCAGATCATTTTGGACGGGGCCATCATAGATTTTTGTTAATTCATAAACATTTGTTATTATATGGTATATCAGTTTTGTAGCATATAAATGATAATACTATTTTTTAAATAATTGCATAATGCTAATTTTTATTTGCCGAATAAAAGGAAACAAACGAAAACTAGGCATTTGGAGGAGGAGGCATGCTCTCCATGCCCCCTCCCTCCCTGGATCCGCCACTACCTGCAACCCATATGGACCAACAGCATTGAACTTCAGAGCTCATCCAGCGTCACCATCATCGAAATTCTTTGACATCGATGTTCCAAAGATAATCGGTAAGTAACAAAGGCATTCGGTTGTGTTCGCAAATAAAGTGCTTGACAATGACCTTCAAATTAAGGTCATCAAGGAAGAAATACCATTCGTGAGCCAGAAATGTCCCAGAAGACTGGAAAATCATCGAAATCATCTCGCTATTAATGTTTTAGACTATACTGAAGAAACGAGAAGACTAGAGCAACACAACCCGTTAGATATCACATAAACGTAAGAAGTAAAATAAATATGAATAACGAAATTAGTTCACTTAATAAGAGTTCTACTGCTGACTAACATTTCTACTAATGAAAATATGTTTAAACAATTTGCCTAATAGTTGTGTAGGAATAAATTACAAATAGACAAAATTATTAAAAAATGCTCCACGTATCGAGCAAACGCGAGAACTGTCGCTAGGTTTCTTTGACAGGGTAATTGTGGATGATACTGGAGACCTAGCTCTGCTGTAACCAGAGAAAAACGCGCTCATATTCAGTTCGAGGGTCTTTCCTCCCGGAGACATCTGTCGCCGGCGCGGGGGCGACGGGCGACCGGCCCGCTGGGGCCTCAGAGCGTCCGGCTTCGCGGCGCCTCCATTAGCTCTAAGTGGACGCGGGACACGCAGCGCCGTGGGTCTCGCGCCCGTCCGAACAGCGAACCCAACTCCAGCAGCCCCCCTCGGGCCGCTGCGCTCCGCAGGCCAGTGGGCGGCGTGGCAATGCGAGCGTGCTTGCTGGCGTTTCCGCTAAGCTTTCTGCAATACGTTCAGGAGTGAACAGATTGCTGCAACTATAGAATATTTGAAAATTAAATCTCTTCTGAAATATATTTTATTTGAGTTAATAGCAGCAAATAAGTTCATTGCTCAGAGATTTTGAGAGGGAAAACGAGGGAAAGGCATTTCTGGCAACGAGAAATTTATATTTTTTTGGAATGGTTAAAACGATTTCTTTTGTTCATATTTCCAGAAAAAGTTGGGAAGGAAATAGAATTTCGTTCCAAGAGAGGACTAGCTGCTATTCTAAATACGTACTCACATGAACGTAGGTAGGTTTTAGTAACTGCCGCTCGCAAAATTTCACGAAACACTCTTCATTTTTCTGACGAATGCGCAAAATGGCTCGCGCTTTGCGCAAAATTCACGCTCAAGCGTATGTGTGCGTATTCGTGCATTGCACGGGTGACGAAGGTCGTGCACGAGGAGCTTGCACAGGAGGTGGGGGTCATGTGCATGTGGTGAATCCACGGGATGGAACGAACGCGTCTCCCGGTGGGGAGATATCGGGAAGTGTGTACGGGGTCGATACATTGGTAAATTTGGTAAATGAAACTGTATACTTTTAAATTGTCTGTGTGCTTAATTCCACGATGCCACACTACCATGAAGCAAACAAAGGAGATTCGAAATTATATTAATTTGAAGTTTTATATTCCTATGAGCAGTGCCGTAATGAAAAGTAACAATTTTTGTTGTTGTTATTTCGAGATATGGTTACAACAAAATTGTCAGAATTCATTCTCTTTAACTGTCCACAACATTGCAGTTGCTAATATCTCACGTTCTCTATCACTTGTCTGTCTCCATTATGCATTTAATCTCTTCGTTACGTGCTATATACACAGAGTATATTAACAGCATTGTCTCCAGAAATTCTCCAAGGCATTTAACCATGAGCTAACTACATCCTTTTTATCGCAAATTTTTAATCCATATTTAACACAATTCTCCACCACTGTGTTTTACATTTGCCTCTTGGTTTGCCTTTTAACATTTTCGTTCCTCAGAATGTTATTACATCTGCTAGACACTGCTCTTAGAACGTTTATTTTCACAATAATGCCACTGTCTTCAGATCCATCTGCCCTCAGTCATTCCAAGATAAGTACATTCCTTTACCTCTCAAATTATACCAACCAATTGCTGTTGCTATATCATTTCCAGGTGATTGTTGATATTCAATCAGAATGACCTGATCGTGAGAAGAAAAGGAGACTATAAGTCTGTGATAATGGAATTTCTGTAATAAAATTGGTTGCGAATACGCCGTTGTTAGATGATCAGGCCACCTAAGAAAAGGGGAACATTATGACCTAATACTTTCCTTTAGCATGAAGGACCCTCTTCGCCCGCATAATCGCGCGCGTGTCCGAGGCGGAGGTCGCCAACGACGATCCGAGGAAGGCCGCGCGCGTGGCGCCGCGCGCCGCAGATGTGGGTTAAGATCTGCGGGGGAGGCCACGTGATTTATCGCCCGAGGCGGGCAGCGAGGGCGAACGGGGGTGGGCCTTTATGAGTCCCACAAGGGACTCCGCCGAGCAGAATACGACGCCGTCACGCCGGTGGTGATCGCGCGAAGAAGGCAGGGGAGAAGGCGAGCGAGAGAGAGAAGACGCGCGATGAAGGAAAAAGTTACGATGAAGACTGAGGTGTTCCGTAAAGGATAGGAGCAAAGACACAATTACGGCAGCGAGAAAGAAGTTGAATTTGGTGGATGGTAGAAAAAGAATACAAAAGAACTAGTGGTACTGCAAAATTTCTTGCACTTTGTAACGGTTACTTACGAAGCAATTTCTGTCCTCCACAAATATTAGACTTGTAAAACTCATAACAAATCTTAGAACATTAGGCGAAAACTAATTCATTTAAAAGTAATGCTCAACACAAATTCCCCAATTAAATTTGCGTTTTATGTAGTCATATTATCTCTCAACAGATACAAATTTTCAGATTCTTTAGACTTACATAACATGCCGGGTTGCAATGTTTCACTCCAATCTGTTATCTCGTGAGAGACTAGCAAATGAGGGCGGCGGGTAATTGGAATTTTGATGATTTCGAAGATTATTCTTTCCGATACCAAGGCCCACCCAATAACTTTTTCTCACCATATTCTGGGCACGATTTATTCAAAGGCGAGAAAGTAAAATACGAAAGATTGTACTCTAATAAAAGGTAATTGATGGAAAAATTATCATTTTAATTGAACATGAGAGCTTAAGGAATGAACATGATTTTCTTGCAAGACGTAATGGTATGTCGTAGAAAGTATGTTTCAATTATTAAACATAGAATTTGACTACGTATTTATCGTTCAATTGATTAATAGTGATGGCAGACCGTCAACTTACAATATTAGGTCCTATTAAAGTGAAATGCCGTCTCATGTTTTATCACGGGTGGTGGCAGTACTCTTGCTCCCCTGGCTGCGGAGATCCGCGTCAATCTCGTCGGTTTCGGGAATTTCCCAACCTGTATCCTCCCATCCGTGCACTACTTTCAGCTATGCAGCTTCAACTCCTGACTTGTTTCATGAAATATAATATAGGCAATGTGATTGTAACTGGTGTTAAGGTGTGAAGGACAGGTAGAGGGAGGAGAAATATGCGCGCGTAGATCCCGTGTCACTTCTTAAGATACTGCTCCAGCTTTCGCCTGGTGCCGATCGAGAAACTACGGAAAACAAGCGGATCAGGGCAGCCAGTGCTAAGAATTCTTCTGTCAGACAGCATCCTGAACACGACCCACTAATCGAGCTTAGTGGGTGTTCAAAAAAACTGTCAACGTCGAGATTTGAATTTCTGCAGACCCGGTCAGAGGCACGACAGTAACATATTGAATGCCCCAAGCCACCTTTTGCTAGTTTATCAATTACGAATAAATGACTTTTACTATTTGTAAAACTAACCGACAGAAGCTAAGATATAAGAAATAAATTCCACGAAGCTACATATAATGCTGGCATGCTAACAGAACACAGAAAAAAATAAAACTAGAAAAGATTACAATGTTGGAAATTTTTATAAACAATGGCAACACCAGTTAGTTGTGTTATGGAGTGACAAATTGGATTATTTCTCACAAAGAAGAAAAAATTAAAATATTCAAACTACAGAAGAGAGAAATTTTAAGGAGAGTGAAAAAGTTGTACTGTTTGCATAGATAAACAAAGAATGAAGATGGTACGAAAAGTAATTAAATATATTTACCTTAAATGGTTTTATTCAAAGTAATTAAACAAGAAATAGAAAAACGTTTAAGAAAAGAAGGACAAAACTAGTTAGCATTAAGAAGTGCACAGCACAAACGCATCAGGAAGAAGGATGAGGAAGACTCGTATATAATATGGTTCGACGCGTGAAAGCTGATGAGGCAGCTAGAAGTGCAGAAGAAGAAGAAGACTAAAGAGTTATTGATGACAACTGAAATGAAATATAGAAAGAAATATAGTTCCGGAGGCAACACAGAAAATGCATGAAAGAGACTTGTCGCGGCATTGTAGTAGGTGATATTAGTGTAAGAAATCGCCTTCGCGGAAGTGTGGGAGCAGAGCGAAAACCTCCTGGGCGCCGTTTTATTAAATTAACGCAGAAAAACTCATAACTAATTGTAAACTAGTAAGAGCAGGATGGGCAGAATAACGCAATGTGATGTAACATAGGGTTGCAAAAAAGAACATTGATTTCGGATAATGAAGATGATGATATTGAAGAAATAGAATAATCTCGAGAAAATGACAGAAGATAATACAGGTGGGACGGTGACAATGCGAGCATCATCTATACGTAAGTGTATATTATAGTAAATGACAATTTAAATGAATCATGTAGCAAGGCGGACCTGCAGCATTAAGTTTCGGAGGTTACAGCGAGCGGCAGGGTCAGCGGCGTGGAGAGAGCTGCGTGCATTGTGGACGGGGCAAATAGTTGCTCAAAAGTAGCGGCGGCGGAGGGGGCGGACGGGGGCGGGCGGGGCGGCGTCCTCCTGAGAGCGCTTTAAGCGACAGCCGGGGAGCGGGAGGGGGCGGTCCCCGCGGGCGGCGGGGGGCCGCAAGAAGCGCTCCGCGTCTGTCCCCGGGGCGGCGTGGCGCCTCGGAGGGAATACGTCATGGGCGGCGCGCCCCCGCGTCTCTCGCGACGCCGCCTCTCGCGAGGGCGTGACGCCCTGCCGCCCCGCCCTCCGCGACAGCTGGCGGCCGAATTTGGGAGGCGGGCCAGCCAACTTCAATTACTGTTCTTCACATGGTTATGTAGTTGCGCAGGAGTGGGTTAAACGTCAACAAAATACTGCTAACCTATCACCAATGAAACAACTGGAGAAACTGACTTTTTGCATTGGACTTATTTCTAGAGGTGTTCTCTACATGATCAATTTCATGTATTTTAAATATTGGGACTTAGGAAACAGTAATATAATATTTCTTTTTCAGAGGCAGCTTCGATTTCATTATCTCATACCAGTTAAATAAATATTTTGTAAATAAAAGCTATGTATCGGGTATAAGAAACTACTAGCATGAAATAAACGCAAAGCATTAGTCTAAAGAAGCTGTTGAAACAATTACTTTGAAAAGGTTAATTGTATCATACAGTAAGTATATTTACCAATCGTAAATTTTTCTATAATTTGAAACAACTCTTACAAAACATAATTCCTTTCGTAAGTAATCGGTTGTATACAAATCCACGCATTGAAATTTGCACGTTCATGGTTTCCTGCATTGTAGAGTCACGATGCGTGAAAAACGGCGTTGTAAACGTTTCTTCTACTTGCAGGCCAAATAACTGTAGACAGCAATGGAAGAGGTTCCGGCCGATTTACGAGCGTGACACGGCACATTGAACGGGCGCGGCGCTTCCTGCGTGGGCGGAGGCGCTGGCGGCGCGCGATCGCGTCCCAGCGCCGCCGGCCACCCACGGCGCCCCCGCGCACGTTAGCGCCGCCCCCGCCCCCCCGCACGCCCGCCACCCGCTCCGCCGCTCTGTCACCTGCGGCGGCGGGGGGCGGCCGCGCCCGGGGCTGCGGGCAGGCGCGCGCTTCTCCGCCCCAATGAGCAGCGCGCGCCCGCCGGTCACGTGTCGCCTCGCCGCCACCGCCCCGGGGGCGGTGGGGGCGAGGTGTCGGCAGCGGCGGGCGCTGTCCCGGCGTCGCGCCCGCGCCCCTGCCGCCCCTCCCCGCGCCCGCCGACGGCTCCTCCCCCGCCGGCGACCGTGAGCGGCGACAAAAACGCGCGGCGGCGGCGCTGCGTTTCCGGCAGCGGGAGACTCTCGCCCCCTTCGCCCGGCGACGCAGGCGGAGGCTCAGGGCAAGACAGAGCAGTCGCGGCTGCACGTGCTGAGGAACGTCGAGGTGGACACCACGCAACCGTATCAAGCTATTCAGGAATCTATGAGCGTTGCTAACGATTTTACAATGATGACGCCTGTCGTCCCTGCAAATCATTGATTTAAGGTAATTGTATTATGGTTATATTTAAGTCTACGGTTGTCGATATTCTCTTACAGTTGGTTTTGTTTGATTATATTCCAATGAAGATCCATTCATTTTATTAATACATTTACGACACAATATTCCTGTATTGAGAAATAAATCAATTAAAACGACTTTTTCACTCATGTTTCGTATTCTTTCCTTCTTCCTTTTCCTCGGTTTTCTTTCTTTAGTCGTACCTACACCCACAGATGTACGGAGAGTGTGGGTTTCCCAGTTGTGCGTGGAGCACCACGCAAGAACGTTGTCGCCCCATTAATTGGAGTGATGATCACCGAATCTCCCCCCGGGAGATATGAAGCTTCTCTCAGAAAAAGTTGCAATTGAATAGAGTCGGCGGAATATCAGGTTAGACAATTCGAATTTACAGCCTCACTATTATCTGCCTAGTTTGAATTTGTTTATACAATGAGATTATGTTAATCTTAACATTTCTTGAAATACTTGGAAAAGTCAACGGTTCCAAAAAGGAATAAAAGATTTGTAATGTAATTAAAGTTAGTAGATTAAATTTATATTTTTGTAAGTAGTATATGAGAAAAAATGATCTGTCTATGTATATCATTTAAAAAAACTGGAACCGTTTATGTGCCGATAGATGCATGAGGTTTTTTTTTTTTTATCTTTGTGTAACGTACAAGGAAATGAACTAATCTGTCTTGAAGTTCTCTAGAAATTACATCCATGAAATGCTTTTTTCATGAGAAAAAATACACATTCACAAAACGTCTCCTCTAAAGAACTTGACATTCTACTTACTTAGTGCAAATGATATATTAAAGATTGATTCTTGATACGAGAAGTTTATAACATTTTCAGGTCTCATCATTCATTAGGTAATAATAATTAACTTTTTTTCCAGTCTTATCGATCTTAGAATTTTTAACACGCTCTGCAAATGTATTCTCTCAAAATCACATATTCAGTTTCTAAATCTCATAAAATGAACGAAGCATTTATTAATAAAATTGATTTCTCCTATATCTTAACATATTCTAGGTTACAACTTTTACAGAGCAGATCATACCAATTACACTTCTAAGATGTGGTTTTGTGACTCTAATCAAAACCATTATAACTAATTTCTCCCATTTCATGTTCATCATCACTGGAGTTAAAATAATGTGCTTGTAACAGTGTACAAAGACCACAAACTTGTCTTTCACATATTCTGGATATTGCAAAACGAAATGTACGCTCTTGTGTGTCACATAATTGGACTAAAATTAAAGCCCAATTATTTTGTTTACCACCAGGACTCAACCATGTATAAAACGTCTTCCGTATCTGTTAAAATTCAGACTCATCAAGAACAATTACCAACACCGTGTCATATCCACTCTTCCTACAATTAAACATTTTGGCAATCGACGAAGCAATATCTTTTCAAATAACGTCATTACGTGTTACCTTAAGATTTGCATTATGCACAGGTTATCTCACCTATAATCCGAGTACAATCATTTAATTCGACTTCTACATAATGTTCTAGCTTTATTTTGCTTTAATATATAGTATAACAACGTACATGTATTGTAGGTGGATTTCTGATTTGACTAAATATATCTAAATCCAAATGTAGAGTATAAAAAATTACGTCACCGACCTAAATCCGCAAGAACCCACACGAACGTTTTTTGGAATCTGTTCTATTATTCATGATTTTAACATAGTACACAAAAACCTCGCAGCGCAAAAGAAAAAACCTAATACTAGTTGACTACTTTGCTTCCAGACCCATATCTTTATTGGCGAATTTCACGGAAAGATCAATGGATTCAAACTCTCTCCTAACATTGGCATCCCAGCCGTCGGCAATACCTCAAACTATCCTCAGAGCTTCGACTAACTATAAGCACAATCCTCTGGACGTTACAGTCGAGAAATAAAGAAGCAGGAACGAAGAGTTTCTTCAGAAAAGAGTTATTCATTTACTTGAAGAGATGGTCGTATTTATTTTTCACCTGAAATGACTCTGAAGAAAGTTATATGATCACATAAAGCTATTTTAAAAATGACACAGAAAATGGAAATTAAAAATAAATTCTGAAAATTCGACATTCAAAGTGTTCATTTTTTATTTCCCAATCTTCCGGCATTCACTGCAATGTCTTCACGACGCAACAATAACATGGCGTTCTGCAACCGCACTCCGTTACTTCAGTGTTATAAACGATTGTCTGACGATAAAAGATCACAATACCAAGATAACCGAAGCCAGTAGACACATAAGCATTCTTTGACCAATACTTTATCGTGATTTCCCCATTACCGTCCATTCTCCTCTCTTAATATGTTTTTCTCCTACTCCTCACTTTTGGTCCCTTCTGGTGCATCGCCGCCATAATTGTCAAAAAAATTCAAGTGGTCTTAAACAGAATACTCAGTGTAGTGGTACATGTCCCTAGGTAATAAGCATTAAAGACTTTCATTGGCCATATATATATATATATATATATTATATTATATATTATATATATTATAATTATTATATTATATATATATTATAATATATATATATATATATATATATATATATTCTAATTGTGTTTTAACATGGACTTGATCGCAAACAACGCCAGTCTCATATAAGTTGTAGTTGTCCATTAAAAGAAACAGTTCAATATTTCCTTTTTTTCGTTTTACAACAGACAATTCATTTTGTTCTGTATATTCTTTTAACTAGATGGTTTATATTAATAAGACATCTATGCGATAGCGGACATTTCCACACTTTACTGATATCTTCATTTCTTTTTTATGGCTTAATAGAACCCATGGTGTTGCCTTGGCCTATCTCCGTCACTAAACCGAGATTTGTTGAGAGTTTAGTGAAAGATGGGGCATTTGAGGGCAGATGATAGGTCATCGCTCGGCTCTGAGATTGGGAATGGGAACAGAATAGAGAAGAAAAGATCGCACTCGGCCCATGGTCCGTTTTCCTGTGTAATACTCGGCATTCGCGTGTATGTGATCAGGAAATCCGAGAAACCCAATGATCAGAGCCGTCGAAAACGGATTCGAGTCTGGTAGGCGCCACACACTGAACAATGTTAAACGCACTACACATATATCCCAAATAGAACCCGCAACCTCCCAATCATCAGTGCGCTTGAGGCGTATAACTTTGCCATAACCCTCGTTGCCACCGAAGTTGGACCTCCTGCCATTTACTGATAAAAAAGTGTAAACACATTGCATCACGTCACCAGAGTTTACTCGTGAAGCGTGATCTTTACATATTTACAAATGACATGTAATGGCAAAGAATGACAGCCGCTCTCACGTTCCGCATATTCAACTCACTAAAATAATAATTACTTATATAAATTGACTGGACATAATTAATTCACGTGTGGTATTAGTTTGTGTTTTCCAGTGTGTTTTCTAATATTTTACTGTATAGTTAATACGAAGTCAAATCGAAATATCTGAAACTTTGCACGACATATACATATCTACTCAAAAGTCACAGTTAAAAAAAATCAATGACATATGACGGACGCTGAATCGGAAATCAATAAATATTCTTTGATGCTACCTCTGAATAATATCGAGTAAACATATTTAATTGTGCGTTCACATCTTAGATTCTTTTGCTGGTTTTCGCATACACTATTCAGCTGCTTGTGAACAAGGTGGTCCAATAACATCTCATTCAAACCGTTTAAATTTACCATGGGATTACTTGAAATAAAACTAATGTCATTATGTTGCCAAATATTTGCAATAATACAATATAAATAAAACGCGTTATTAAATCAATTTAATCAGAGTAAATGTGAAAGTTTGTGAAATTGATTACACCTCGAAGTAATTTTAAGTCAGAATGAGAGAAATATCAGGTTAGTTTCCCCGTAATAAAAAATAATTATTTATTAAAAATATTAAGTTGAAGGATAAACATTAATCGCTCACTGAATAATGTGAGTAATATTGAATATCATAAAAGTCAGAAGTTTATTTGTTGATGGTTTATGGGACGCTAAGACATTATTACATAATATTCATTGCAATAGACAATATAATTGCGCCATGTAGCTGCTTGTACATTTTCAATATAGTACAATACATCAGAAGAATTGTTTCCTGAGAATTAACAATAAGTTATAAATTGTAATATCACAGTATATGTTCTTACGAGTCATACATGAGATCACCAATGAGAAACCGGAAATATTTATCCACGCAAAATATGACTAGCGCGACAACACTGTGAACAAGAAATGAATGTCGCGTGATATGGCAAGTAGGAACTACGACTTGCTTAAATGTTAACGTTGAAATTGCTTCCCCAAATAATCAACCTATTTATAGTTCAAAATTTGAAATTCAAATAACCCGATGGTTCGACCGATTTTACTAGTACTATGACATTGCTGATCAAATCACGTATTTAATACCACAGTTTTCAATCATTAGTTGCTTAAAGAACTGTAACATATTCCAATGTGCTTAAACTGAAAATACGTTAATCATTTGTTATTACTACTCCATTAATACACATTATTTTTAAAGCTTGAGTACCTTATTTTTCATTGCGAAATAATACTTGTTTCGCAATTTCTACAACGCCTTCCTGGCATAAACTTTCACAATATTTTTGAAAGAAACGACAAGCTCAGAGCTTAGAACACATATCGTCTGAAGTTTTCAGCTGCCGCCATTGCTCACCTGCATTACTCCCCCCGCCTACTTCATAGCCCCCGTCGGCGCCGACAAGCAGTGTCCCCGGAAACCCCGCAGGCGTGTATTCCCGAGGCGAACGGCCGAGCGCCCACTCCCGATGCTATCGCGCGATCGACCCCGGCGTATTTCTGTGACGCCGCTTCATTGTTTGCGCGCCCCCGCCGCCCACAACACGCAGCGACCCCCCCCACCACCACCACCACCACCACCATTTCCCGGACGCAGCGCACTGAGCAAAGTAATTCAATGCGGAGAACGCACCCGCACTACGAATTGGGGAACGCACAAAGAAACAAAGTTGAACTTTTGCCCTCAGCGTAAAATGTGTTGCAGTTCGTTCAGCGTGTTATTTGCGTCTCGACGACAGGTTTAAACGTTCCACGCATGCAATAATTGGCTGCGGAGATGTAAGATTCGGAATTATAAATTATAAATGTGAAATTAAGCTAAAAATTAAGTTGTTTTCTTTTAAAAATACTGGTTTATTCAATTATTCAATATTAATTTAATCATAGCATATTAATATTGATTTATTTAATATCGTGTAAGAGGAATGACAAGTAAACGGCAGCAAAGCGTATTCTGGGGACTCGTTGCTTACGAAACTCCCGTAAAACAAACGTTAATTGACCCGTAAAACTAATATACTAAATACATATCGTGTAATAATAAATTCCCTATATTTTACGACTCAGTCATTCAATATTCTTCAAAATACAATACCTAATAAATTAAATGAAATAATCATAAGATCAGTCTTAGTTTGAAATTTTGTATAAACCCTATTAATAGTGCACTGGCTTAATAGGGTGAAGAACCACTATCCTACAGAAGAGAAAAATCTATTTCATATGGCCTCAAAACAGCCTCAAACTCAAAATGCATGATGGCGACATTCATCTTTGACCGTAAATACGGTCCATCCACACGAACCATCTCTACGCATTCACTGTAGAGTATTAAGAATTCATTCTGATATTTTTCCAGAATTCAGGGTAGCAATTCGAACTTACCCATGAATTCTGTACTCTTCAACATACTGAAGATGCTTGATACATTGACAAATAAATAATTAAATATCTGAAGCAAACGACAAATCTCTTAATATACCGAGTTTTTTTTACGAGCGACTTAATGAACATGAAGACATAATTAACATATTTACTAATGGATAAAAATTATCGCACGGGCTTGGATGTGCAATTGTATTTCTGGATGAAACCAAATTATCTGGTTTGTCTACGGATTTAGATCCGCCCTAACTGATATCTTAAATCAAGCAACGTTACAAATTGAACTGAGTCAAGAAGCGCCATTGTAACCGTCAAAACAACAAGGAATCAAATTACTAAACCTACAGACAAAACGAATTAAACTTCATCAATTTTATGAAACTAATTTTGAAATAATCTTACTTGTGGTGTTAGTAGAAGAACTCAATTTCCACCACACGTCCCAGAAGTGACCACTATAAACTAATGCATGGGAATAAAATTATTAAATCTAATACTAACATCTGTACTCTACATTTGAACGCCATATCACAGATAAAAAACGTGGGAAAGTACGACAGAGTTTAAATATTATACGGCTGCGGCTCACGTCTACGACTGCAGATATTTTTACATAACATATTACTGAAGTGATTGTGTTCAGTATCAAGTTAACCTACCACACAATACACTCATCAAACAACAAAGTAATACAATCTGAATAACTCCTTCTCCAAAAACAAGAATAATCTTAAAAGTTCGTAAAAAATAAAGAATAAAATGCCCTTTCTACAGAGAAAGTAATCCTACTTCTAAAAATAAAACAAATAAATCCTTAATTTAAAAAAATAATTAATTCTGAGAAATGATTCGTGTAGAACACAAGACCGAATGAATGTCAAATGAATCCAAGTACGTAATGCCAATTTTGAGAGCGATAATTGTTCATAGTTAATATTTTGAATATAATCATATTATTTTTCATATAACCAATTAATTATCACAATAATGTGATGATAATTATGACGATATTTTTTAAACTTCGCTTCTTGTGCGCTTTGTATTGGCAGAATGCCCTGTTTCTCAGACGTCTAGCATTTCTAATTCGGATCTAGTCTAAATTTTCTTTCTTGTCACAGGAACGAAGGCACCTGCTTCGAAATTCTCACCGTAATTTACAATAATGAGAAATGAAGTTTTGCAGTTAATGAAGCTATCCTACAAGTGCCCTCGTCTAAGACACTTTCGGCATCCTTGCTTGACGTATCTGAATGAGTCAGATCATTCGTCCTGCATCGAAATTCGTGTTATGCGACTCGGTTTCAAAGTACCTTCATAATCCAGTTCCCTGATACAATCTATCTAAATTGTATTACAGTATAAATTCTTGATAGTTACACCTGATACGAGAGTAACCTGTTTTCAAGTGTTAAGATTGGTTCGTTAATGTGTTATATCAACGTAATGTTAACATTCTATCAAAAAGTTAGGAAAGACATATGTCCTTAATGATCTGAGTCACGCAATCTGCTGATGGGAGGAGCACATTGGCAGAAGGTCGTGGGCATACGAACACAAACGACCAATATATATATATATATATATATATATATATATATATATATATATATATATATATATATATATATATGCCCCAATCACAACTCGTGATATTAACCACCTTCACTAAGAATATACTAAGAATATACAGCAAAATAATATACTAAGAATATACAACAAAATAATCCATGACTTATACAGTCAGTTAGTGAAAAACGGTCATAAAAAGTATTACGTTTACTATAGAAACGTGGGCGTTTATTACATAACTGCACTTACAATTAAGTTAACCAGTCATTATTTCAAACTAATAGTTCCCTATTTTAATACGAATACATTCATTCATATTATGCTTATGTTGTTGAAAGTTACAAATATATTTTGCGCAGTGTACAAGGCGTCCTAACGTAAGCAAATACTGAATCACGAAGATGTTGTGTCTATCAGCTAGATAATCAGCTAAATAATCAGCTGTGTCTGACCGGCTCCTGTGTGATACGTGACTACTTGAAAGAGATAATAGGTACAATATCATTTTGAAAAATCAATCAGTCCCATGAAAAATAGAGAAATCCGTTGCAACAGCCAATCATAGTAGGTGATGATTAGGTGTGATCTGAAATTTCTCTACGTATGATTTCAAACTATCTCTTCTGGTATTTACTACAAACAGTCACTAATAATGGTTGAAATCATTTCTACATTTTGAATTTTGGGCACTGAAAAGGTTTTGGATGTTTCAGTCACAACTTCAACCTTTTGTAAGTAACTGACTGTATACGAGGGAAATCGCTAGAAAGAAATCTACTCACGGCCACTTCATCAAAAACCTCACTTACATTCCCTTACTCTGCAAGACACCACGATCCACTGTTGTTACGTGAAGTTGACCTTGCGTACAGAAAATATGACTCAACCGCAAAAAAACCGCACGAAATTGCATTACAAAAGTCACGCTATTCTACAAATGGGAAAGGAAAAGTATTATCAGAGGATATGGGAATCAATTAAAAAGAACGTCGTACACTGAGAATGAATAAAGAATTAAATTAAATTTTTTGTTACTGAGGTAACTATTCATTTCATTTCTGCTATTTTATTCGACACATAAACGGCCTAACAATCCACAGTTTCTTTTCATCGCATTAGCTTGGATTTGAAAAGATGATTCATGAGCAATTGCATTTGGATAACTATTGTGAAGTAAAATAACAACAAACACATTTCCAACGCTTTCACTTCTCACTATGTGATGGATGCAAACGAAACAGTGGATAAATTAGCAAAATGGAACTTAATTAAACACTTAAATACACGATTACAGTGTATATCAAATGTCTAGTACAATAAAGAAGTGAGATCTTCGCGCATATGAAAGCATAGCATTGGCATCAACCACATCGAAATCAGTTGATTTCTTTTTATTCTGACCAGTCAACACAATCCGCCTGACATTTGCATTGGAAAGCTTACCTTCTATAATGTTCGAAGCGACCTCCATTCAAGAAATCGCACGTCAGTGCGAGAGGAAGAGATACGTTTCTGGACATCTAGCAGCACAACTTCATTGATACTTGCCGCAGAAGCATGCACAAGTGCAGCAACGTCTTCTACACTACACACTGGGATTTTGATAACTTCTTTCTTTTATTATGGTATAGTCACGAACATTGAAGAATAAACAATTAAAATCGGTTCACGGGATTGGTCAACGTGGTTACAGAAACAATTAATTAGGCCAAGATTTCGAAATATATAAATTCTTCATCAGAGCTGCAGTGCAAACAATGAACAGTGAATGAGGACAATATACATTACAATATATTGATTGTTGAATAGTTAACACAAATACAACAAAATAAATATTTCTTCTTTCTTGTAGTAGCTCTAAGGGTCTCAGCCCATTTATGGGGCCCCTGTGCCCAATCTAACAATTCAGAAAAGGCTCACGTGCTTAGTTTTACAGTTCATATTGGATCAACTGGTGCGTCAAGAAAAAAAGTCTTAAAAGCTATAACCAGTTTTACCGATGATGGTCGGTCGGTTAGAGACAGATTTGAAACCCAACGAGCATTGCCCGTTTTCCACCATGCTTCGTGTGGGATGGAGTATAGTCAGTATTACACGCAAACGTTGAAAAATTGTAATATAATTATTATTATCAGGAACCTATTGATTACTGTACTACCTGTTTTATCGGAAGTAATTAGTAATGAAACTGGCATATACGATAACTGAGTTGTAAGTACACACGTGAGCGATTTGTAATACACACAGCGTAAGCAAATTACAAATAAAATTGAAATAGTTCAAGGCATTGTCATTTCCAAAAATATTGTTGGCAATGGCAACGCCTTGAATTATTTCATTTGAAATACCAACGATAACTCATCAGTGAACCAAAGAAAACTGAACTGAAATAGAACATGTCGAATGCGTGGGCGAGGAGCGGAAATATCGGTAAGTGGGCTTGCGCGGCCGCTCTTAATTTAATGCATTTTTTGCACACTTTCCCGCAGGACTTGTGACTTTGCAACTGATTTCAAATATCAATGCACAGGTTACGAAATGTGACGCAAACAGATTAACTGCTTCATTTTTCTTCGTAACATTTCACATCGTCAATGATCCTGGGCTTTTATCAATACAGTAGGTTGAGAGAATGCAGTGCACCAATATTTCGCGAATGTTTCTTTCATAATTACCCCTAAAACCTGATTATAACAACCAGCGATCTCAAAACAGTGCTTACTAGCGCAGAAGGATAAAATTCGAAATTGTTAAACGTAGTTAACACGGGAGACCAGTCGGTTAAAATGATAACGGAGCGTGATACCATATCTTCATAAAGGTTTCTCAGAAAAGTGTAAACACAACAAATATTTCGAATACTTATATGATACTCGTGTGTACGTTTACGAAGTTGGCATATTTTTTTAGCCTGATATGAAACTCTTTAAAGGATAAGTTACGAATCTGACTAATTAAGAACAATATTACTCGTGCAATATTCTCATTATCTCAAATGGATGGAGGAGGGCGACGAATAGAAAACCCTCGAAGCATATTTCGGACTTACGACGCATGAAATAACATACCGCACGTGCGTGGGCTGACAAGGTAATATGACATGTTACGGCAAATGAGTAAAAGCAGTTATGTAAACAAGTATCAGACACCTGGTGGGAAGCTACAATGAGGCAAGGTGTGTTTCAACTTCAACTGTGTCAGGCATAAATTTTGATTTTTACCTAACACCTTCAAACCCAACTTCATTATACATTTCCGAGTTAACGATAAAGCTCCGAACTTCGGTCATAACGATTTTCGTTATTTCCAATTAATTTTTATGTGAAAATATTTTTGCTCTCACACACAACGCCTCACACTCGCACGGTCACCAAAATGTAGTCAGCGCCGTGTACTAACATTAGCTGCATCAAGTTCAAAATGATCCGTTCATTGACGTTCATACAGCATATCTAGACCATCTAGTCAATGTGCGATTTAAACAGGAACTCCAAACGTTTCTAGAACACTAATGAAATAAGATAACAGAATGCCAGAGATGAGGTTATTGAATGATGGACTTACGTAACGTGTCACTCTCAACGTAATCTTTGGAGGTTTTTACAGCAAAGAACCTTGCAAGGTAATCTCACGTAGGCGGCATTCCAATAATTGACACGCAAGGGTAATCTCGTTATTCAGCAGTACAACGTAAAAATATATATAAAATAATAAAATTACATTTCAAGAGAAAGAAGCCTGACAATTTGTGGGAACATTTCTTAGTAAACGACCTGAGCTCTTTCTTTATCTCAACTTGACGCGGCCGCAGCATAAAAAACCGCATGGCGCGTCGCGTCGCCGCAGTTCCCCTGCCCGCGCGAGAAATACGCGGCGAATTCCCCGGCGCCATGCAGAGCACAGCTGCCGGGGCGGCGCGGCGCGCACCGGCGCGCTGTCTCCGACCCCGGCCAGCCGGCGCCGGGCCAGTTCCGCAGGTCCGGACGGCAACGGCGGCGGTGGCAGAGGCTCCTTTAAATCTCCCCGCGCGGCGCTCCCGGGTGGCAGCGGGGCCCGTAATTCGTCCGCTGCGGCAATCAAAGTCGCATCAGGCCGGAGCGCGGGCGCCCCCACTCGCCCCGCTGCGGCCGCTTGTCTCGCGCGGGGCCGCCCGCTCGCCCGGCCCGCTCGGCCCGCCCGCCCGCTTGCGCCGCCGGCTTCGCTCGCCCGCCCTCCGCCCGCTCGCGCCACCCGCTCGCCCACCCGCTCGGCCCGCCTCGCTCGGTCCCGCCCGCTGCCCGCTCGCTCCGCTCGCCCAGCTCGCCCGCCCCGCTCGCCCGCCCGGCCCTCGCCCCGCCCGCTCGCTCGCCGCCCGCTACGTACACCCACCCGCCCCGTTATCTTACCTCCCCGCCACCCTCCTGGCCGTTTACCTCTCACCCCCCGCCACCCACCCTCCCCCCCGTACAGCCTACCCGCTCGCTTGCCTTGCCTTCTCACACATTTACCCACTCATCCACCCTCCAGCCTGCCCTCCTGCGCGCGGAAGCTCGCTCGCTTGCCTGCTTGGCATGCTTCCTCTCACATCCTCCCGTCCGGCCTCTCGCTTGCCTTGACTTCCCCGCATACCTTCCCATCCTCCCACCTGCCTTGCCTCCCTGCACACCCTTCGGCACCGAGCCGCAGCGCTGCTTCGGACGAGGTGTGGGAAGCAGGGAAGACGAGGCTTCGATGCGGAAGCGGAGTGCCAGAGCGAGCTACACTGCGATGAGCAAAGCATGCTTCGGATCGGAATGCAGCAACTTGAGAGAATGCGAAAAGTGGGACAAAATGGTACGAACCATGCAATGTCCGAAATGATGCTGTGCATTATGAAGGAATTGGCTTAGTGGTGATACACTATTAAAATGAGTTAGCTGCAAAGCAGCGCTTATAATCTACCATGTGTTACAGCATATCAACTACATCCACCGTTAGTACAAGTTAGTTCAGGGCTAGCATTACCGATGTATTCTGCAGCTACTGAGCAGGGAGTTCCAGGCACCGAGATGGTTGCGGATTTTCAACCCGAGCTGTGTAGCTAGGACGAATTCAGCCGCTGGAAAATCGCAGCGGCCGGGTGATCTGATTCGTATTTGTCCGTATTTTCCCTGATCAATGCCAGGCGAATGCCGAAGAAGTGCTCTAAAGAGACTCAGGACGTGCGTATCATTCCGTCCTTATACCTCTAGTCAATGAGACTCCAACTAGAGCAGGTTTTTGGTCAGTTTCCCTTATCTATTGAGCAGATGTTGAGATGACCTCTTGGTTTGCTTCTGGACATGGTAAATGTAAGTATGTGCACGTTTATTATTGCTCATTTTGCTAGTTGTGGTAGGAGTAGAGCCGTATATACAGGAAACTTATTTCTTATAAATAATAACAATTCAATTCTGTGCAAATGCAAAACAAATCTACACCTCAAGAGCGAAAATATTTATTTTCAAATGTAACTAACATTGCTTTTCTGGAACTTTTAATCCTCGTCATTCAATTATTTCGGGTTAATACGTGAGGAACAGATATCGGCGCCCAAGAAAACGTGCGAAGATTATATATTTCACACAATTGTTTTACTGTTCATTGACCAAATTAATCAATCAAATCCTTTTCCCCTCTTCTCCCCTCACACACACACACACACACACACATTTACAAGCACTACACTACTACACACATCAGAAACCAATCGAGAGGATAGAACTTACTCCTGGCTGTAGCGGAGTCTCGCTCGAACTTGAGGAGAAATTCCTCGCACGCCGAAGTTTAGGTCGGTGCCAGATTTCATCTAGCAGCGGAGACACACCGCCATAAGATTCCCGGATAAAAAAATCAACTCCCCAAAAGGTACAAATGATCGCAGCAGTTGTCGTGCTCGGAAAAATCAATCATTCAGTTCACATCAACCATTAGCTAATAATTTCGTTACCTTTATTAGATTAAAAGTATTAAAAAATGTGTATTGAAGATGACTACAGTTAGTTGGTTTTCTTTCAGCCGACGTACGGAAAATTATCTTTGAAAATGTATCTGTACTACCTACGAAAAACACTTTTTTTAAATAATGCACCATGTCATCAATACTATTAAAAATATGCTTACACCTATGTAGACCTATGTAGATGTATTGTCACTTTCGAAATTATGCCGCTCAGACATTTTTGGAATGATCATTGACATGATAAATACTTAAAAGAATGGTGGACCAAAAATTATTGATAAAAGTATATAATACGAATGAAGACAATAGTAGAAGGCTATTTCTGTTTACCTATCCATTCTGATAATAGTTGTTTATGATACTGGCGGTAAAAGTCACATCTTATTTTGCGAGTAGAAAAGTTGCAGCTCGAAGATTACTCCTAGAGAAAGAAAACTGACTATTTTTAGTCAGCCTTACTGACTAATTTTACTTAAATTCAAGAGTACAAATCACTTAGTGATTCATAAGCTATCCGCAGCCGAACTAGTTTGTTTTTTTTGGTGGGGCGTATTTAATGTCGCATCAACTACTAGGTCATTAGCGACCACTATTGCGTGTAACGGAATGGTAACTACGAGGATCACACGATATGACGATGATAGGGGTGTGAAAGGACGAACACAAACAACCATGTCCAAAGCGGGACTCAGACCCGCGATCCTTCGGTCCGAGATCCCTACGGCACAACTGCCTTACCGATCTCGGCCATCCGGACCGGCATTTGTTGTTGTTGTTGTTGTTCACAATTTATCTTAACACTTGAGCATCGGCTCGTCTCTAACAATAGTACTCAATATTGAAGTTTTAGGATACTGGTTATGCCTTGAAAGAACTGATTTTAGTTGTGAATGTGTAAAAAAGTGTAATTGTACTTTAAAAGTATATACGATTATTCGACATTACCACCGATTCTGGTAATCCACATCGATATTCACAAAAAAATTTACTAAATCATGAACAATATACCAGTACATACTTTTCATGTCAACGTTTAAGATAAATTAGTATAAGATCACACTAAAATCCAGAAAAATTCAAAAGAAATGTTTTTTTACGACTCAGATGAGAACAACGATTCAATTTTATATATCTAATGTAATATCGTTCAGCATACAGTTGCAACCATGAAATTGCTGCATTCCACGTCAAGAAAAAATTCCAGGTTTCCCGAAACATTTGCCGAAGCAAATGATTTGAGAAACAAGAGAAAATTACATAATATTGTAACTTCAAATGGAGAAGAAGACAAAATGTTACACGAAAATCAATGTCCACATTTCTAGATTCTTACAATGCTTAGTTGATGATGCCATAGGAGACCATATTTGAGACCACAATGAACTTCAACACATTTCACCACATCCACTTCAAGGGCCAAATGAGCGGTTTAGTTATTCAATGTCCTTAATGGATTTGTTTAGACAAAAATAACTTAGAGGACTAAGCTGTGGGTTAATGGAGGATACGCAGGCCCAAAACAGTAGCCCCACAGCAAGCGTGCCCAGTGTTAAATGTTGCAAAGCAGTGACCCACCGTTTGTTCAACATGACGCTTCGTTACAATCTTGTAGACAAAGATTTCTTCTGACTTCGTTTAGTATTAATAGTCAATTAACAGATAATTTACCTCAAACAAATAATGTACCTCCAACAAAGACTTTTTTCTACTGGTTTATATGAAGGATTTTTAAAGCAAACCATTCGGCTCGTTTTCGAGAAGGAAATGCTCCTCCAATTGCAACAGAAATCGCGATTTCATTGCGGTGCAGCAGATAGTTTCCAATAAGGGAAAGCATTTTGGGAGGAGGGATGGGAGGAAGGTGATGGTGACGCTAGGGACCTTTTTGTCACACCGCACCCTGAACTAACTTCTAGGAGAAAATCTTTATGAAAACATACTCTTAGCTACAAGGATACTCGCTCGTTTCTTAACTCGTGAAGCGTTCATTAACTTGTTCGATGAGTGTAGACCGTCTGCCCAGGTTGTGGCAGCCTCCCCGAGTTGTGCAAATTCGCAAGTGTTTGTGTTGGCGCGCGCGCGCCCAAGAGGGCAGGGGCTGCTCTTAGCCCGTTGCTCCTCTCCTCTCCGAGGACGTGTCCTCTCTATTTATCACTTCTTGCGCGCCGCCGTGCCCTCAATGTTTGTCGAGGTGTCAGCGAGGAAACGCCGCCATCCCTCTCGGAGGAGGAGGTGACGCAGCGGGGCGAGGACGGAGATGTCTCCTCGACAACTTCTGGAGGCTCTTCCGCCGCGCGTCGCCGAGGGTCGCCTCCGCCGTTTTTCGCGCCTGCCGCCTCCGCCACGCCCACTACCCTCACGCACATAGATAAACCCTGCACACTCATGCGACTGGTTATTTTAATACACATTCAGTAGCATAACGAAATGAGTGTGGGCCCGCCTGCTAAACCATTATCCCGACCCCCTTTATAAAAAGTGTATTGCAAACAGAATAAGAATAACTTTATCACATTCATATTCATAAGTGTATGATTTCTACGTAAAAAATCAATGTTACTAAAATATTATATTGATTTAGAAGCAAAGTTACATAAGCAATACAAGCAGGGTAAAATTAATTCTTTTGGACGAAGCTGATTTTAATCTTTTATTGTATCAACAATCGCGAAGTATCATAGAAAGTGTTAGGAAATCGATATTTCTTGATATCGCAAAATCTTCAGTTTCAAACATGCCCTTTTACCTGTCCCCCCCCCTTTGCTAGTCTTGCGCGCCCGAAAATTACGCTACTGCACTCATGCATTACGAACTGAAGTGAAGGGGCATAATAGATAGGGAAAACATGGAAATACTTTCATGTAACAAATGTGGGCTAACTTGTACGGGGCTGTGGTACTCCCTATTATTTTTGCCATTCCGCCAAGTGGAGAATGACTGCGAGAAATCAAGTCTAGTGATGCATTAACCTGATGCTTTGAGGTATTAACAGCTGGCGCTGGAGAAAGAATACATTTCGCAAAGCGATGCAGTCTTCGGCGATGCTCAACTTCTGAAAACAATCGTTCACTGGCCTCAACAACGCACACCTCCGCATCCGAAACTCTCTCGCTAACCCCGTGAACGACTTTTCTTCCGTACATACTACTTCTCCCCCACTCGGCATCTCCGTTTTCGTCCACGCCATCACAGTCACCGCTACGTTGCCGGATTCCACTGCCACCGCCGCCACCACCACCGACATCGCAAGAACGTGTTTATTAATTCTGAAAGGAAACTCTGACAAGTTGCCAGCACTGCTGTCGCTCCGCTGCAGCGGGAATAATGACAAATTGTGCAGTCATATTAAGTGCGACGGCGGAGTGTCTCTCTCTTCTTGCCTGGGAAAGCCGCCGCTGCCGCCGCCGCCTTCGTCGACGGCGCTTTTTATTAATATCGAGAGGCCGCCGACGTCGACGACAGCGTCGTCGTCGGCGACATCGCGCCCTGCTGAGCGCCTCTGCGGTGACAAATAGCGATCATGACACGCGACTCCACGGCGGTTGGCATTAGTGGCGCCGGCAATGGAAAGCATGTGGCGAATGATTGAAGTGGCTGCTTGAGTATTATGATCCGTACGTCTGTAGTATGCTTCGTAGTAAAATATCGAAGAACTTGTGCTGTCAAGTGAAAACCGCTGATTTGTGTGTTAACATTGAAGTAGAAGAGAACAATCTTCTCCGGTGTGATAGCATAAAATGTAAATGAATAATGTTTGTGCCATAAAATGAGTATTTCATGCTAAAAACAATTTCAATTTCGATTTTATTAGTACCATATGTGCTGCATGTTGCAAGCTAATTACTAATTGACGATTTTTCCGGCGCAGGTAAGTGATCTTAAAGCAATAAGCTTGTAGCATAGATGGCCGAGTCACTATTTCCTATTGGGTCAAAATAATAGAACAGGGCCAAAGAAACATGTCTTTATTGTACTTGAAAACATTCACTCGAATCCAAA
>BOPP01000005.1:9627157-9651529 GCA_017312745.1 Gryllus bimaculatus | reverse complement strand
CGCCGCCCCCGCCACAGCCGCCTCCGCCACCACCGCTGCAGCCGCCACCGCCGCCGCCGCCGCTCGCGTGAGCGTGTTCCGGGCGCGACCGTGACCTGCGCGCGATAATTTAGTTTTGATCGAAATTAATGAACTAATTACGCCGGTAGCGGCGCCGGCCGTCCGCCGACATTTGTCAGCCGTCGGATGGAGGCGGCGGCGGCCGTGGGGTGCTGGAATGCGGTGCGGGTTCCGACGCCGACGCCGTCGCCGGCGCTGGCGGGGCAGGTGCCGCGGCGGCGACGGCGCTTCAAGTGACCGGGACGGCGGCGATGGCATCAGCACAGGTAGGAGGAGGCAGCCACAATGTATTGAGGCGCGTGGTGTCGTTCGGAATATCTTCGTTATCATGCATGCTAAAGACGCGTGTAAAAAAAAGATGAGACGAATGATAAGGGATGTTTTGTAGAAATGCAACTTCCAAATCTTGATAAGAAAGTGGACTTACATCCTGAATAGTAAAATTCGAATGTTGAACAAATGTGGCGCAATATTCTTATCGATGAATGCGACACGCTGTTGCAGAAAACATATCGCCTTAGTTGTCGTATTTGTCACACGTATTCACTTCATATAAATTAAAGATAAATTACTGAAGAAATTCATGTTACTTGTGTATGAATAAAACGTGTTACGAAGCAACGAGCGTTTCGTGTTGATAAATTGTTTTTCTGTTTTCAATGGTGGAATAATTTAACTGTGTATCTTATTGCCAGGACGTACAATGTACAAGTTCAACTGCAATAAACGGATTATATACTGAAATAGTTTTTATCTACAACAATTAAAGATGTATCAGGGTTTTGAAGACACCATTGGCTCTCCATTTCAAGATTTATTTTAAAGAAGTAAGTTAGCCTCATGATGCTCTTTTAGATCGTAGCACTATGGAATAAATGGGCGGCTGATCGCAGTGTCCTATTTGCGTTCTCGCCGTCGTTGCGGTGCCTTGGCGCGGCAGCCAGAGGGGATCGCCGGGTTGAGTCGGGACGGGACGGGACGGGACGAGACGAGACGGGACGGGACGGGACGAGACGGGCGCGTCGCCGCGGGCCGGCGGCGCGCGGGCGACGCGGAGAAATGAGTGGGCGGAGCCGCGGCCCAGGCCGGCGCCAGCGCCCGCCCGCCTCCCCGCCACGGCCAGCTCCTCTCCCCAGCCACCCGCCGCCTCCTGGGAACCGCTAAGGCGGCGAGCGCACCGGTCCTGGGTCCACCCCGGCCACGACATCGCTTTTTGTGGCGGGGCACGACTTCCAGCTTCTTCTATACAAATATCATCACTTGGAACGAAGTTGAGGCAGCGTTTCCCCGAACGGTTCATTAGAAGATCGTTTGAAACCTCACCGGACGGGATTGCAACTTAGTAAATGTTGAAACTTAAATATAGGAAGCGGGTGTGACTTGCAGGTAATGACCGACTCAAAAGTGAAAGAAACTGATTCAAAGAAGATATTAATAAATTCTCGGTTGTCTGGACCGCAGAGAGAAAATAAGTAACTCGAAATTTAAAAATTACAGAACTTGGTGTGGAGCCAAGTAGAGGGCAGAAACTTTTTTGGAGGGAGGTAAATGGATATTGACAATTTATATTTAAAAGTATTTGTAAGTTAGAATTTAAAAATACACATGTGTAGACAGATGAGTAACATAAAACCTACTGGACATGTCTAGTCACAAAGTTTCACTTCCATTATATACGATCACTGTCGAGCATGTTTCTCCAGAAAGACCCGACAATTGATTGAAGCTACAAGAGCCAAGAATGCAATGCAATCCATATAAGATGATAATAAATGGTAACATAATCTTAAGAATGTTGAAAATAAGAATTAGGACGTTCAGATAACACAGCACTAATACTTATGTGCGACGGCATAAAGAATATTCACACAATCTTCTATTAATATCTTCGGCTGCAAAATTAATCGTAAGTTTCATCACAAAAGCATTGAAAGCACGAAGTGCATTTTCTATTGCAATAGATCTCAAGCTAGTGTAGGAATTCACAGCACATCTATCCATCATTGAATCAGTGTCATAATCAGTGTCACTAAAACTAGAAATTGACAACATTGGATCCTTGTGTTCCCATACCATCCTACAATAATCTTGATTAATTTATAACGAATTAAATCAATTTTTGTATATAAAATTAACCGTTTTTGTCATATTCTCGGTGTCGGCAGGCTCCATCTCAGAATCACTCGGGATCAAGCGAGATCACTGGCTTCGGTTCAGCCGACTGCACTGTTGACACACGAGAGTGAGGTTGCACATGCAGAGATAAAAGAGACGAAACCTGGAGACTGGCAAGGTCAGACTCAATTTCCAACAAAAACGAAAAGTTTTGGGAAATATCAATGCGGCAAAGTAATAATGTAATTACTCAAAAAACAAAATTACTTTCTTATATACTAGTGTGTCTTGGTAAAGTGTGATTTTTCTAATTATCTTCATTGATTGATCAACAAACGCATTTCATTGTGGAAGTTTTACTAGTTTTTTTTGCTAACCCAAACCAATACATGCATGTGCATATAAGAGATGAATACAAGCGAGCAATACAATTTAGAATAAATACCAACTCTGAAAACAAGAAGTTTCAATTTCGATTTCTTTCTAGAGAGTGAAGCACTCGCAAACGAAAACCTCTTTCATCTTTCGAAAAACCGTTGGGGAACCACTCGAAAAACGTGACTTCTGAGAAAATGTAGAGAGAAAGTTTTTCTACAGTTATTTTTCGAATATTCACAATGCTCTATTCGAGTGTTTTCGAATGGTAATAGAAAATAAATACACACTTCCATTTAAAAAATGAAACTTGTGTCATTATCAACAAAAAATTAAAATTTACCAATGAAATATATTATTTTCCAATTATCTACAAAACTTGGCACACACCACATCCCGGTACTTCAGACCATTTCGAAGATATTTTCTGTTATCCACATACGTGGTCCATTCTGCAGACACCGATCCTTTGTATTATAATCGTAGAGAAAACCGAGAGCCGAGACAATAATGTTTTATACGAGGTGGCCAAACAGTTTTTCGAAAACATTGTCTTGTACAATCCTTACTGCAAGAAAATTTCGTAAAACATGATATGTATATTCATGAAACTCGATTTATAAAAACATGTGACAGTGGTCAGCCGGCTTAAGGAAAATGTTTACATTATTCAGAAAAATCCAATAGATGGTTTTGGTGTTACGTGCGGCAGTTCAGAACATAGGTAAACATATATTTGCGGACACCTTTGTACAGGGTCTTGGGCGCGGCACTGAGAAGCGAAGGTCGCTGGCGCTACCGCCTGCCGGTCGGGCTAAACGCGCCCAGTAAGTGCGGGCGGCGGCGGCGGCGGGGGCGGCGGGGCGCGGTCGGCGGCGGCGCGCGGTGAGGGCGGGCGGGGCCGGGGGCAGAGCGTGTCGGCTCGCGGTAACAGAGCCGCGCGGTTTCCGAGAACGGAAGGGGGGGTGTTTCCACCACGCGCTCATCGCCGGCAATGAACTAATTATTAGCGTCTTGCAGTGTTTGCTCGGAGCTGAGCCGGCCTACACCGGTGCCGACGATGACGTGCTTTCGGGACCCCGCCGCTGCTCGCCATTCTTCCGACCAGAAGCGCCCCGAGAAACGCCCGGAACTGGCAAGCCTTCTCCACCTTACGAGGAATCTCTCTGCAGTCTCCGTGTGCATGCCAAGTACACCTTGAATGGTCGGTATTTAGAGATCGTGAACGTAGCACTGAGAGATTAGAGTACGGCTACATCGCAGATTTGTGTAAAATGTAGGGCATGGATGAACTTCTTTGTGAAAGTACATAATAAATAGCTCTCTTATTGTGGCAGTGTTTCAAGTAATTAGGCTGACTGAAGTAAAATGAATTTCTTTCCGTCTTCTTGTGTTCGATGGTTAATATACTTTTCCTGAAATTTCATTTCATGAAATTTATATCATCGATGTGTAAATTTTACTTAATTTTTTTTCAAAAAACGATGCGTGTAGATGTATCCTCAACATATTGTACTAGAAGTTAACCCTTATAGTTGGCGGTTAATATTAAGGCATATGCATGATTTGCATATTTCTTCATTCTCCTCATACAGTAAAAATATAGTTTAAATATGTGTACTTCCACTTATCTGTTATTAACTTTGGATAGAATTTTGTAATTATGTGTTCCTACTTCCATATTTCCGAACGAGAAACTGCGGTTGCCCATTTTCTGGTTTTTACAAGCAAATTAAAAAAATAAACAATAGATATGAATAATTAAAACGCACATATCCAATGCACATTTAGGTCTTGCGCAAGCGCACTTCCCGTAAAAATAAAAAAACCTTGGCAGCCAAATTGTGGGCTGCGTGAGCTGCGCATGCTTAATCTGCGCGCGCCGCCGCCGCCGTCGATCGCGCGACGGCGCTGCGCGGCCTGTGGGAAATGGCGTGGAGATAAGCGGGGGGCGGAGTAATGGCGGGGGGGGGGGCAGGGTGGGTGGGTGGGTGGGTGCTGCACTCACGTAGCGAGGTCGTTCGCTGCTGCGTTCCGAGAAGCGCGCGCTGGCCCGCGACGCAGGCGATGGTGTCGGGGAGGCGGACGTGGAAACGGCGTCGGCGTCGGCGTCGGCGTCGATGGTAGTGAAGGTGATACTCGTTGCCCGGAAGTGGAATTTACGACTGAGGTAACGGGAGCGAGAAGTTCGCTGGAGGAAAGGAGAGAACGCTTGTGATAAGGGAATAAATATAAATTTTTAGCATCGCGCCACTTCCCAATTCTTCGTACGCTTCTCGAAGACCACTTTTGTAATCAAACCTATCACCTTGTGCTACAGAATTACAGCTATATAATGACAAAAGTATGGCCCCATCTAACTTCAGAATGACTGCATCGAACCAATATAATGAATACCACTACGTATGCTAAGAATTTTTCGGCAACGACGCAAATCCAATGGGAGCTAGTCAATTGACAGAAATATCTTCGAGGTTTGAGCCGAGATCTTGTTCATAATTCAGATGTATGATTGGAGGTAATCAGGTCACAGTAAATAACTTTTAAATATTGTGTTTAATTCACATTACACCATAAACAAAACTAATTTCGGGGTGACATTCCCCATCTTTAGTGGTACAAAACAAGCAGTTATTATCTACAACATGAAGAAATGAATATGAGAAAATAATCTGATCTGGATTCCAGACGTACACGCAAAATATAGTACCCAGGACGACGGTATGGCATCTTGAAAATCTACGACACAACAGAGAGAATGTCAAAGACATCTGTATATCATCTTTCTTCGCCGTTTGAATCATTAGATAAATAATAATTATTTATGTATAAAATATATAGAGGCACAAACACTTAAAGATATAATTTGCTTAAAAAATAGAGCCTATACGAGGGTCATAAGTTATGACAATTATTTTGTTATATCTTCAGAAATATAAGAAAAATTTTAATTTCGGGAAATGTATTGGCAACTGTACTGGTTGAAACTGTAAGCGATGATACTGTAAAAGCGGTCACAATTTGTGGATATCGGAGTTGGCCTACTTCGACACAGAAATACTCATCAATGTCTTGTAGAAAGCACTAGGTGATAGCGCGTTCTCAAAGCGTTTCACGTAGAGTGGAGACCATCAAACGTGGAAGCATCGTGAGTTCTGACATGAGGCACAGTAGACGAGAGACGATATTCATCCACAAATCACATACAGCGGTTAATTCAACAATTTCCTTGCCGTGAGCAAAAATGTGGGGAAATCTCGATATCGTGGACAAAAATTTAGGAAGACTATTTTGAAGGTATTTTAATTGTGTGTATATTGCTTTTCTGCCGTACAAAACAATGATTTAATTTTACTGTTTGTCAATTTCTTCTACTTGTTAGTTACTGAACTAGGAACCAATTTGATACTAGTATTACAGTCTATGTCAGTGGCTATCAATCTCATGTAATACATTTCCATTAAATAATTATCATTATTAATTCCATTAAAAACTTTCACTAATCTCACATAATTATCACTAAATATATATGTAAAATAATTGATGACTTTTACTATATTATTTACAATAATACATAATATTTAGTGGACGTATATTATCTTTCGTTCCCAATGGAATGGTCTTTAGACCTCACATTGCAAGCTGTTTCGTTTTGGGATCACCACAATTCAAGGCCACCTCTGAGGCAAAACGCACGAAAACAATGAAGAAGCATTCATATTTAGGTATGTATTGGCACCAAGTTTTAGATTTTATTTACACTGTTAGCTACCTTCTTGCAACTGTTTCCACTGCGTGTGGTTGCTGATCCTAAATTATTAATAAGAGACTTTTTTCTACTTTACAAAAGCTCGTAGTAACATAAAAATAGTTTCCCTTCCGTTTCAAATGTGTTATCTATTCACCAAATGCATTTCATACACAATTCATCCCTTTGTAAATATTTACAATATTTGGTTTTCATTGTTTTCATTATATTTCGCTTTTATGTAGTAGAGATTACTCACAAGTCGGAAATGCCATAGAAAGTCAAATGTTTATCTCCAAGCAGCTACGAGCTGAGCCTTAAAATCAGTCCACTGGAAAAAATAGGTAGGTTTGAAGTAAAGCTGACAAAATCCTCATAGAGCTCTAAAAAGAGATGTCAGCGAGGCAAAATGAGGTCTCATGGAAAGTCGTAAATAAAATCGGATCACGTATCGTGCACCCATTGCTTGAGAAATGCTTGTGGTTGTCGAAGGAGGTAAACCCCTCTTGAGGAGAAACTCGAAAAAAAGAGACCACCTAATGCATCTTTTTCCATGCGCAAAAGAGAAAAAGTATATCACAATTCGCTTTGAGAATTGATATGCCAAGATGCTGTCTTGTCACAGGAATATAGAAGTTTTGTGGAACATTGATACGCCTTTTTACCTACAAGAAAATCTCAGGCTGACGTCTCTATAATTGCCAGTTTGCGATATGACGTAAGACCTAAATTTTCTTCTACTTACGGTGAAGAAAAACCAACCTATTTAGTTTCCGTAAAAATGTTTTCGAAGCTGTGAATGTGTCACTCCTAGAATGTGGCATCGCAGTTTTCTACGTAGATACTGCCCTCAGTTCTAATGGAACCGTTATAATTTCTTAATGATAGTATTTGCACTTGGAGTTAGTCTTCAAATTTATTTTGCATCACAACAGGCTTCATTTATTTGTCACTATGTCAGTCTCTTCCAGAATCGGAGCAACTGTGGAGAAACTGACAGCGCAGGGAGAGTTGCCACAGCCATCGCCCGACTACCTTCGCTGCCTTCGTCGCCGTCGCCCCCACCCGTGTCGGGGCCTAGCACCAGGCCAGTGCGGCGCCACAGGGGGCGGAAATAATCATAAGGCCGCCCCCGAAGGCGGGCGGCAAGGCGGAGGGGTCGGGCGAGATAAAGGTTATCATTACGGCGAGCGGCGACGCGCGCGATTGGCCGTGGCGCTGTGACGTCAGAACGACATATGGCGACCCGCCGCCGGGTTATCGGAGAGGCGGCGATGCTGGTAGCGGGCGGTATTTACGGAAAACTGCGGCCAGGCCGCGGCGGTGGTGGGGGGGGGCGCCCGACCGCTCTGGGCCTCCCCCTGTTGCCCCGTCCGACCGCATCTCGCCGCGGGGTAATCACAGTAATGCCAACTTAATGGATAAAAAATTGGAACGCATTGATTGGATTTCGGATTGATTATAGTCTATATCCTATGTTTTGCGTTTTTATTTTTTTTTCCACTCCGGCGTGTCAGCTCGAATATCTATACTAATCTCCTGTAAGTTGTAATAGATACAGCGCTCTGCATTTTTTGGCGCGCTGGGGATGCTTCGGGTTAAAAAAAACGTGGACCGCCTAAGTCCTAACGACTAAATAATGGGACAATTTATATTCCGTAATTTTTTCGGGAGGTTCGCGGTACCGATTGCGTCGCGAGCCCGCCGCCGCCGCGAGTAAAGAGGGTTTGATTTTGGAGGAAAAACAAGCGCCGGCCGCGCTGCGTTCTGCCTCGTACGCTCCGACTCGCGGCTACCTGGCAGTGGAAGCGGGCGTCGAGCGGCCGGCTGCGAGAGGGCTGAAGCGCTGGGATGTTGACCCGGTCGAAACACAAACTTAAGATGAATCGGTACCGTTTTTGTACGCTCTTTTAAAAAGATTCATGAAGGACTGAATGCCCAGTTTCTTCACATGCCTTTGTAACTCTGTCAAAAGATTTGCCTACTGTACGGATGCAACAAATTGCAAATAAAAATGTATAAAATGAAAATTTAAAAAGATATCTCTAATAAACTAGTTTTCATGCAGCTACGTGATTTCTCAACAATGACGTAGATTTTTTTATAGATCGCAACTCACTCATTTTTGTGCATATCAATATTTGTGATGATGGAGAAAACAACAAACTTAAACGATTGTGTAAATGTAACGTTTCTCTATCCGATCTTGGCAACGTCAAAAAATGGACTTGTATGTAAACGTTATGGCAATTTACAGGCCAAGTAAACGCGCAGGCCCAACGGCCTGAACTTTATCAGAACTACATTTTATGAAAAAAATGAATTGGTATTTATACGTAGCAGTACGAATACTAATATAAGTACATAAACAAATAAAACAGAAAATAACTCTTGTTTGAAGACCGGAAAAACCGTATTTTGACTAATATTTTTTTCAATCTTAATTTGCTTGAAATTTTGTTTATCATAATTCAGTTTCGTTTCTTTAAAATAATATTCTATTCATTTGATGTGTTTTATTTTAAAACGTTTACAAATATTCCTGGACTCGTGATTTTTTTTTCAATTCACAAACATTTAATATTATTATTAGGCATTTTACGATTAAGAGAGACACCAAAACCACTATATAGTTTTGGATTCGTAAAATATATTTTCCAAGAAGGTGTGAAATGATAATAAGATTGAAGAGATAATGGACTCATCCGAAGAAATTTATTTTAACAATTGCATATGAATGACATTCTGTTATCCGGAGTACATCAAAGTAGAAGGAACTTTAAATATTGAACCAATTCCCTGGGACCCTCCACATAAACCCATCAAATGTTTAGGACTGTACATGGAAACAAATATAAATTGGAAATAGTTCTGCAGAACTTTGTTTTCGGCCCGGAAGCTGCAAGCTCTGAGGATGATCGCTACGCGATCGAAACGATCATTTTCAAAATAAATATTTGATACCAGACATCTTTTATTTACCATACTTAAATTATTAGAAGGTATCTACTTCACCAGCAATCTAATTAATTAATGGAAATAGTACATAAGAGCCCAAACAATACAAACAAAAAACAAATTGTATCAACTTTCATACAACACTCCATTAATATTATTCAAAACTATAATCACACCAACACTCGTTTACGTCTGCCCATTGTAGATCAAGTTTTAGAAACAAACCCCAAGAAAATCCAAATAGTCCAATTCCTAGGAACCGTCACTAATGAGCCCTTGTCTACGTCAAATCAACAAATACATAATGAATTTAACCTCTAACCCACGTTCATTACATTGCTTACTTGCCCACATTGCCCATATTTCTTCTATAGTACACAGATCATCCAAAATCTATCTTCATCCAATATTTGTATAACCCCACTCTCCTACTCACATTATAAATAAATATCCATTTCACACATTAGGTGTTTGATGTGGTAGATTATAAACCTCGGCTATCCTCTCAATTTACTAACTTTAACTGTGTCTGTTATTTGGTGTCTATCAACCGGCGGCATCCAATACTTTTCGTAATACCATATACTTATAAGAAATAAGATATGTCTTCGCTTTTAATACGAAGGAGTGCAACACCATCATTTGCATTCAATTTAATTCTTCGATGCGTCATATGCGACAATATTTCATCTAAATTCGATTGTCGATTGAGACGCGGTAGTTTTGTTTCTACACACATTCAAACATGTTCCACATTTTAAGATGAAGGATATTCCAGGCGATATTTTAGAAATTGCAAGTGGTGCTAGTTTCGACGTGTTACCCGTGAAAACCAAGGAAAGGTATGAGAAAGAATACGAAGACAATCAACGTTGGCCTCAATGTAAGAATACAAAGTAAATAAAAGTAATGCTGGCATTGCCAAAGGGAGATATTAGGCATATTCTTCCACATTATTGTGGACAAAATTCTGAATGTTGAAACTATGTTTACTAGTTAACAAAAATGTTAAAATATCAAGTAATTCCACATTTTTCATTTTTATATTTCAGTTAAGAAGCTTGCGTCATAATTCATTTTACTGACTCGGAAAACAAAGCTAGTCTGAAACGGAGTCGATCTTCTCTCGATGAAGTTTGAGATTGGGAGTTCGCGTCATTAGCAGAAATATATTTTGAACAATCAGTATCGAAAAGAATTAAAATTTCTTATCAGATATTCAGCAGTCAGCACCAACGAGGTTGCATCAACATCAAGAGATTCAAGTACGTCGACGTCACACCTTCAATATTTTTATTAAGGACTAGAAAATAGCAAATAATAATATTTTTTCAATATTTATGTTTACCAAATTTGAAACTACAAGTTAAAAATTAGAATACTTTAATTGAACTGTTGAACATTAGTATATGTTATCTTGGTTGTGTAGGTTCCTTACGTTCTTTACCATTTGTTTTCGAAATTTAATAAATAGTTTGAAGATTAAGATTACTTTTTCATTCCTGTTGGGTTGCGTTATGCAGGTATATTTACAGGACAGTATTACGAAACAAAATTCAGCTTTTAAGGTGGGGAAAGTGCAGTACAACTTTCTGAATGCTGTCCAGATTGAATAACTATTATTTACATTGATAAAAGAAAAATAAGATTACAGCCAGGTCTGCCAATAAACTTGTTGCAAACGAACGTCAGAAATACTATGAAGAGGTTACGCACGGCAACGGCTGGATTTGTTGTTTTGTTGTTGTTGTTGTAACCATGCGATAAGCGTTGAATGACAAAACTATTGCCAAGGATAAGGAAAGATACTAAAAATAAAAGTTTTAGACGATAAACACTAAGTCTTTACGCAAACAAAGATAGAAGGGAAAAAACTTCACCGTTTGTCCGCCCCCGTCGATATACGACTGTTAATATAAACAATCTCGATTTATTTGCCAACAAGAAGTGAAAAACGAGTAGAGTTTCGCAACTATAAATTAGGAGCACACATTTCGTCAAAGCTGAGCGTCAGATGAGTTCGATATCTTTCGTAACTCCTAAGCGTCATAAGCGAACAATGCTTTTCTCCATTTTGGAGGAATTTTTTAATTTTTACATTCAGTTTTAACGATATATTTTGAAAGAACTATATTCACTAGATAGGAAAAGCAAATTCTTTCACAAAAGATAACATGAGAATTTTGGCAATGCTTTTATTTACTACTGTACACTCATATTTTTCAAAATAAAGAACAAATCCCCTTGGGTAGTATGGACATAACAAGAGGTGCAGGTGATCAGAGCAAAGGGTGAATCGGACGGGAGTCATTGAAGTCAGGTGTTACCTGCCAGCAAATAGAAGAATTTTAATGGATGGAAAATTCTTTCTAATATTCAATAGAATACACGTGACAAAAGGCATTTCCATGATTCACAAAACGAATTAACGTTTTATACAAGTTACCCAGTTATTTCATGTATCCAAAATGAGCAATTTTATATAATGGAAGAAGGAAATAATCGTCCACAAAAAAGTACCTTTTTGTAGACGTTTATTTCCTTCCCCCATTACGGATTACCATAAGATATCTGTTATCATCACGAAATTTAATTTTTAAGTACATATTATTTTTTAAATTATGCAATGCAATAGTTACACTGAAACTACAGTGATCACGTCAAAGATTTATTGCAATCAATTTCAATTAGTGTAAATTAAATAACATGAAAATACACTTCACAGCACTCAGTAATGTTGTTTGTTACAGAAGTAAGAAAATCTTTCAGTAGTGGCAATGGTTGTGTCAAGTCATTTCAAATTACGCTTCTGATTGACCTCCGGAAAATCGGAGTTATTATTTACTTCAGAATACATTTTCATAAAACATTAACGTATTAATAATGTAAATAATGAATATTTATTAATATATAACAATATTGTATTACCCGAGATATCACATTTACGAATGAACGAGAAAGTGCATTGCATTAAATTGACTATACGAATCACTTTCCCCAATGATAACTTGGTAACTTGATCAATGATAAGGAAGAAAAGCCCTCACACATGAGGGCAAGGAAATCTCCCCAAAAGAGTTTGCATATATTCAAAGGACAATATTTTGGTGTTTTAGAATTAAGTACGGCTTCATTTAGAAAAATATATAAAATGGCTTAATTAGAAGTTATTTTCATTATGTAGTCTATAGTAATGAATACGCGTGAATTACGTAAAGTTTAATTTACGGAGTTGCTGAAATATTATTAAAGTATTAATCAAACCTCCGCAATAATCTAATAGCCAGCTCTTTGTAATAACAACGAATTTACCTCACCTGATTTCGCAACAAAATTTTGCAGACTACGCCCGAGCGGAAAATTTCCGATAATCGTACGCCCTTTTTACATTAGCGTCTTTAGTTTTATTTCCAAAACAAATCCCTGCGATAAATCGAAGTGGCAGCCTCGCGACTAGCAAAGCAACGCAGAAGCTGCGCGCGCGGAGGCGGCGGGGCCGCGGGCACGCGCAGCCACAAGTGGCGTCGGTAAATCACCCCAACGGAAGGAGGATTTTTTAAACGCGGCTGCGGGAAGGGGGCTGCGCACTAATTCGAACACAATGCGTATTTACACGGCCCGCAAGAACGCAGAGTGCGCTCACAAAGAGGGAGGGGGGGCGCAAAAATTAGGAGCCTCTGCCAGCGCCGCCGCCGCCGTCGTCGTCGTCGCCGCTTTGTCGGCGAGGCGGAGGGCGCCGTGAGTGCGGGAGGAGGAGGAGGAGGGGGAGGGAGGGAAGACCCGGCGCAGCGAAGGTAATTTACGGCACTGCCGCTTTGTGGCGTCTTGCAAGAAAAGCGCGGAGATTTTTCCCCGTCTCTGAAAGGCTCGCCGCGTTTAGCAGTGTTAACAAAGCCCGCGGGAGGTAATTGTTGGCAGGTGAAAGCGGGGAGAGAGAGAGGTGCGATGTGGGGTGGCTTGGGGGAAGCCGAAGGCCCTTCCTTTGATCCGTCGAACTTGTCTCTGTCGCGCAACCTGCCCATTTGCGGCGATTTCAAGCGCAGTGGTCGCCGCCGCTTCGGAAAGGCCCGTGGAAAGCAGAGCTGCGAGGGTCGAGGGCCGCGCGCCGTGTGCCCTGTGGTTTCGACTCGAGCCGAGGCGTTGACAAATACGTAGTCGACCCTCGTGGTCGATTTACGAAGGAGGGGAGGTGATCGGTTGAGAGGGCACACAGTGCAGGAGGTAGTACGTTTCAGGATCGTCATAGTACATGAGTAGCAATGTTCAATGTGGAATATATGAACTTTTCCACAGTGAAATAATATAACGTGAGAAAACTCGTAGAAGAGCAAGTGTTCGTACATTAAAGCCGAGTTGTACGTAAGGGTGGAGGCCAACAACTACTCCTCTACGGCGAATATACGCTGCTATAAATGATTACTTATTCATTGCACCCAAAAGTACCTCCAGATATATTTTTTTAAAATATTACAATGCGACAAATTTCCAAGAATCTTTCACGAAGTGTCCTGGAAACGTTTATCAATCAATTACCTATTGTTCATTTAAGTTAACATCCGACATCGTTTTAATTAATTCATTTCTCAAAAAAAATTGTGTCCTTCAGGAAGATCACATTCGCTCTGTTGAAGTGGTGTTAGTAATGTGATGCCTCCATAAGTCTAATAAAGTCGTTGCATTGAACCGTTGTTGGAAAGAAAAGCGGATTTCGAAATATGAGACACAAGCTCAAATAGCGGAAGCTGAAATAAATAAAATAATAAAGCATAACGTCATCCAGTCTGCAATTTCCGTCCGTCAATTGCATCGCCTGGCAGGCGTTAAAGATCCTAATACTCGTTGCTCGTATTTCCTCTAGGGAGTGTGACAGATAACTAGCCTTTTCCACCAGAATTATGCCCATCACTTTCCTGCTCGGTTATTCATAAACTTACGTGTTTGAAGAAGAACAATAATCAATTCTATATTCTAAATTTAGACATAATATTGTATACCACTTTCAACTTTCGTTGTTTCCCTCTAGCGATAAAAATATATTCCAGGCCCGAAAAAAGAAGTTGAGCGTCGCCATTTCCGGCGATGACACATAAGATCCCGTAATTGTCTCTTTGAGAAAGAGCTCGCCCATTCGCGGACTCGCTCCTCGGCAGAGCGGAACTCCGTCGAGGCGGGGGAGCGGGGCGTCGGTCGTTGCGCGTGAGTTACGCTCAGCCACCGCAAGAAGGCTCCGCAGCGATTTGCACCCCCGCCGCCGCCGCCGACGCAGACGCGAGGGACTGTCAGGTAACAGGAAAAGCTCTTCTCCTGAAAGAAGTTCCGAAGGGAGAACCGAAGGGCGACCGGGAAATTTACGGTGTTATGTTCGCGAGAATGAAGCGGGGGTTTGAATATTGGAGTGTATTAATTGGTTATGTTGGTAATGCGGTTTCAATTGCTTTATTTATAGCATTACAAAAAAGTAGATGTATCGGGGTGGTATTATCACTAAAGTATATTTAATAACATAAGAAAAGGATGACCTTTTAGAAGCTAAAAAGTTCTCACCTACGATTAATCTAGTACTACCTACGATGATCAATTGAGGAAACATTTTAAGAAATGACTTTGATGTTAACAAATGGAAAAGGATTTCACAATGAACGTTATCGAATAAAATGTTATTCCTCGTTCATCCTGTTCAAAGAATTTTTAGTACTCTTTACTATTTGCTTCTTCCACGCCACAACGAATCTTATTAAACGTTTTCGATGTAGTCATTTGAATTTACATTCAACTTCAGCTACTGTTATCACAATTGATTAATTTCACAAGTTAAATCAATTAACTACTAATTAACCATATTAGTAATCAAAATTTAAAATTGAATGTCTTTAAAAAACAGTACAAAAAGAAGAGCTGAACACATTAGATCAAACTTGTCTCTATACTCGATGATCATCATCCGAGAAAAAATATTTTATACGCAACTTAACGCTATTTTATGCGTAAACTTCTTACGAGCGATCAGCTTTACAGTTGAAATTATAAAAAAACGTATTATTAATTTTTTTTATTCTTTAAAAAAATTTTAACAACCCTCCACACAATTTGTCTGCTTTTCTTAAAAATATATTTTTTACAACCAGTTTTTTTTTGTAAAAAACGGGACATATAAGTCCATGAAAACTGGAAGGGTTGTAATAAATAACATAGTGTCATTATGAGTTTCCAAAAAATTGAAGTTTTTACGTTTCGACTCTTAGATTTGAGGCCGCCAATAGGTGTAAATTTTAGTCCTGTTTAATTCTCCACAAGCGAAAGCTCAACGAAGTAAAATAAATTCCAATATTAAAGTCACACGCGCACACACACAGACGTACAAACACAGGCACACACGGCTAGTTCTAGAAGATCAAAATCCATGTATAGGCATACATCGTGAAGAAGAATGACAATATAAAAGTATAATACATGTACTTAGTACTACACAATCTTATTTTTATAGCTAATAACTAATTTTTATTTTCATTTCTTGCAAGTAAGAGCTATTTTTTGTAGTTTACATATCTACATCAAAACCATATAGGTGTTAAGAGAAATGTACATTCATTAGGGTTGAGTAAGTTCATACACATTCACTCTACCCCTTCACTGTTCTGCAGACTATAATGTCAGAAAAATAATAATATTGGTGATTAGATAACGCAAATTTGCATTATGAATGGATTGATATTGTTTTTGTGGTTACTGTTTCAATCGCCCTATCAATTTCGCACTGCGTCCACGCCTCAGCTCCCAACCGCCAGGCGCGCGCCTCGCATCCCTTCGCGCCCGCGGGCCGGCGCCGCCCCCTCCTCTGGGCCATGCAAAACGCGGGCGAAAGGCGTAACGGTCCCCGGCGGCCGCGGTCCGCGCGCCGCCCTCGTAAATCACCGGGCGATGGGGGCGTTCCCCTCAAGGAGCCGCGGCCGCCGCGCCTTTATTCGCCGACAAATTAAGTCCAAATATTGAGCCACTCCGCCGACACCTCCAGCGCGCCCCGCATTCCCAGGCCTGTTATTATGTAACCAGCCCGCGACTGCCGCGCCAGCGGCAGGCGGACGCCGGGGGAGCGCGTGAGGACGCGCGTGAGGACGCGCCGCGAAAGGACACGAGGACGCGGGAGGGGGGGCCCGAAATTTACGGGCCGGCGCCCCGCCCTCGCCCCCTCCCCCGGTACTAAATCCTCCGTCGCCCCCCCCGTTTGCCCCAGTACCGGCAATTTAAGGAGGCGTAAATCACAGCGGGACTCGGGCGCCGACGCCCTCTTCTCCTTTTTTAAATCAAAATTTATACCCGCGCCGCACGGGCCTTTTTGAAAAATTTATTGTCCGGTAGCTTGTAGCTTTTTGTCTGGACCATAATAAATCTAATTGCGCGGCGAGCAGGTTGCGGGCGTGGCGCGCCGCGGCGCTACCGGCGGTTGTTTGAGGTGGTGTTTTGCGTGTCCGTCTGTCTGTCGGCGGCGCCCGCCCGCCCGCTCGCCGCGATTTATAGCGGGCCCGCGCCCCGGGGACACGGCCCCGAGGAGGCCACCGGGGGCACGGGGCGCGGCGGGCGCTGGCCCGGCGTGCAACGGAAGCGGAACTGGTGCTCGGGAGTGGCGGAAGCTGGAACGGTCCATAGGCGGCTCGCTCGTACAGGTAGGTAATTCTAGTTTGTTTTTTTCTCTCTCTCTCTCTCTCAGTTCTTTTAATTCTCCAGTATTCTTTGCCGCGTTCGAATATTTCTTAAAATATAATAAAGATTAAAAACGGAACAATTAACAAAATATTGCGAAACTGCACAGCACTACAAAGCTAAATCTTTCAGTAGGATAAGTTATCAACCTCTTGCCCTCAAAGCTGTTTTCTTCATCCACGTTTCCAAATCTAACAAATCTGCATCAGCTCCAAATAGTTATCACCTTATTCTATTCGCATACTGCCCACATTTGCCAACATATTTGAAAAATGTGTTCTGAAAACGTCTATCCCAATTCTTTCGAGACAATAAAGCCATTCTCAACGAACAATTTGGCTACACCGAAAATATATCAACTCAGCACCAGCTAATAAGAATTACAGAAAATCTTCATTCTAGAAAAAAAATCATACCATAGGTATATTTATGGACATTACGTAGACTTTCGGCATAACGTAGCACCAGGTACTACTATATAAAATAAAACTGTGGTGCTAAAACAGCACTTTCTAGCCCTTTCACTCTCAATTACGTAAAAAGTACTAAATTTCTCGAAAAATTGTACATGACCGTATTTCAAAACCTCTCTTTAAGGAGCAAAATTCATTAAGAGAAATATATTTATCTTCACAATTCTAGTTGTAGGAAGACGCCAAAAAAAATTGAATTTTTGCAATTTTCGAAAAATTGGAGTTTTTAACGAGACCTGTACCATTCTCTTAAACTACCTTCACTCTATCCAACCACAAAATTTAATGAAAAATGATAAGGACATTTTTTGCCTCTTTGTAAAATGCCCTAGGAGTTTAATGTACCCCAAACTGAAATTAAAATTTCGGTTTTAAATTCAAGGGTCCGCGACATCAGTCAGATCGCTTAGGGAATATCAATTTTGGAGAAAATCTGCTGATCGGTTTAGCACCAAGGGTTGTTCACAGACGGACAGTCGTTTCGCTGTCATACGATTTTTCGATATCAAGGACACACAAAACATAGATTCTGGCGACACAACGTGCGAGAGATTGTTTTCTAAATTTAACAACTGGATTTATCCACATTTTTGTTACTATGGACCTGTAATAAGAGTTTTCTGTCGTAAAATTGTCGGTTTTCGCGCAGCATTACACAACATAGCTGTCTACTACATAAGCGGTAGCGAGAAAATAAAAAGGGAAGCATTTATTAAATAACCTCAATCACCTACAATTTCATATATAACAGAGGCTTTTCATTTAATATCAGTAACCATCACTATGTCCTCAGGAAAAGAAATGCAGGCCTCCCCCTTGGATCACAATTACTCACCATACTCTTCTACATCTTATGTGACAGACTTAACTGCACTAAATTCAATAAAAAACTGCCAATACTCGTATGCTGATGATAACGCGCTTTTTTCCTCAGGACTCGATCTAAACAAAATACGAAGTACTATGCAACTATCCTTCAATCCAAGAGACGACAAGGCCATCAAATCAAAAATTTAACTTAATTCATAAAAAACCGCTGCCAAAATAATTACCCTCAGATCTTACACTTCTCTCACCCCGTTAAAATTAAATCCCATTGACGAATAATATTCTGACACACAAAGACCAGGACAATTAGGTATTGGGTCTCAACAGAGACACACAACTAGAAAAAAATATACAAACCAAAATATTTCATGCAAAAATTACATTTCTACATATAAAAACAAACAAATAGAAATTCTGCACTGCCATACAACTCAGCCATAATAATTTGCAAAACCACTAACCCCTCCTTTCAAACGCGTGACTAATACGGATTAACGCAGCATACGCAAATTTTCCAGGGCCAGTGCCTAACGATAATTATTACCATTAGATATTCATGTAAATACATATTTTTACAGGGGCAAATAACCTGCATTCAATAACCGACATTCAAGTTCAAAAGATAATTTGAATGAATTAGAAAGTAATTCATTTCATATATTTTTTCTATTTCTACATATTTATGTCGTTAAATTTTTGCGTATGTATGTGTCAAAACATTTCAGATTCGAGTTTGTAATATCTGGTACTGGAATTATCTTTCTTAAATAGGCACGTAATGCGCTTCTAGTATCGCCTGACGTTCACTATAAATGTAAAACTTATCCTCCATTCCTTCTTGTGGTAAACTGCGTACTCAGATAATCGATGAGCGAATGAATGTGAAGCAGAAGTAACTTCATTCACGTGCTCGCACATGTTTTATAGGCTCTGAGTAACTCGATCAGAAACGAACAAATATTTTTATAGGTAATTGTCTTGTCGTTTGGAGTCGGGGCTGGGGGTGGGGGGCAATACGATACCTGAACCCTCTCCTCCTGGACCCATCACTAGCTACACACAATTCCGTGCCAGTTTATCATAGACATTGTAGTATACAGTACTACGAACGTATTTTATATTTCGAAAGACACTAATGTATAAATACTTCTGTAGAAGTAGATCTTTCTTTCGGAATCCATATTAAAATCTGGTCGGCGACGTTCTGTTGTCGGAAACGATCTGTAGAGAGCAATTTTAAACATTGTAATGAATTTTTATTATAAATATTTTCTATTTTCCCTCCATATTTCGGTAAAAATAAATACATGTACTGTTTGTACATATTTTGTTTTTTATTACAATTAGTTTCGTTTCCTAATAATTACTAACGCTCCTTGGTATCTTACCTGCGACCAACTTAACAAAGTAATCGATCGAACCCATAGCCAACCATATCAATTACCTTTCCTCCAACGTCGTACCACACACCCTCTCAATAAATGCACTTAATCTCGGCCGAAATACTATTCAACCAATACGATTTTTTTTTCTTTTTCCCAAATCTATTTTTTTAAACAAATAGACGAAATTGTCACTTGATAGAGGTGTGTATTTGACTTTCTCACCCTTGTATCAGTTTTAAGCATAGTATGAAGAAACAGACTAGAAAAAACCGTTTGCGGCGTGTACCACCATCATAGGGGTATTAATATAAACACTTTGTAGAGGGAGGAAAGCATTCTTCAAGGTTGTGCAACGTGCCATGAAATCGCACGATTAACCGTACAATCACCAGACTTGCTTTCGCAACATGCAGTACACAGAGAAGTTTTGCCTCCAGAACACTTAAACAAAACATTTTTTTATTAATTACGCAAGTGCTTCATTCATGGAAATTACTAACTTTTTTTGCAACATTTTCGCGTAAATCGAAGTTTACTACAAATATAAAATTATAGTTAAATCACTATCATGGCCAAGTTTTAGATAAACAAATATTTATCTTTATCGAAATTAAATTAAAACGTCCAGCACCCTGCACTTGAGTTCCAGCGTGATTTGAGTGTACTCTATTAAACACAACTCGAAAATTAAACCTTTTTTTTTTCCTTTCGCTATATTATTTTATGAAGATAGACAATGAGAGATTTCTATCGCCGTCGCTTTAAACCATTTTAAAAATATTTGCAACTGATAAACATTTCTATTATACAAGTTCTAAATAAAAAGAAACTTTAAACCCACAGTTGACTTTTTTTATCCTCGGACGTAGAACATAAAAAGTAATCTATTAAGAATTGAAATTCGATAATAAAATAAAATTAAAAATGTTAGGCACAGCTCTTCTTGTCGGTCGTTCTTTCAGGTTACAGCCCACACCCACACGAGAATACAATGTTTGGTGAACTTAATTGTAATGTTCCTAGATGAGTAAATTCATGAAGAATACAACTATAGGTCTACGTTGAAAAGCTAGTTATGTGCCCCAAATAAAGATTGCCTCAGATATATAATAAGCACTAATGAATTTTGCAAGACAGGACTCGAACATTAAATATTAAAAGAACTACTCAGTTATTCGGGGAACAAACAATTATTACTATATACACATCTATTCAATGTAGATCACTCATCTTATCTTTTTCTCAATAGCTACTACACACTTCATTCTATTTTGATAATGTCCTCATTTGGAAGAATCTGAACCTTCAAAATTAAGATATTTTAAAATATAAAGCGCTGGATTACCTGTCGAGGAATAAAAACAAATATGTGATCCATGCAATGGAAAAGATAGTCATAGAATTTAAACAAGATAATTGTCTTCAAAACATGATTTATGTACAAAAAACAAAAACAAACATAACTTATAACACCCTTCTAAATCGATTTCTACTATTAACATCACTCAAAGCACGACGTTCCCCTGACGAATCAATTTATAACTAAATATAGGTACAATCACGGTAAATTTACATTTCCCTTGTTAACAGCACGGATTCCTCCACTAACTTCCTGTCGATCGAGATTTCACCGAGTTCGAAAGAGAAAATGCATCTTCCCCTCGGCAGCAAAGAGGGGAAAAGCAGCCGCCACCTCGAGTTTGAATATTCCGCAGAAGGTAAAGTATAAGTAATAGTGGCTCTCAGTGTCTGCGAGCGACGCGCAACGCGAAGCGACAGCGGCCTTGGCGCATCGCCCTTCCGTTAGCGCGTCGCGTCGCGGGAAGTTGCGGGGACGCTGGGGTATATCGCACCGCGCCGCGCCGCGCGGCGACGCTCCGGGTTGGCGTCGCGGCGATTAATAACACGGACGCGGCTCTTCGACGACGTCGCCGTCGCGACGCCGCCCGCGCATAAATCTCCCCAAGGCGTCGCTGGGGCCCGCGTCCCTGCCCCCCTGCCCCGCGGGCGAGGCGTCGGCGCCACGCCCCGGAAGACGGCGCTGCGGGTGAGTCTTCCGCGCGGGTCGCCGGAGCCCCAGCCCGGAGGTGAGGCACGACGGAACGCTGTAACTTCCTTTCAAGCCCTTTTAGGAGTTACTCGGCCTTCGACCGAGTGTTGATGAGTAAGCCCCCTCTCCCATTTTCAATATTTATCCTCTCCCAATATTTATCTCTCAATATTTATTTTTTCTATTATAATTTTTATTCATTATTATAATCAGTGTTTGATGTATAACATTTTAGGTCCCAGAACACCTCCCAAATTAATTATTATTTAATAGAAATAGTCATATACTTATAATTTATTAATTATTCTCGAGGTGTCGGTACCTCGTTCCGACGCGTTCCACCAGAAAACAAGCCCTGAAAATAATAAAATATTAACAGTAAGGCCTTACTAGTGAAGATCTTCTTTATATATTTATTTCAATCTATCAAGTCATGTTTATAGGTTTATTTCAATCTATTCTTCCAAAAAAAATTAAGAAAAAAATTGCAGATATATTTAAAGCAATTTTTACAATATCTCAGCCACTTTGGGTAAAGTACCCCAGAAATTCAAAGAAATCCTTTGAAAATGGTAAGGATTCGAGTCGGTCGGTGAATATATTTTCGATAAAAAAACAACCTTCGAGTATCTTAGATGCTAGTGAGGTTCGTAGACAGATGGACGTTTTGAAAAAAATCTAAAATGTGCAAATTAATTGAAATGTCGAAATCGATTGCCGCAGCATTATATAACATCCTCCCTACAACATATAGATTGTCCTTGATAAGAACGTATACGTATACAAAGAGTAACTGAAGGTGCTACAGAATTAGTTTGCACAACGAAGAAATAATGTAGCAAAGAAACGGCATTATATAAAAGCTGAGCAGCATGTGAAAATATTTAATATTTTAAAATACTTGATTGTATTTTGCAAAATTAAAAGTAATTGTTTTCTTAAAATCATTTAACAATGTTAGGTAGCTCAGGACATTAATTGATGTCACTGCAGGGTCTTTGACCGGGAATTCCAAGGGTTCGAGTCCGGACGGAGGTAGGATCTTAGACACTAACAGTTAGCCGGCTCGATTGATTGATTAGTAATTCTGAACGTAATTAAGATCACGAGTCCTGTCAACTACATAGATAATTAGTCCCGTAAGTGCAGTGACTCTTTTTATCGCGGAAGGTGATGATTTTCCCATACTGGAGGTCAAGATCCGTCGCCGACCTACATATCAGTAGGCGGCGTTTTCCCAAACCAGATATCTCCTATCAGCGCGTCATCCGGGACACGCTCCAAGCTACCGACTCAACTCCCGACATGTGTGGTAGTGCAACGCTTGTAAGTGTAAGTGCGTGCAAGTAAGGGTGATGATAAGACAAGGAAGAGGAAGGGAAATTTTAGCGAGTCCGCGGTTCCTCCGATCGAAACCCGGCGAATGCCGGAGCAGTACCCTAACAACCCTCTGTGGCCTCTGCCACGGACCGCGTCTTTCCTTTTTCCTCGTGGTTCCATCCTCCATTATATTTTTTTTTAAATCCTATAACTGACGAATTGCTTTCAAGAACGAAAAGAAACAATGAAGACACTGAGCTGCTGCTCCAGCTGCAGAAATTATGACTTTGTTTAAGAGAGCAGCAGCTCAGATTCGTAACGGAGCAACAGCAGCAGATTCAGCAGTAACAATAAAAACAACGTTGTTGCAACAAAAACAATCTCTTCCTGTTCAGCATCAGATCCTGTAGCAGCAGGAAGAGGAATCACTTCAACCACAACAGTACAAACAGCGGGAGAAGCAGAGGTCCTTCCGAGGGACAATTGCTAATAGCCCGTTTTTAAATACTATTGTAATACAGTACGTGACAGTAGTAAATAGCATGTATGATTTTTATGTTCGGTCGTTTAATCGAAAGAACAATATGAAAAATTCATGTAAAACAATACTTATAATTTTTTTAATAATGTAAAAACTAAATAACCTTTTTTAAATATAATTTTTGTAAGTAAAAATATATACATTTCAACAAGTATTTTTATTTAATTCATTATTAATAATTGATTTTATTAAGCTTTAATAAAATCGTAATCACAAAGTCGTAATACGTTTATAATTATAACAGTCGTATAATTCTAGGATAAGCGCTTGGGGCAGGTGAGCCAAAGTATACTATACGAAGTAGTCACGGAGGGCAACACACGTAAGACATTACACTATCGATTGTGTTTGAGGCTAAGGATGCAACACGCAGAGAGACATAACACGTTTAAAATTAATTCGGTCACATAACTAGAATCTTACAATTTTATAAATTAAATTTACAATTACGTAAACTTAATTTTGTTAAGAAATATTTTTTAAGCGTTGTTTTTTTCGTTACTCTTCTCACGCAACTTTCTATGCTGGACATGGACGAGACAAGCAACTGTTTTATGTTTAAGATTTCTTTTTATAATGAACTTGTATAGCCCACATAAAAAGTATGACTTCAAACACGCCAGCTGTACTACTCTAAGCTAGTCAATGAATGCAACAAAAAATCTGAAAAGGTTCCGCTAACAGCAGCAACGCAGCGATTTCTCGATCCCCCGTCGCGTGCAGATCAAACCGACATCTTCACCTTTCGTCAAGAAGCTTCGTCGGCTTCTAGGCGATCGGTTCTGCCGCCGCCGCTGCCGTCGGCGCCTCCCCCCCCCCCC
>BOPP01000005.1:9592760-9626703 GCA_017312745.1 Gryllus bimaculatus | reverse complement strand
TTAAAGAGGTGTTCTCTCGCTAAAGTGCTTTTAAAATGCTCACAAATTTTCCGCGAATTTTCATCTATTGTTGAGTTAAAATAAATGAATCTTCAAATGTATAAAATAGAATTGGTTGATATGTAAACGAATGTATGAGTGTTTGTTCATCCAATTAAGTTTGTACTATTGAAACGTTTTGCTCTCAATTTTCGAAGGAATATTTTGAAAACGCAACGAGTATTCCCATTACAAATGCAATTCCTAATTTGGTTTCAACCACAAAATATGACTTGATAAAAAATACTCACGCAATCATGTGGTTATATCGTAGTTTTCATGTTCGAAAGTGCATTTGTGAAAACTAACAATGAATTAGGTTATAGTGCTACTACATTGAACGTCAATAGAGATAATTGTCTACCTTAAAATGGAATAAATGAAGCAATATAAATTTTCTTCAGTATTGAATCTTGTTTGGCTTTACATGCAACATTATCAGCTTTTAGTACAATCCGCTGAGAACCTTCCCAAGAAGGGAGCTAAATCGTGTGTGAACAGGCAGGGGAAGCCGTCCGGGCGTTCCGAGGCCCTCGACGTCGTCTTCGACTTCTTCCTACGCTCGTCATGCAGCTGCGCGCCGCCTAATTGTATTGCCGCGCCTTCGGGAGGCTCGCCGCGCCCGGAGATCTTCAACCGCCCCAGCCCATTTCTAGAGTGAACGTCGCCGTTGCCAATCTTTCCTGCCTGTTGGCAGGGCCCGAACCTACCTTGATCTTCCTCTTCGCTGCTTCAGCTCGCGAACTCCCCTCGCACTACATAGTTTGCACCACCGTGCGATTGTTCTTGTTCCCAGTTCTGCGTTTCGTGTGACCCACCTAGAATTCTACCTGTGTACTGCTCGGTCCCACGCAGAAACTTCGTGGCTAAGGATTGCGTCCACTCCGGTTGTCCCCATTCGACCATCTCAACTTGTCCTACAATCAACATTGTAATTGAAAATCAAGTGCCACACAACCTAAAAACCTATATTAAGACAAAAATTGCACTCAAAAATCTGTTTGGTGGTGTATTTCGAGTGACATTAGACAGTACATCAATGGGTATATACAGAGCTATATAAATTTCAAGATGATTTTCATTAATAAATAGATGGTTTTGTATTTTTAATAATTTCATATAGACAAATGTCAATATTTCATCTATTTTGTGCCCTAGAAGCTAACTTTTCAACCTTATATTTGCAGCAAAACAAATAGAAAAATTCAGTATGCGTCAGAAATTAGGATTCTTTAATATAATTTACCAATAGCCTCTGATGGTTAGAGTAAAACGACATTAAACTTTCGAGGATATTCCAGAAATGTTGTTGATAAGAGTTTCATTCCATTATGCAAGTAAATATGGAATAACAAAAACCTAATTTGGTTCAGTTAATATTTGTCATTTTCTGTATAATCGTTGTAAAATATGATTGGTTTACTTGAAAATAAATAAACAATTACCATGTTTTATACATAATGACATGCACCTCAGTCAAACAACATTACTACACAATATAAAATCCACCAAATCAATATCAAATCATCAAATCAATATTTGATGTTTTCGGTAGATGTATTCTGATATATCAAATTTGTTCATGAACTTGGTAAAAAAAATACGATGTGAGTTTTGAGTTGGAGTGGATGTCTGTTTTAATTCACTAGTATATTTGTACCGATCAAAGAAACAACGAATGACTAGATATGTTTCGTATATTTGTACAGATGTTAGACCTGTAGTGTAGTACACGGAATGGATATCTCTGGCTTCATTAACTAAGATATTAGTACAGAAGCAATGATATCCACGAAAGGTTTTATCCGCTTCATGTATTTGCACATACGTTGGACACGTAGAGCAGTAGACGGAGTGGATATCTCTTGCTTAATTTACTAGGATATTTTCGTACCGAAGCAGTGGATCTTTGTACCGAATCAACGAGACTACAGGCCTATATTATTCGTATAGGATGTGAGGTTAAAGGTTTTCGGCCTGACCAAGAGACCCCGAATATTTACTTCCTACCTGAATGTACTTGTTATTTGTTTGTTTGACAAGTTTCAATATATTATTTCGTGTAGTTTGTTTACAGACATTTTTGCAGTAGGTGTCTTGCGTGTTATTTGTGAAAGTGGATAAACTGTAATATCAAATAATTATGGATGCTTTTGGATGGATTAATCCATAAGGAAATTCATCCGAACTTGACTAAGGTTTACGGGGACTCTATTCCTTCCATATCAACCGCCAAGTGAGCGTCTGATTTCAAACGTGGTCGCACATCGCTCGACGATGACCCACGTGAACGAAGGACAAAAACCGCAACCACACCCGAAAACAATAGAAAGAGTGCATGATATCGTGGTGGACAACAGGCGAGTGAAAGTGAATGAGATAGCTGAGAGTGGGGTAGTATCGAAAGAAGGGGCGCTAAACATCTTGCACAAAGAATTAGGAACGCGGAAGCTCTGCACAACATGGCTGCCGCATTTACTGAATGCGGATGAAAGGCTAATGAGAAAATGATTTTCGCAGTAAATTTTGTACAGATTCAATTGGGATCCGACCAACTTTTTGCTGCGATTTATCACAATGGATGAGACATTGGACCACTACTATACGTCAGAGATGAAACAGCAGTCGAAGCAGTGGTGCAGCACCAAAGAGAGCGAAGACAATTGCATCTGCCGGAAAGGTCATGGACAGTTTTGTGATTTGAAAGAGATTCTGTTAATTGATTTACCTTGGAAAATGGAGAACAACTACAGGCAAATATTGGACGAGCGAGTATATACTTCAATGAGTGGCTGTCCCTATAGTCTTTTGAAGTAAAAACCTACGCCACCTAAATCATAGTACTAGGTGGGATTGCATACGAGTGGCGGTGTAATCCGGGTGTAACCGTCCGTAACCAACGCGAAACGTAATGCTAGAATCAATGCCACCTAAAACATCAGGCCTATTGGCAGGCGAACATCTTGCTTCTGACGTCACTACGTGTAGTCATAACATTACATCGCTGCAAAAGCGTGGTCTGCGTGTGAATCAGTGTAAACTGTGAAAGTCGTGTATAGAAATTCTTGAGAACAGTTTTATTGATCCATTTTATGGTGTAATAATATTTATGATTTAAATTTGTGTCAACAGAACATATTTGTAGCAACTTTGATGCAGAGAAGTACTTGCAACAATTTGTGAAAACGTTTAGAAGTTTGGGTTACGTGACGTTGTCGTGCACTTCTACTTTGAAGTTGCTTTACACAAGATTCCACACCACCAAAGGGGAGAAAAATCCAGAAGATGCATTGTAGTGCATAGGAAAAAAACTGAGTTTGTTGAATGAAAAGGACAACACAGTGGTGCACGTAATGGATTAAATATTCTTGAAGGCAAATGTTGACCATAAAGGAGGAAGTATAGTTGGAACTGCCATTAATGAAGAGGAAAATTCATCAACAGTTTGGGTGTTAATGGTAACTAGTATGATATCATCATATAAAGATGTAGTTCATATATTTCCAGACAGAAAATTGACAAGTGAGTTGCTAAACCATTGTACCAAAATCATAATTGTAGGGCTTGAAAAGATTGCTTTTACAGTGATTTCTGACAAAAGAAAAGCCATATCATTGTTTTCCGATTCTCCAAAACTAGAAATAACTTATGAACATGTATGCGAATCCCAAAGAAAGTTACTGTTTTTCTTTTCAAGAATGTACCTCTTAAAATGCTTACCAAACAACTGGATAATTCAAGATAAGCAAGAAATAAATTTTCCTGATGTAGAAAATGTGACATGCATGCAGCATCATTTAGTTGCCTCAAAGATATCTGCCACTTTGAGACGAAGTACAATAGTTTAACATTTGCCAATACTTTAAATTTAAAATCGTTAAATTGTTCATCCCTTTTGAGTTAATATGAATTGAATAAAATACGATAAATATTGCAAATATATTTCTGTAAAATGTCATTATTAAGAGGGCGAAGAAGGTAATTAAACGTTGACTGACAGTGAGCAGTCGGCGAAAGATTCGTTTGCCACAATGACTACCCATTTGACGTCCATTGTCAGTCGACAGGCCTTATACTATGTGTCTAGGTGGCATTGGCTAGAATACTTTGTTTCCCCGAGGGCGCTGCGTTGACTGTAAAACATGTAAAACTCATGGATTTAATTAGCTGCTTGAAAGATGGGGGCGCTTCAGCCACTCTATGTAGTATATTCTAGCTTGTCGTGAATAATACTCCAACCTCCTTGACAAGCTGGATGCCAAAATTAACGAGAAGGGGCTTGGTCTGAACAAGAAGAATATTGTGACGTCATGGATACTCACAGCGACCACAGAAACAGAGCTTTCGTATAACAAATAATATTTTATTAACAAGAAAGACAAAACAAAATATATACAACTTAATAATCACTTAAACCCTAGTCTTTTGATAGACTACTATCCCCTGGATCGCTGGGAGCGATCCAAAACCCGATTGAAGATGGTTTTGATGTGCATCGCCACTCTACTTTTGAGATGTGCGCAACAAAGCCTAGCTTCCGTGACCGGATGTGTCACGCTGGGGACCACCAAAGTCCGTTCTTGCGCCACCAACGGCTGGTTTGCCTCGATGCAGGAGCGATCTTATCCATGGAGAGATCGGCGGTGAACGTGGCCACTCAACCAACTTCTCACCTCGGGAGCCCACGCTCACGCTCGCTGCCCCGTGACCCAGTCACCCAAGGACATAAAGCCCGCAGGCTTCGTAAACTTGAAAAAAATTGACTCCAGCCTCCCGAGCCTGGCTCGCATGATGCACCGTGCTTGGCGCCAAGTTTTGTGCCACGCCACGAGGTTCTCCCCCGTCTCCAGGAAACCCCCCTACTGGCTCCGTTCACTGCGTATATAGGCGAGGCCCATGCGTACTACGTACGTCCACGCCACCCACCCTCGCTTGTTATAACATGTGTAAAAGCTTCTATAAGCCGGAAGACACCCAAAGCCTGTGTCTTCCCGTCTCCGCGTTCTTCCTTTACGGAAAAAACCCTTCTTCCTGTGGCGAGACTAATCCGCAACCAAGCGTCCCCAAATAGATGCGCATGAGGCACGCTGGCTAATACGTTACAATATCCTCTTTCACCAGGACAACTCAATTTCTACAGGGGTGCGTGGCGATGGCAAAACTGAGGATTGTGGGTAAGATTTGCCCGTCCATCCCTCATATTCTCCGATTTGGCACCATTAGATTTCCATCTGTTCCAAACTTGAAGAAATTTCTTTCTGGGAAGCGCCTTTGCGTCCAGTGAAAGAAGTTGAGAGGGCCATAGATAAATATTTTCACAACTTCCAGACTCTCACTTATAGAAAGAATACTGATAGAAAATAGAGAAACGCTGGACCTAGTGTGTGTTGTAGTGAAGAGAATAATGTTTAAATTTTTTTTTAACTGAAAGCCGCAGTCTTTCATTGTCAGGCCAAGAACCTTTCGCCTTGACACCCTACTTTTTACCGAAGTGGTACAGCACATGCGGAACTCCGCGAGTGTATGTCTCTGGTTAATTACGTCGGATATGTGTTCAGAATTAATGAATGAAGGAAAAGTTGCACATCAATCGTAAGAAAGATACCAGGCTCTAAATTCACTCTCATCCATTGTTTCTTAAGGTTTATTTGACCGCTAATCGTAGTCCTGCTACTGACACATGAGTACATCCCAGGACATTGTAAAGGTTAGTATTCTCTTTAGGTGCTATGGATGGCCGATAGTGTTGGGATGTAATTGCAGAGACGTAACAACGATTATTGGAATATGATTATTGTTTATTCATAAATATCTCGCGGATACCTTGGAAGTGTAAACGCTGATTCACTTTCCACTAGACTACTGTAGATATATTTCCTTTCTTTAGTACCAGAGTTCTGCAATTATGAGTGTCTTATGTTATCGTGAATTTTTGATTTCACTGAAGTAGTATACTAAAAAAATATTCAGCGTATTTGGTAAAAAAATATTTATTAACAAAATGAGAATATTTAATGTATATTGCTCCATTCAATTATTTCCCGTTGCTATCAGCAATAACTATTCCTAGGACCTTGTATAGAATTCCTTTCGATTTTCTCATCGCTACATTTCTTGGGCGATGCTTCAATACGTCGATCGCACGCGCCGCTGTTGTTTGGCGTCTCAATAACACGAACAATTAGCGGCCGGCGCGCGCGCGGGCGACGCGGTCCGGGGCGCGAGACGTCGCCATATTGTTAGCGCGCTCGCCCGCGGCGCCAGACAGCCCCCACCGGCGCGATCGCCGCCCCACCGCAATTAATCACACTCGCGCCGCCGGCCGGCGGTGGTAACCAGCCTGCGGGGTTCGGCGCCGCCGCGGGCCCCGGCCGCGCGCGCTGCGCCCGCGCTCTATCTCTGCGTTGCGCCGCCGACGTCACCGCAGTTTAGTATTGGGTCCTAACCTCCCCACTAAAGGCCTTCGTTAGTAAACGTATTCGAAAATGTGTGCGAAAGGATTTATTAGGATTTTAACTAAATTTTATAAAACATATGTAGCAAAAATAATTTTTTTGATCGCACTTTAACATATCATAGTTATATTTCATGGAATCGTATGAGTCACGACAGTTAAACTGAGAAAAACGAGAGTAAAATGAGAATATTATATATATATATATATATATATATATATATATATATATATATATATAACCAATACTTGAAATATGCGGTTAAAAAGTTCACGGTAAAAATAGATATTTCAAAACCCTTATTCCTGTATATTAATCACGGGTTAAGTGGGATGCAAAAGAACTACGGGATAAGTAGATGCGTGATGTGAACAGTGTTTGGCCCAAAATATGTTGCACTATTCATGATAGAGATAGTGATTATTTTACTAATATTATACACAGTATCTCTACAGTATTATACAATATTATATACAGTATTATCTTAATATTATAAACAGTATTTTTGGAAAGAGGATCACATTCCTTCAAGTTTCAAGTATGAAGTAAAATCTGACAGATGTTCGAGTATCACTGCAAGTTATTGCGTTAAAAATTCTTATATCATAATTATATGTGACTCACAAGATCTTGAAAGCTATATGAAGGCAACTACAAAAGTAATTTCCTCCCTTTTCTTTCTTTGAAACAAAAATTGCTAGTTTCTCAATTTAACTGTCAAGGAAATTTTTGAGGGGTAAACCTAAAGCGTCATGTTTGCACGAACTGCAAAATATTTTTAAAAAAATATTAATACATGGTACTGCGAGAACTTGGACATTGGTAGTTTACAACGGAAACATAAAAAATTCTCGAGATAAAACTTTGAAGAAACGTAATCCACTTATTATAAAAAAAGGTAATAATAGGAAATAAAATTAGTATATTACACAAAATAAGCTTTTCAGGAAACATATGGACGAGAAAATTACCAGTTTATAGTGAAATAAATTCAGAGCAAGTATCAAATATCTCGTATCTGATTTCTTTGAAAGTCGTATCACGAGACATATTTCCGAAACGAAGGTTCGTTTTCCGTTTAGTACACAACAAATGTGAAGGTTCATGTATTTATTTAAGTATTTGGTACATCCCTATTTTAAAGTCCGCCTCCGCAATATATTTGAAAAAGTAAAATTAGTGAAGATAATGAACGTTCCTGGTATTTTGTAGCTGTCTCGCGGCATTTCGGAATGTTTTGAAAATACACTATCTTTTCCCAAAGAGATCGAAACAGACATAGATGAAACACATTAAAAAATGTAGTGAAAGAATGTGGTAGTGTTTGTGTTTAAATTCTTTTTTTTTAAAGACAACCTGTGTATTTAATTTTTTTCATGAGTTATGGTTAAATAATGAGATGTGATATTTGAAAAGTGCTGTACAATTGAAGGGGTTGGGAGAAGATAGTGCTAGCCCACATTTCATAAATTCGAAGCAAAACAAATATGTCCGCTGAACAAATATGTTCATGGAATCACAGTATGTGTGGAAAGCAGCCACATGTGTGTACGAAAATGAAGACACGTCTCAATTTACTAAAACGTTTATTTTTCCTCTGGCGGACAAAACTTACAGACATGTGGGTTGGCACTCTGATCCTCCGACCCCTTCAATTATTTCATGATTTGTATGAGATCGATACGATTTATAAGAGAACGTAAAGCATCAAAACTAATTATTACAATTACAAAATACAAAAAATACGTTACTTTAAATCTTTTCAAGATATAACTGTGTAATATAAAGAAACGTAATATTTCTTGTGACATTTAGTCGTCTGTACACATTTTATTAATTTCACTTGATATGAAGTGGTTGAGACACTATTACAGGGAAGATTACTATGCGTAGCGCAGCAAACGAAAAACACAATATTTCCAAATATCGATGTCCCTGAGTCCGCAAAAAGCGCTGGAACGTCGATCTCTTGGGCGATGCCACAATGGGATTTTAATACATCGTATTCCCGAACGCTCGTTCCCGGATCCGCGTTCTGTTATTCCTCCAGTGTGCGGCAAAAGAGGCCCTCTCCCCACGGCATCGCGTAGCAAGCAGCGCAGCGTTCTGTGCTCCCCCCCCCCCCCCGCCTACGCACCATTTTCCGCGGTCGCGGCGGTCAGTGTCCGCAGCGTCCAATTAAAAACGTCGAATGAAACGGGCATTAGGGCGCTGGGCGGCGCAGGCGGCGGCGCGAGCAGGGCGGAGGGAGGGGCGTCCGTGCGAATTCCATCAGCCAACTTGGCGCTGGCCTTAATTAGCGACGCGCCCGCCCGTCGACAGTGCTGCTGGTGGCGCTGTTGCGGCGGCGTCGGTCGCGAGAGCCGCGCTGCGGCGCGGCTGATTGCAAGAACCGGAACTTATGTGCGGTTGCTTGGCCGCGCCAGGTGCAAAGCTAGGCGCGGCGGCGAAGGTGGCGGCGGAGGCGGAGACGGCGGCGGAGACGGCGGCGGAGGCAGAGGCGGCGACACCGAAGGAGGTAGCCAAAGTCTTCAGAGGGGTTGCAGACTTTGGGTTCTTACTCGCCCACGATGCGAGAGGAGAGGAAATAACATTACGATTAATAAATCTAGAAGCCTCCACCCAAGGGAAGACTGCGACAACGATGGTATACACTGCGTTTTGGTCAAATCAGCCAAACAATTACCAGTTTTGCTCAATTATATTAGGTATCTTATCAGAATTCGTTCTGTTCGCAAGGGAATGTTTTATTCAATTAAATATATCTCTTGCAAATTTAACAGGAAGTATAAATTTCAATAACGATTAAAATCTGTAGCAAACTTTATTAGAACTCTAGAGGGAAATATGACACGAATTCTGTTCAGAAATACGTATCTTCTCCGTATACACTCCACGTTATTCCAAATGTGGTCGACATACGTTTCTTGATACTGTAAGATTTATTTATTACTTCAAGGAAATATAAAATACTTAAAATCTGATTATACAACGTGTTAGAGGAAGTAATTTGCCACATATATGAACAAAATTTACGCACAGCTTCGTTTTCGTAAATAACGTTTTATTTAAAGTATACATCTCTCGTGAAAACGTTGTTGATGCTTCATGTCCAATACCCTCAAATATCCTTTTCAAACTCTTAGGGTATTGTGATCATTTAAATCGATCAGGGAATATCAATCTTGAAGAAAATGGATTCAATAGCGCTGACGTTGACCTCAGTCGGGTGGACAGACAGATTGACGGAATGCAGAGAGACAAAGGTATGGATTCTCCCCTACACGACGTCGAAGACGAAATAATTTTTCTATATGTTGAAACAAAATTTATCCTTTTTTTTATTAGTGCCCAGCAATAAGCGTATTTGACATTTGCCGTCTCCGGGCGCACGATTACTACACATCTCTTCTTTACCACATTACCGCAATTCTCTTCTTACGAAATAAGTGCGAGGATGTAAAAATAACGGATTGAATTAATTTGTTCACCAATTTCTCATTCGTCAGACGGTAGTTCAAAATTGTCATAATTTAAGTATACGACATGAAACTGGGATATTTTTATAAATATTAATAATATAAAGAACTGTACTAAAGGGTAAAATGTGAAATTATTTTCGAGCCACCTCACCGTTAGGAAATACACCAGCAACATTAACACTCGGCTACCACGTGGTATCGCAGAGGCGACCAGTTGATGAAATGATACCGGTGGGCACGAGTTTGCATAGGACGAAATACCATTCCTCCCTAAACTATTTTGATGTGTACAGACACTTTTTTGACAGTTGGACGTCGCTGGCTTCACCGCAGGTTAGTACACACTTTTTTCCCCCCTCGCGGAAGAAGTCGGAGGACGGTTGCAGCAACGCCGCGACAAGAAAACACGGCCTATCGGGGCGGCGATCAAGAGCGGCGGCCGCGGCGGGCGGCGCTGCCGCGTCTCGCGCAAAAAGGAGCGACAGCGATACGTGCGGCGTATCGCGGCCCCATCGCACGCTACTCGTATTGCCCCGCGCCGCTTCGATCGCGCGCTATTGTGCGCCCGCCCGCGCGCGGCCCCGCCCACCTGTCGGCCTCTGGGCGGTGCTCGCCACCGTCGCCCGCGTCCACACACACACACGCACACACATCACCACACACACACACATCACCACACACACACACATCACCACACACACACATCACCACACACACACACACACACATATCACCACACACACACACACATATCACCACACACACACACACACATATCACCACACACATATCACCACACACACACACATCACCACACACACACACATATCACTACACACACACACACATATCACTACACACACATATCACTGCACACACACATATCACCACACACACATATATCACCACACACACATATATCACCACATACACACATATATCACCACATACACACATCACCACATACACACACCACACACACACGAACACACACCACACACACACCGCTCGTTTTAGATCTCTTCAAACGTTTTTCGCCGCCTCTTCCCCGTCGCCAAGTTGTTTACGCAGTTGCAACGGCCGTCATTTGGCAATACCTGTACGTAGACCTGTGTCAATGCAGCCGTCGCTCGAATGGGTGATGTTGCGAAAATGTTTCTGTCTTCCGGTTTCGGCCTTCGTGCTCGGACTCGTTATAGCGGTAATGCTTCCGTGTGTTTCTAGAAATACTGACCTCGACGTACAAACGATGCTGCAGAAATTCAGAAAGTTGTCTCTGTTGGTCGCGTGCTTTGCGTCAGCCTTCTCTCTGGAATAGCGCTCTGATTCCGATTTAAGACGCGAGCGGCCACAACCGCTCGCCTCAAGAATGAAGAAAAATCACACGCGACGCCCGCTTGGAAAAAGCGGCATTCAGCCTTTGCTCGTGAGAAAGATGAGCACTTTTCTGAGACAATGTTAATGAAGTATAGGATCGCATAAATGCGAGAGGTGAAACACACAAAATTCAAAATGTACGATCGCCATGAGCAAGCCACGCCCTGATTAGGTAAAAATAAACCTTGTATTGAATTTCATCCCTGACAGCATTGGCCAATGCAGCATCGCATGTTCAACCTTACGCTAATTCTAAACTCACTTTCACATTTCTTACTGAATAATTGATTGTATGTATGTTTTGTGAAATTGGATGCAATTCTATGGGGGATAGTGGGTTTAAACATGAAAGAATGTTCGCTGTTTAGCGCCTACTATGTCTTTCCGTCGGCCGTTTGAAGGACTCGAATGAGTACAGAAATATTTCACTTATCGAGGTATCCACCAGGATATTAGAAAGAAAACCAATGCCGCCGAAGCATTGAAATATCTTCAGCAGATTAGTCAGGAAGCGCAAAATGTCTTATAGCTCTACTATAAGAGTATAATATGTGCGAAGATTTTGAGTTTAGGTTAGTTCAGAAAACTAGATTATGGTGAATTGGACACTCAGCATCAAGATAATTGAACTATGTAAGATAGAAAATGGCAGTGATATTAACTTAAAAAATTAACATAAATCAATGTAAGAGACATGTTGAGGCTACTTGTTTAGATGATTGAGAGAGCAATTGCAGAAACAGCAAAGAGAGGTTTGTGCATCGCCTTCTGTGTTCTCATGAGATGAGAAAATTCTGAACAAGACACATATTGGCCAAGATTAAATTTTGCATCATGAAGTATTGAAGAGATCTCGAAGGCGCCATGTTTCAAATTCATGATCTTTCCTTCTTAAATACCTTCAAAGTAGCGAAACTAAATGTTCGAAGCGTGTCGTAATTTTTGAATTAATTTGTCCGCCCATGTGCCAACACATTTCCATGAATAAGATGAATAGACGATGAATGAATAATTACAAAAGTACCATTAACTAAACACTTGACTGCCATTATTTCGAACATATATTTTAGGTACAAACCAAGTTGAATGCGTAAGAGAAGCATCATTTTGCGGTGAAAGCAAAAATAGGAATATACAGACGGGGACATTGTCATCACAATTAATTGAACGATATAAGATTAGGCGAATTACGGAGCTACGGGAAAAGTCAACGGCGTGCGCCATTTGAAAAGTTTTGTAAACAAAACACTATTGTTTAATTACCCAATTAATATTGAATTTTATTTCATCACTCAATCTTTAAATAATCCAAATGACAACAATATTTTAATGAATTATTTAATAAAATTGAGTAGTGTGTTCATTTGTTGAAGACTCCTTTGAAATAAAACAAAATCTCCAAGTAATATGCATGATGTTTTGTAACATCAAATACTACTCTTACTTACACAAACATGATCGCTTCAAAAACATAAGGTACATAACTTTTCACGAGGTATAGCCTTCTATGGCCTACGAACCATTCCTAACTCTCCCACAAAATAGATAAATAGTGAATGAAAAATCTCCTTTTCGTTTGTACAAGTTCTTGTAACACTATGAAATATTTGGTTAATTTCAAGTAATGGTAAACTTTGTTTCTTATTAAATATTTGTGATATTTAATTAGATTACTTTCATTCATTCTGATTTACAGAAAAACAAATATATTCAATTTGCTTGCAATTATCATTGTTTTCTTAACACATACGTGCGTTTTCAAATCCCTTTAACTTTCAAATAAGAAATGAAATCCCGTCAATACTGACTTTTCCCATCCAATTGATTTTTCCATTATAAACACAATATGTACACTTACGTTCTATTATTCTTCACCTTAACCATGATTCCGTACCTATGAAACTCAGATGTTTATTTACTCACATTTTCTCATTATAAAATGTCACGTTCAAATGAGTAGCCTAAAGATAAATGTACACAAATAAATTCATACAATATTCAAGTAGTTTTCTCTAAATATCTATTCGTTCGGAAAAGTTCCTTTGTACAAAAGTTCCCCTTTTCGTACAAACGACTTCGAATTCAATAGCGCACGAAGAAAACCCACACTATTTGACTTTAATTTTCTCTTCACACTTCGTCATGTCTGCTGCGCGAATTCTGGTGTAGTTCTCAAGGAATGTTTTCTCTAATTAAGTTACTTCATTTTCTTCTTATTCTTCTAGGAAAACTGTCTTTCAAATTGTAGTTTGAAAACCAATTGGATCTTACAAGTAATTCTATGTGTGTATTGCAAAATTCCAAATAAATCCCAGAGTCCCGACTAGGAAAATTGGGTGGAAATTTTCAACGCCGGAATGGTAGTTAATAAGGCCTAATAAATCTACGAATGAAATTATCTTCTAAAAAGTTTCAGAATAAGATAAATATAATTGATATTGTGTACGCACTTCAAGTGCACTCAACGCTTCCTATAATTGATATGTGGCGCCTTCTGAGTGGCCAGAAGGCAGATAGTGGTGCACCGTCTTTATTGGTGCATACCAGATGTACACAGCGTGAAATTAACACCAAAGGCGTTGGTGTTACTTTCAGGAGTGGAATAATAACATTACTTCGCAAAGTGCAGTATAGAAATTACTAGACCATCGTGACGCCCATTACTTGTTCTCTATGTTGCTATGCACTTGTTTGCAGAGCCGTGTATTCCAACGCAATCGCCTCTCGAATGGGTCAAGATGACCCTAAAAATGTTTCTGCCTCCCGATTTACAAAGCTGGAAGCTCATTGCAGTTTTCATACATTCCTTGTCTGGCTGAAAACATTTCCCTTTTTGATAACAGCTTCAGAGCAACACATTCAGACGATTACATATGTAATAGTGATTTCTCTCTCCATTTTCCGATTTCTTTTGCAAAAAAAGCTATGTTTTTATGGCATCATATTTTTACTCATAGGTAAACTCTTTTTCACTTTTCAAGCATTTTAAATACGTTTGATGAGTTTCACGTCATGGAATTATGACTAATCAATAAATAATGTTCTATTAGTTTTAATTGAGAATCAATGCATTCCTGCTTTGTTATGAATTCCTAACAAATAATCATTACTGTATTAATTTGCATTGCTAGTGTTGTGCTCCAACTAGGAGAGACATAATATAGTTCGTAAAGCCAAAATATGTTTTGGTAATTCAAGAAAATTGCTTTATGTAGTTATTATTTTCGTCATTTGTACGTATTAAAAAGGAGGATTAAAGAGGCAGGTAAAAACATTTATTGATAAATGCACTTAAATGCTTCATTTGTGAAAAGAAACTGAATCTGTCACAACTCACGTGTAGACCTTTGTAACTCTTATGCTATTTTTTAAAAATAATTTGACAATTACACAGATATTTCTAATTATTGGACACGAACTAACGGAAACAATTGTAACTAAGGCATACAATACGAGGGAAACGTGATAACTTTAATAGTTTTCCATGCGGCAAAAAACTCGTCCCCTCTTCATCGTCTTAATAGCATTCCCAAACGCAAGTCACATTCAACTGTTTTCTCATCAATCCCGTCAATTTATTTCTCCCCATTCGGTCGTTTCCGTCGCCCAACAACCCTTCCGTCCCTCCAGGCGTCGCAGTGACCCATCGACATCCTGCAAGCGCCGCCCTCCCCCGCCCCGCTCCGTGAAAAAGTACAAATACGGGCGGGCGCTGCCCCGCCCGCTCTGTGCATTACTCTAAGTGCCCGCGCGTCGGCTTTAAAGAGCAAACGCTAAAACGCCGCGCGAGATGTCTTTGTTTCACCCCGCCCACCAGCCCTGCCGCCGCTAAATGCGATCGTTCACGCGAAGGAACGAAAGAGTGAAAGAGTGAACGAACGAGTCTGTTATTATAAAGCTCGTGCCTTCCTGTGGAAACAAATGGAGTCGGAGTTGTCATTAGTGAGTCGCTTGTTTTCTTTTTCGCCCCTTTTTGTCACTTCCTGGCGAGACCGGCCGACGCTCTTGCCGCCGGCAACTTGCCTCCGACGTGGGCGTGGTCTGTGTTTGGGCGAGCGACTTCGCGACGGTCTAGGAAATGTTTCCAAACACTGTTTATTCTTGTATCAAAGGGAGCCGGACGCTGCTAATGTAATTCGAAGAAAGTCAATATTACAGCGTATTAAGATATTCTGTATTTTTGGAACAAATATTAACCTGGTACAACATGGGATCACAATTCTATTGTATACGTTTCTTTTCGTATCTGTTGTTTTCCCCGATATTTCAAGTTTTTCGACTATTTTTATGGAAAACCTCAGTAGAAGCTGAATAAACGAATGTGACAAATACGACACATTGCTGGAATGTCCTTGAATGTTGTTTATCCTCTGATCATTTCTCGAGTATTTTTACGAATAATTGAAAAAGAATATTTTGGGAAAATCTATAATAATAAAAAACGGACATTTCCAATACTAAATATACTTCAGTTACGAAGTAACGACATACTTCTAAGCATGGTCATACGTTTTATGAAGTCGTATCTTATTTTACTCGTCGTGTTCGTGCCGAGAAACCATGTTCACGCCCGTCGACGTATCTTCTCGCGAAGTACGAGACCCCGCAGCGAGACGCGTGGATTCAGCACTGCGCCGTCTCCCAAGGCGGATGCCCGCGCGGGGGCGGTGCGGTGGGCGGGGCGTGCGCCGCGAGGGCGCGAGCTGTGCCCATCAGCGATGCGAGGGAGGCCGCCACCCGCAATCAAGTCATTCACTTAGCGTTGGGCGGAGGCAGTTCTTAAAACGTGCGCGCCTCCTCGCCGCCGCGACGCCCTCCGCATGTCGATGAACAAACCCTGGCGCGGCCGCCCGCCCTCCGACGCATCGCCAAACAGAGCTCGAATGCTCACGTCTCCTTATACCCGCTATCTCCTCCGTTTAACATAGGAGCAACAATTGAATATATGGACTGAAAATTGACAGTTTTGTATTAATATAGGAAACCGTGTTTATTAATAATATAGGAAGCCGCAAATGCAAGTGTAAAGTGCTACTGTTGGATGAAGAATCCCCCCATGCGTGCATCAAACAAATTCTGGACGAAACTAGTTGAAATAATTATAGGAGTTGTCATTGCCAACTATAATATTTATTTCAATTTCAATCAAGTACTTTTAGATGGCTTAGCCATCATCATCAGTTTCTGCTGTATGGAAAGTCACAAAACGACTATTCTACTGAAACTGATAAGTCATGTCCAAGCCATGGAAAGCTGCTATTGGAATAATTAATACTGTTGGCAAAGACCACTCCTATAATCGCTTCATTATAAACGAATGCTCACCACAAAAACTACAACGAAACCGAAAATACTTGGTCTCCAATAGCAGAAACCTCACATTATTATCTTTAAAGGTTTCGTAATATTATAAAAATCCTTAATCTTGCACGCAAATAGCAACACACATGCCCATGCAAGGATTATGAAAGCACAGAACAAATATCCATCTTCAGAATCTCCATCTCTGTGAGTGAGTGATTCGAGAGAAGAGAGGAGAGAGAGAGAGAGAGAGAAAGACCGAGAGAAAGAGGAGAGAAAGAAAGAGAGAGAGTGTGTGTTTGTGTGTAAAATACTGTCATTATGCAGAAAATGTATAAATGTTGCTGATTTACGTAAAGTGCTTCCAAAAATTTAAAAAGCTAACGTTTCACTATTACTGGGCCAGATCGATTGGGAAATTTTGTAAATGGTTTAAACGATTGAGGTGCAAGTATTGACCTCGGACGGGCAGACAGATGGATGGATGGATGGATGAATAAATGGATAGACAGGCGAACATAAGTTTTGTCGCAAACAAAACGTTTCGTATCAAAGACCCACAAAATGCAGATATGACAAGATAACATGTTTGAAATAATAAATTACTACATGTAGGAGTAAGAAAATGCTAATTTCTTCGTAACAGGAACAAACAAAACAAGATTCTGTCAAACACTCCCCGTTTCTCGCTACGCTCTACGCAACACTATCCCTATACTATGTGGTAGTATGCGAAAAAACAAATAATAAGTTAGCAAAATTTTACTGCAAAAATCATGCAATCCAAAACACATGTTACGACGCAGTACATTATGAGTACAAAATCTAATTATACGAAAAATTAAATCGATGGGATAGAGAAGAATAATATTACGTAATAAAATCCTAGTGAGTTATACTGTGACCCATTGACTAGCCAGACTTGTAATGTAACATACCATTCAACGGCTGGCCACTGTTGGGTTCCAGAGTGAATTTATTTTCACTTTTAAAGCAATCATTTACATAATGTAGTGTAGTGTAGAGAGGAATGTTCGCAGGGAATAACGCATAGAGTGGAGTGGAATGACGGTCCAGCTACTCAGTGTTATTTTCTCAAGATTTAAACTGTGGATGTGCAAGATGACATAGCAGATGAAAGAATTTTTGTTTGTTACAGCAGAAATAATATCACAAATGACGTCTTTCTGTAATAGCTATTAAAAATTATTACACAAAACACAATTCTTATAATGCTGCTCAGACTTTCCGCGAAACTTGACTAACAATTTGGCCTTGAATAATATGTATTGTTACACGTTCCAAAATAGATTACAACATATGTCATGATAAAATTAGTTGCAATAAAGAGAACATACTCACTCGCATTATTTCTAAATTTGAATTTCAGAAAATTTAAGGAATTCAACGAAAATGACTTCTGCGGTATTCTTCTAAGAGTCCCTTTTTTATATTTTTACAACAAGGATTATGAAGGTGTTAGAGGATGTAATTTACTACACAAAACGAAAAAGACTTACTCACTTTTCGTTACCAGGGCTGACAAAACGGGTTTTTCTGTCGATAATTCGCTGTTTTCGGCAACGATTACAATTCTCTTTCTTCTTTCGTAGTAAGGGTGAAAAAGTAAAAATCACACTCTCTAATATAAAATCGCAGCACTGCAATAAAGGAAAACGTCGAAAAAAAGGCGCAATTGTACTAACGGCGGTCAAAAAATCATAATCATTAATGTTCAAGGACTGTCAAACAATACAGACGATGGGGATGGGAATGTGAAGAAGTGTACAACGCATTGTAGAATAAACATATATGTGAAGTCATTAGGTATGTGGGTAATATTACTAGTGACGATCAGTGAAAGCTTGTTACGAAGACACTTGCTGATATGTGCAACAGCGGTCTTATGAATAGGCAAACCTAGACATGGGTAAAAAGAAGCAATTTTTGGGGAGACTAATTTCCTATCCACTTTTTTTAGACTTTCTATTTTAACCATAGAAAACTATATATTTTACTTCAAATATATTGTTGTGATATTATTAACAAATTGGAAAACCGAAAGGTTCGTCGAAGCAATTATGTTACTATTATAATCTTTTACTATTATTATATATTATTATTATTATATACTAACATATAACTTGTAATATTTTTATTATAATACATTGTCATACATTATTTTTGGTTAAAACAAAAATAAAAGCATTAAAATAATAGGATATACAAAATAATTTATTTGTAATTATATTATCATATTTTCTGATTCGTAATATTGAAATCAAAATTCAATAAAATGATTGGGGTGCCAAAAAATATTTGCATAGAGCGGCAAATTACATAAATCCGCCATCACTTGATATGTGAATGAAATTATAATATTAATTAGTTTAAATGCTAAATTATTGTACTTTTATAATTACAAGTATATTAAAGACAAACTCCAACGAAAACAAAAAAACAAAAAACGCAAATACTGACCAGATATTAAAAATTATGAATAACATCCTGCAAACTCGTCTGAGAGTCATCTCTGATATTTAAAATTACTCTGTATCGAATGAATTTGAATTACATAGTTAGATCTAGAAACTGAGTTTTTAATATCATGTTTTTCATATTGATTTCTTTATATATTTAAAGTTTCATTTATAGTTAATTGTACTTGCCAAGCAGCACAGTATGTTAACCCAGAAGACGTCTAGTCAAGAAATCTCGGGTACGCCATCACTGATGGATTTTTTGCCAAGTGTCGTGAAGGTAGGACACGGGCAACTGAAGACTAGCAATTTGTTGTGTCAAGAAACCAATTATAAACAGAAGAGTCTCAGATTTGGTTTCAATTCCTATTAATGTCGCAATAATGTGAAAGCGTTCCAAGAATGCAGAATTTGTTGAGGAGAACTAACAACCCAGAAATAATAGATTTTTTACAGGAGCCACATTCAATGATTTCTAATGTCGGCAGCAGCATTCCATGTCTCCCATGGAGCGATTCGTGACATGTCCTTACATGCTTGCAATAATACTCCTAGAGGGCGTTATCCAAAATTTTTCCAGGAGAAAAATATCTACATCAGAAGTTTTGAATTATTAATAAGTTTCTAAATATTCGTGTCAAATGCAACCCACAACACACTCAGGTGGATTTTTTTCAATCTATATCGTTTAGTAACTTTTCAACAAAGCATTCTAGGGCATTAAAACAAAAATTTTGTGGCTAAAGGACTCAAAGAAACATTTCTCACAATCTGATCTATAGGATGAGATCTTTTTGAACATTCTATTACATTTTTGCTGGGTGGGTGAGAGGTGGAGGAGAGAGAACGGAAGGGGGGAGAGGAAGAGAGGGAGAGGGGAGGGGGAGATAATAAGATGGGGGAAACGAAGAGAGAGAGAGGAAGATATAAAGCTTGAAGATCAGTATGTCTACAGGAAAAATGTCTAACTGTTTTAAGGTCTAATAGAAAAATATGGTATACAGCTATATTAAATGCAATGGCTAAACATCCATAGCTAAAATGTCTTCCAACAAAAATGTCTGCTAACTACAAAGTCTATCAGCTAAATGTCGACTATCTAAAAGTCTAACTGATATTGTATTAAAATATTATGTCTAATGTAATAATAAATTGAAAGAATATAATAATATGTAGCTTCTAGAAAAACACGTAAGGTTAAAAAATTTTATTAAAATCATATCGTGTCAATACAAAATATTGACACGATACGCTTGAAGTAGAAATAATGGTATCGTGCTATGAAGACTATAAACAGCGGAATGAAATTCTCCACTTCTCGAGAGGATTAAGTAATTGTAAGCAGATGAAGTAGAAGAATATGATAAATGATTTTAAGGAAACTGTCATATTCATGTACTGGATATAATTTATAAATATGTTTCACGTTAAACATGCATTTACCCTTAGTAACCCTAATGCACTACACTTACTAACGGGTCTAACAAACTTCCATACGTAGATCGTATTATATGTAGATTCGTCGTATAAATATGTCGATTTATATGTAGACATATTTGCAATATTCATTATTGCATGCACTTTTGTTTGTAGACATTTACGCAACAGACATTTCTGCATGTAGACATACTTTCATTAGACATTTTTTCTTGTAGACTAACGTAATATGTAGACATGTATTATTTAAGACATTTAAGAGTAGATCAAGTGCCGTTAGATCTCAAATATTGGACATTAATTACGTAATCTTATTTCTGTAGACCTACTGACCGGAAACCGGTGAAATGTCTGCTGGGTTTTGCTAGTTTACACCAAAATAAGGCTCATTCTTAATTCTTAAAATAAATAATTCAGAATTATTTTAATTATTTTGCATCAAGTCAACTTAAGCGTGTCAACATACATAGAGAAACACAAATCAAATCTTCGACTCTGACGACACCGAGAACAAAAAATACAATTTCGCTGTTTTTTAAGTCTTTCTTTTATTATTTTAGTTCTTTTAAGATTTGAGGAACAGAAAGAACAGGGGTTTCGGAACAATTAATTCATTTCTATGATAGCAATCCTAATGCTAAAAAGACTACTTGTGAAGTACATATATTGTTGACACAACTCGTGGAATAAAATGCCATTACTAGTCAAATTAAATTCCTTTATTCCATCTGAAGAAAACAAATTTCTCCACACTAAAGATTGGCAGAAACATTCCTTTCAGCCCAAATGTTTCAATGTTCAATTTTCAAAGAGTTCAATGTTTATACATATGATGTGGAGGTTGTTTTCCCGTTACATAATAGTTGACGTATAGCAATCTCAAAATAGATAAGTAAAATGTAATTATACTAACATTACAAAGCAATTTTAGTACATTATATACTTAATAAACAATAATATTTTAGTACAGTATTCACTATTCTGTTCGTGAAAACCTGTAGTGGGAGGGGTGGATCAGGGCATCATCTGATGTCACTGCAGTCCCTCTGACAGGAAGGTCCTCGGTTCGAGTCTCGACGCTGGCAGTATTCACTTGTAGCGTTATTAACTTGTTAGCTAGCTCAAAATCAGCCGCTGTCTGGAGAGAATTCTAGCTGCCGACTGCTCTTATCGGTAGTTTTCTCTGATCAAGGCCAGGCGAATGCCAGAGAAGTACCCTAACAAACGGGCCAAGGCGCGCGATCTCCCCTTCCCCTTCCTTGTCCTATGTCCTTTATACACACACACACTAACATGCAACCACTACCACACATGCCGTGACACCGGTCGGGAGCTTAGAGCTTGTCCCGGCTCGGGCGGTGCCCAGCCGGTGGGAGATACCTGGTGAGGAAAATCCCCGCTAGCCGAAGGTAGGTCAGCGCCGGATCTCGCCATTAAGCGGGAGAAAGATCATCGCCATCTCCCAAGCAAAAACATTAATTACACTTACGGCACTAATGGTAGTATACCTGCTCAGAATCACTAAACAATTAATATATCAAACCTGTAACTAAGGAATAAGTTAATGATTAAGTATTTCAAATCTTCCCTCTCAAATTTTTAAATTTTAAATTTAAAAAAGCATTCTTTATACATCTTTTCTGACACATACACGTGAATTTAGTTGGAAAAACAACATTGAGGTCGCTAATGAAGCGTCGTAGAACAAAACAACTTCTCTCTGCAGAGATATGATTCTAGCGAGGAAAGTAGAACATTCTGGAAGCTATGAAGGTGTGTTTTTTATTTACAGATAACTAACTCAAGAGCAGGCAGTAATTTACACTAGTATTTACCACTAAGCAATTTACACGATGAATTTCATAAACATACGATAATTAACAAAACATACTTCGTCGTATCATCACCTGTAACTCCGCAATTTTCTCTAATTAGACTGAAGATAAATATTTCTTTCTCTAAATACGTTTGAGTTATTAGTCTCTCAGCAGCAATAGAAAAACAGATGAAACACAGAATAGAAATGTAAGACAAAGCGCATATTATCTCCGAATGTCGACTTTTAAACGTATTAAACTCATAGATTTTAAACTCAAGCAAAGAAACAACTACACCACCTCCAGCCCATAATAAACCGTCATTCATCTCTTCCACGCACCCTAACTCATTCCATCATACGACCTCCGTTGCCATATTCTTTACCCGTACTGTTGAATGCCGCTCCTACCTAAACTCCAAATTTCCCCAGTGAAAATCCTAAGAATAGCATCCTAGTTTGAAAGTCACATCTCTCTCCTTTCCAACTTAAAAAATCATTCCATTCAAAACTACATACTCACCATATCTCACAACTCATTTTTTAACATGCAAAGGTTCTCGGTATGTTACATTTACTTATGACTTGGTATTCTCTTTACTTTTCTCACACATCCCGTTAATGTCCCGTTATTAAGCCACTAAATCAGGGTTGTCCAAACTGGCGGCCGCGGGCCGATGCGGCCGGCAGTGCCATTTATAGTGGCCCTCGAAAGGTTTAGTCAAAAGGGAAAACTCGCTTCATACAAGACGGAAACAAAATGCCCTTAGCGCACGCGCCCTGCCGGGGTCAAAATTCCCTGTAATGCCGCATTCACAATGCAAACTTATTTACAAACTATATATTTTAATTATTTACGCCAAAAACAGTTAAAAACTGCGCCGGACATGCTATAGGATGAAGTTCATTTGAAGTTACATTTATGTCTAAAAGCAAAACAAAGGGACCATCTCGGTATTTGCTCAAGTTTCAGAAAAAACGGACGAAAGCCTGATCTAGATGGGGGTCATTGACCCAGAAACTTAAGTACAATACTTGTTACAGGTTTTTTACAGGAATTATAGAATCCAAATGGTAAAAATATAATAAATGTTATTGTTAAAATTAATATTACTTTCCTTTTGGATGCTCGGTATAGTCTCTAATTGTATAGAAGCAGTTGCGTAGCAGGAAAGATTTTACTTGGGACTTCAACTTTTGTATCGAATTTAATCGTTTACTGTCATCTGGCAAGGTATTGTAAAATAATGTACATGAATTGAATGTGACTTTTTGGTAGTGAGCTTTTGATACTGTTACCTCATTAATATAACTACGTTGAGTGTTGTAGTTCTAGACATCAGCGTTTGCTGAAAATATACTCCTGCTCTTAAGTAAGTAATTTTTGACAAAAACCACTGATTCATATATAAGGAGAGGAGGCAATGGTAAGATACCTATATTAATAAAGAGAGGCTTACAAGAATCACTTAAACGTAAAAACTTAAACGTAACGTAATGCCGTAAACTTAGCAGCAAAACTTTCACGTAAAAACAAGCATTCGCAATGAGGAATTTTCGCCTGAGCCAATCAGATTTCAGGGTTTGAAGCTTGATCGATTGGCAATTCGTTACTAGCATGGCGAAAAGATATTTCCACCATGGTTTCTAGCTTTCTCTTCGATTTTCCTATCAATTTGTCTTTATATACAATATAAATGCCAGTTGCTGTTGTATTAGTGCTCGCATTTCCTTTACTTTCTAATACAGATTCTCTTATACCAAATTAATGAGTGATTCGTCGTTGAAATTAATTATTCCTTCAAGTTAAAGTCACAAGAAAAATGTCCCAAATTCATACTTTTAATTCACTATTCACAACTCGAAACAGTTCGCAAACTAGTTCAGTGCATAACAATAATGAAATGAAATAACCACAAAATACCTGAGCACAATGCATATTTGTTTTACACATGCTGCTCTCTGATTGATCGTCGGTATATTGCCGAAAAAAAAAATCTTGGTGCTCGTGAACTCTCAAGTTTACGGCTTTATGCGACGGTTACAACAAGGCATTGTGCATGGTCTCACTTAATAACTCATTTCTAGGTTTTTGCAGCACTTTATGTTTGCGATTACGTTTGCATTGTGTAAAATGAGGACAAGTTTAGATCAAAGGACATTTTCTAGTAAAAAAAAGTGTACCATCCCAATGTGTTTCACAGCATTATGCATGGAACGGCGTGATATCACGTATGGACACCTCCCTAACAAATGAAAATATGGCCCGCAACAATACGATAGGTTTTAGTGTGTCCATTGAGTCTTTGGAAGTTGGACACTCCTGCACTAAATCATCTGGAGGAGCTGAGTTCCGCCCCATCATTTTAGAGGATCATTTTGACTTTCCCCCATCGATTTTAAACTGTACTTGCCTTATCTGCGCCTGTAAGTGTTGAGTTATAAACGTTGTGTTAATGAAAAATCATTTGAAAGACTTCCACGACTGAATGATGGAAATTCACGTTCTCGGTAGAGTTGTTTGTACTGAAAATTAAAAAAAATTTAAAAAGAAACTCATCGTTTCCATTCCGGGCAAGTCTAGTGTAGTACTTCCTTCGATTACTTTATATTTTGTAATTTCTTGTTGTAACTTAAACAATTTCACTGAATCGCAAATCTAGTTTCAAGATATCCGCGTGAATCTTAAAACTTGTAGCAAGCTTTTCTTGCATGTGGTTTCATTTTACGTTCTTTGCCTTCTTCCGGCACTTCTTATTCTCTGTCACACACCATAAATGTTGAAAATAAATTACGAAAGCAAATGGATTCACGATTTCAACCAACGATATCGTAATAAGCCCGTCCTAAGTTTCTTCTCCTCTCTACCTCCAGTTTTGACATTCTTTCCAGCTCACATTTTTTAAGGTATTAGTTTTTTTGTGAAAACGTATCTCATTAAAAACGTGAGAACTGCACGCATTCCCTTTTGCTGCGGCCACTTAGTGCCCATCGAGAGTTCGTCGCGCCCACTGCTCGGGGCATTTCCGAAGGCCGAGCGGGCTTAATGCGGGCGCACACGGGAAAGCTCTCGGCGCTTGAATGCTCGTGTGTACTCACGTGGGCGTGTACGCACGTGTGTGCTCACATGAGGAACTGTTTGCCTTGCTCGATTGCTCGGGCGGGGCCCGGCGGGGCGGGCGGGGCGGTGTGAGGCGGGGCGCGGACGCAAGGGCCCGACACTTACTAGTGTGCGACTGCTGTGCTCTCCAGCGAAGGGAGTTACAGTTTTAAGTTAAGCGACAGGCCAACGAAAGTTAATGATGCTGAACCGTCATCGTGAGTGTAAGACGTAAATGAAATAAATAATCGTATTCTTCATGGAGAATAAAGAGTTATGGCTGTTATTATTCGTTGTATAGAAAAAAGCAAGAAGTTTTCAATTAATTGAGACAATATGTTAAAGCCGAAATGGAAGTTTGTCGTGTTAGACGAAACAAATTTTTGCATTTCTTTAACCATTATTTTTTTTCTAATTTTAGTTCTAATTTAATGTTTTTTCTTACTTTTTTCATTTTAAGACTCATTTATTAAAAAGAGCTTCTCATATTTGAGAGTACAATAATAAAAAGAATATAATAATAATAAGAAGAATAAGAATAATAATAAATATTATTAATATTGCTCTTACCTTCACTATTTACGCATGTTATGACGTATGGTAACAAGTTTAATATTTTTTATAATAAAAGAAATCAGAATTACAGTAGCAGTTAAGTGTGTATAATACACAATTAAATATACTTATATTGACAAAATGAAACAATAAACGTAATATTTAAAGAGAGCGCATCTCTATGCTTTACTATGGCATGCTATGTACACTGTTCTAATAAAACAAATAATACCATAATCGTACGTAAATCTGAAACGAACCGTTGATTTATAAAACAAATTTCAAACGTTACAAAACTCAAGATATTAATTTTCTCTTAGAACAATTTGATAAATTAAATTGTTCATTGTTCTTGAATTAGAGTGAATCGAGGACGGATTTTCATAGCCAACAAAAGAAGATTGTTGAAAGATCAAATTGAATCAGCGACAGTAGAAATTACTATATTTGTCTAATGTTTTCTGAAATCATTCAAAACAAATTTCTTGTAAAATGGAAAATTTATATACATCAAAATCCGCCTTTCCCTATTTAAACTTTATCTATTTCGTACTGAAAACTGGCTGTTCGTACGTATCCAAAAAATACGCTCACACATTTGCTCCATTACCATGAGTATTGAAACTAGTGATGCTAAAACAACACATACTTTCTCGGATTTGTGACGGTTACTAAATATTATAATATCGTAATTGCTGTACATATTAACACATCACCGCCATCAATTTCTAAAAATCATTACCAATCATTTGCAAAAAAGTTATTATTTTAAACATAATATATCTACACAAATTCGACAATCCAAAACATCGTTATATTCATCAAGAAACAATTACACTCAACACCGAGAATTCTCTAAAGTTCAAACTGCCAAAATTCGAATGTTCAATTTCGAATAATTGCAAACGGGACTCTACTCTTTATTTCAATATACAAGGTGAGTTACGTAACTTCAGCACCTCCTGTAATTTTTGAACGGCTGATGTTCTAGCAATGCAGTTTTCACAGAAATGCGTGAAGGAATAAAGCTAATTGATGAATATATTTGTTTCCATTTTAACACTTGTATGCTAATTGTCATCAGCCCACGCGCCCCAAAGCTCTCCCTACCCCCATCCCCTCGTCACATTAGATAAGCGTAGCTGCCGATTGACCCTCAGACTCAAAAATCTCGACAAAGGGCGTCGCGAATTGTTTCACTTGTAACTAAGAATTTGAAGACACCCCCCTCTGAGACTCCCGCTCCAAAAGCAAAGAACCTTCCTCAAACCGTTTCTCGCGCACTTGACACCCGCGTTGCCGTCAAAACTCGGATTATCTTTGTCTCGAAACGCCCTCTCGCTAATCCTTCGAGACTAGCTGTAATTTTTCACCTAGAGCGCCGACTCCCAGCAGATCCCCCCCTTCGGTCACCAAACGTCAACTGTAGCTGACAACCTATTGGAACGATCAGATTATGTAGGTGATCGAAGTGGGAACTGGGCAGGCTAATAGGCTACCCACAACTCCGTAGAATATTTTAGAAGTAACTTAGGAATCAATGCAATGCACAGGCGACACACAAGTGAGAAAAACGCACTCATTTACAAGGGAAGTTAGCACAAGGCAGAGATGAGAAGAGAAGATGCAATCCTGAAATCCTGAAATCCTTTCTTGCAAAATCCTTGTTGCTAATATACTTATCAAACGAATATGAAGAGAGAGAAAACTATTATATAAGTGTTATTTTAGTTAGCTTAACATATTTTCGTAAACAGCCAATAATTTGCACTTTCACCTCGTGTATCAGGGACTCTACAAATGTTCAAAATGGCCTCCTTCTTCGTGAATTCAAGATAGGAATTTGTGCCCGACAGCCTATGCGACGCTCACAACTTTACTAATTTGTACTACATTTATTTATTTCTCCACGCTTTCAATGCGTCAAAGAAGGTCTTCACGGTCCTCGACTTTGGCAGCATAAACGCTGTCTTTCATTAACCATCTGCTCCATAATCGTTGGGAGTACCGGACTTATAAAATTCAGAACCTCTCAAACGCTCAGGTAAGACTTGAAAACGGAGAATAAATTCATCCACAATGCCAACCGAAACACTTACATATAATCGCTCTTGGGGAGCTACACAAATTGCAACATGTGGATTTCATCGGCCCTCACATGCAAATCGGGCACATTAATTGTGTCAGTTCTTGTAAAACCCGCTTCATTAAATCAAAGAACAAAATTCAAAGTTTTCTTCGCATTTACGCAGGAAATGCCAAGAGAATTGAAAACGACTTTCTAAGTGTCTACTGCGCAAATGATGTTGATGCGCACCCACTGGAAAATGGAAAAGTTCGTAACCGTGTCCGCAGCATTGCTCGCCCGACAGGTGTACAGAGTGTGGCCACGTTTCAGGGCCTTCGAGGCGACGCTACCCACAACTCCCGCCCCTCGCTCTCAAGCTGCCTGGCCGCGCCACGCGAGGAGGGGCGTGCCGCCGGAATTCTCCAGAACAGCGCGCAACACGCGCCGCGACCGGGGCTTATCTCGAACCGGTTATCGGGCGTTCTTTGACAAAAAGCGCGCTCGCGGGTTCCCGACGCACGCACCTCCGCCGCCGCCGCCGCCTCGGGCAGGGCCGAAATGTCGCGTTGCCGTGACGCAGTCTAATGGCGAAAGGCATGCGACGTAGGGTGGCCTCGGGGCCGGCCCGCCCGCCCGCGCCCCGCGCCCCGAGAGCGGCCCCTAGAGCCGCCCTCTTACGAGACGTTGCGCGGGCCGCGAGCGAGAGTCCCCAACGTCTCGCCCCAGCTCCTCCCGTCCGGGAAGCCACATCTTCGCCTCCGCGACGACGGCCCCCTGATTAAGTCCGCGCTCGGTAATCAGAGGGTCAAATCTCTATCAGCGGAGGATGGAACGCGCTTTTATATCAGCCTCGCATCCAAACAAACGAGCCAGCATTATGCCGTCATTTCCTGTATTGCTCGTAATAGACAGAACGATTATGGCATAAATTATAAAAAATACATTTTCTAAGAACTAACAAGAATGCGTGATGTTTATTATTTACCGAGAATACTAGAGAATTGCAGTGTTCACCTGAAGTACGAACGCAAATTCCAGAATTACCAAACCCTTTAACAGATATAGAAAAATAATATTCTTCGTTTAATTATCCACAGATAGCCATAGCTATTTTATTTTATTGTTGTCGGAGAATTTACCAAAGTAGTAATATTCGAATTTCACCGATGAAGTTTTACAAAAACTGGATCAAAAAACGTTAACTGGCTTAATATGTTTTCTTAATTGTTCGACATTATTTGCCGTACACAACAGACAGCCCGATATCATGTTTTATGACGAGAACTAGTGATAATGTGAGATGCATAATAATTTTAGAGATATCTTGGAGATTGCAGCGTAAATCTAATGTTCAATTGCAATGAAAGTATTCGCAAAGCCATTATTAGATGTGAAACATTATTCCACGTTTAATTATCCATGGTTTGAACTCGATACTTAACAACATTCTTGATGGGAAATGTAACAAAATTAATCTTATTCCAAAAACACCATTGAAATTTCACAAACTGTGAGCTTCGGAAATAAAACGTGAACTCTCACAATATTTTTTCTTAATTGCTATTATTTTTTCTTTCCAGAGTAATTGGTTCTAATTCTTTGTGAAATCGTGTTCATTATTTTTTAACACTATTTGCCACGACCACTTATTTTGTTGTCACTTATACACAGCATGTAATACTATTATAGCCTAATATAAATATATATATATAATATATTATATATATTATACATATACTACATATACTCAAAAAAATTGCAAAAACTCACTAAAGAAAAAGTTTTGTCTTTGTTTCTAGGGATTTCAAATTTTTATCACAATTAAAAATGAAATCACATCTTGTTCTAATTTATAATAACATGTCATAATTAGCGAGAATTTCCCAAACATCAGGCAAAGCGTCAAAAAATGCAATCAATAAGCAAATTGAAGTATTTTGAGACAATAACATCTAAGGTCGGGCAATTTAAAACAAGGTAAAATAAATTATCGTCTTGAAATTACCATCGAGCTATTATTAATACATGCAATTTTCAACTTACTAAAGAAATTCAGTTCTTCAAACAATTTATTATGATTTGTGAGAAATCGTTTAGAGTAGAAATGACTTGTTCAGTTAAATACCATTTTCATTTACTTCACAATAAAATGTGTATTATCTGTCAATACATCTCGTAATTTTCTATTTAGACACTTAAATAGGTCTGTACTCAAGCACACTAATATTTTTTTTTCCTGCAATGCACCTGCAACAAAAAAAATTGAAAATGTGGGACGTTTCCTTATTTTGTATTTTAACGGTTACTAACTTTTATTTTTTCGAATATGGTTACGATATTTATAAGAATAAATTTATCCTTTAGGAACGGATAGCATGTATAAGGATATAATTTAATTAGTAATCAAGACGTATTCTCGTTAAATTGTTTTTTAAATTCATTTAACTCTTAAAAATTAAATAATCAGTCAACATATTAATTTTTTCTTATAATATTCCTCTCCATTTTTTATCCAATACTTTAAATAAATATCGTCCGGAAATTAGTTGTATACTGCTGGCCTGCAGCAGTAAAAAAGCAGAATCAACCATACACAATAATTTTCCTAAAATTAGCACGCATATAGCTCAAGAACAAATAAAATACTCTCGTACACCACTGAAATAAATTAAATATTTTAACAAAACCAGTTTCGCTTTGACTTTCGCATTTTCTGGACCGTTCTCTTAAGAGTTTCTCTCTAGAAAAACTCTAAGGAGATGGTATAGAAAATGCAGAAGTATGGTAATGACTGTCGGACACGAGAAGTTTTATAATCTTCTTTTTTTTGACGACCAAGTAATTTTGGCTAAAGATCAGGATGATATTGAATATATGTTTCGAAATTAGTAGAAATATAAAGAAATAGGAAATCAAAATAAATAATGAAAAGTCATGACACATGGTTGAAGGAAAATCTGGGAATGTTTTATAAACCGAAATATATCAAGCAAGAGGAAGGTAATTACTAGTATACTTCATAATATTTTATGGAACAATTATAATAGAATGCAAACCAAGAGAAAAATATGCAAGACAATGGTAGAAAATTTTGTTACGTATGGATAAAAAAATTGTTTTTAAAAGTGATGCAAAAGTTCTCGATTTAATGATATGGAAATTGGTTTTTGGAAACGATGTTGCTGATATACCGATTGAAAGAATACCAAACTGAGAGATTAGAACCAGAACAAGAAAAAAAATCAATACATTTTAGGTAATGGATTGGAGAATCTAAAGAAATCATAAGAATAAATTAAGTAAGGACATATAAATGAAATATTGCTTCGTGTTGGCGTTTCCTATACTTGAATATGAAATTTGAGAGTGAATCGCACGGGCCGCAGAAAAATAAAGGCTGCTGAAGTGAATTTCTAAGAACATTTGCAGGTTATATTCTTCTACACCAGATAAAAATCAGAAGATATCAGACACGAATTGAAACATTTCAACCTCAAAATCAGAATTCAAGAGCGAAAACAGAAACGGGTTCTCCTTACCCATCGGATGACTAGTGAGGAATCCAGATAGACCATAAAAAAGATAGAAAGACGATTTTCTTGGCAAAGGAACAGAAAAATCAGCCTGGACATTTATGCTGTTGATGATGATATTGTATCTACATCTACAAAAAATAATAAGTTCGCCAAAATAAGAATCGATATAATGAATGTTAATTGCTTTATCAACACAAACTGCAATACCTTACCCCAATTAGATTCCAGTCCATTCAACTCTGCCACGTTAACGTTCTATGTTTGCCTTACGATTCCCTTCGGAATGTGGTAGACGTGAGCCCCTGGCGTCGCCAACCGGGTCCAACAGCGCCGAGCGCCTCACAGCAGCCCTCACGTAAGGGAGAATTAATTAAGCGTCCGCTCGCGACTTCTTGCACAGCCTGCCTCGCAGCCTGCCTCACAGCGAGCCTGCCTCATCGAGCCTATTAGCTGCAGCTAGGAAAGCACTCTCTTGCCACCGACTGCACTGACATGCAGAGGAATAAAATACTTCTGTTTTATAATTTTGCGGTCCTCTTAGATTCGCTTAGACGGAACAAAGGCAGTGGTTCGATGGAGCATCTCGAGACAAATACAATTAATGCAGTATCCCCATAAGTACAATGCCAGTCGCTGGTGATCCTCGCAACAATTACTATCAAATAGTTATTGCAAATCATCATTAGGAGTTCTGAGAGTTCAACAACTGCTTCTCGAGAATAGTTTGGAACAATCTAGGATATGACTAGGATAGGCGATAGGACATTGGGTATATGAGGCACTACATTACTTTGACATCACTCCTATACATTAGTAGTAATTCTATACATTAAGTTAGTTAAGGAAGTTCAGTATAGTTTGAAGACTTCAAAATGCAGTATTGACGCATGGGTTTATCATTTATGAAGAGTTGATAGAACTGGCCTCGGGTAAGTAAGCTTAGTATACTGAACCTAGCCAACAGTTGGGCATTAATTCTACATATATTCATAATATTAGACTTTTCCCAATCTTCTTCCTTATATTATTGACAACAATACTATGAAATATGAAGGACTTGTGGCAATTAATTTCTTAAGCATTCTAGGTTATAGGAAATGAATAGCGTACCTAAACTTCAATATTAATTATGGTAGTTGGTGAAATCTATTAAAATGCGGTTAATATTGTATTACCTTAATTCAAATTTTATTGTAAAACGAAATTATTTATTTTAATAATCAAATATGCGACTTCGAACTTGCGTAATGAACTCTGCAGACTACTCTATCGACGAGTTCAAGTCGAAGGTCACTAAGAGGAAAATAACCTGGAGGAGAGCGAGGTTAAACTACATATACCCATGCTACTGGTTCTGATATCTTTTCCTGTAGGAGATATTCACGGCAGTTTTGATAAGCTCAGAGATGAAGCAAATGATGCCGTACTACCCACCAGTATTCGATTATTTTGATTTAAATTATGTAGCTATTGAGCTAGAGAAGCGCAAAAGAAAACCTACTTACGACGGAATAACTGCGGTATGTACTTTAGCAAACCAATCTTGCACAAATAACATTTGTGAAGGACGTCATAAAAGATTCCAGCTGTTTGTTGGTAAAGATCTTCCTAACTTGTTCCAAGCATTGAAAGAACAATAAGATAATGAATTCATCATTGAGGAAGCGAAGAGGGGAGAGGGGGGATCTGCACGGGCACTTTCAACGAAACTAGAGAAATACACAAAAATGGAATAAACAAATTACGTACGAGTAAAATAATAATTACTAACAGGAAAGATGAATAATCATTTACTTGAGACGTATTGGTTAAAATAATAAAAGTACGATAAAAAGTGTTATTCAAGTGTTTACGTCTTGTTTACATGTGTATGAACAATAAAATAAAATTAAATCAATCGAGATTATCGTATATTAGAAATAAAACATCTCACACACACTATGGTAACACAACCCCATTAACATCATGAAAATCAGCGAAGATGTGAGTAGCCTGTTCTTATGCCCACGCAGACGGCAAATTCCCCTCTCGAAACAAGAACGCAAACTGTTAAGGCCAGCCCCGCCCCCTTTTCCGGCGGCCGTAACAAGAGCGAGGCGCGGCGCGGCGATGCCGGGGCGAGCGCCGGTGCTTATGAGCGCGCCGACGGCCAGTATTTCTTCCGGTGCGCGTTAAAAAAATTCTCACGGATTCCCTTGAAAACCAAGCAGCTCGCGAGCGGCGGCGGCGGCGGCGGCGGCGGCGGGACGCGCAGCAGCTGCGCCGAATGCCCTGGCGCTGCGCGAGGGAGGCGCGGA
>BOPP01000005.1:9548800-9586307 GCA_017312745.1 Gryllus bimaculatus | reverse complement strand
GCCTGTATCTACAAGAAATCACATGCAAGTTCAATGAAAAGATGCTTCGTATTCTGAGTGCAATGTAAATATATTTTGTGATAGTTACATTTAACGTGCCTGTTTTATCAAGCTCCTTTTTGACTGACAGGAGTTGAAAGAGATTCGCTCTGAGAGAGAAAATGCCGTGTCAGCAATGTCTGTGAAAAATGATTACTGTATTAATTGATTGATCGATGAATGTTTCTAAGCACAATCACTGCTGTGGTCATGAGTCCTTTCTTTAGTGAATGATTTCTAATTCCTAGACTCCCCCGCTGAATGGTGAGATCCGGCGCCGACCTACATGTCAGCTTCGGGGAATTTCCTCTCTCCACGGCGCATTTCCCAGCTTGTGACCAACTTTAAGGTCTAGCGAGGCTCTTCGAAATGTATGGTTAGAGTAGTGCATGCGAGTGTTAAGCAGACAATGTAAGAGGAAGAAGCGCGACCCGTGACCTGTTGGTTGGTACTGCCTCTGCATATTTGCCAGGAACGGCAGAAAACCACGGGAAAAACCGCCGATCAGAGTACCGATCGCTTAAAAATTCTCATCCAGATAGCGGCTGACGAGAAAGACCACGCGCACTGGATTGTGCAGACGCCGATGTGAGACTTCCAAGAAGGCCGCCGTGGAGGGTCTGTTTCGGCCATTGGAGATGCCGTCCACCTGACTAGAGGCTGCTCCGCAGAGCGGCGCACTTGCTTTCATTAAGCGGGAAACAGCCGCTGCCGCCGCGCGCAGGGAGCAGGGGGGGCTGACTGCGGAGGGGAGGAGGGGGGCGCAGGGTGCCGCAGCAGCTGCCGCAGCCACCCGCGGTGGGCGCCTGCGAGCGAGCGAAAGCTACACGGAACTTCTCCCGCAAGACAATGTTCGGGGGCGCGGCGAGGCGGTGGCCGCCGCCTGGCCGAGCGGAGCGGAGCGGAGGGCGGAGAGGAGACGAGAGAGTAGGTGCCGCCCCCCACAGAGCGCCGCAACTTGAGTTGGCGGAGGCTGGCGAGGAGGCTGGTTCCACCCCCTTCCCGACGAGGAAAGCGGCGCGCCCTCCGAGCGAAAATCTTTGGTGTGTCGTTTGTACTGGACTCTTGGCACGAACACCGGGTTACTAGTTACATATCTTGAAATTTAATTCGAGGAAGTGCTTGAACTTCTTACTATTACGTCTGTTTAGTTGACTTCATTATGCGTGCGTGTCTTTATTCAGTGCAGGTGTCGTTTCAAGTTCATTCTCCAAGAGTAGAAAATTTGTTATAACATTGTGCAAAGTTTCTGTGTCTTGAAGTCAATTAAGTGACATGTATTATTTTTATGTTTTTGAAATATCAGGAAGACATTCAAGCGTACAGTTAGTTGTCTTGCAAAAAATGGAAAGACAATTTAAGTATTTATCGTAGATCGAAAAGTTAGATATACATTGGAGGAAAAATTTGGAAGGACTACTTACATGGAATTTATATATGAAGTTGCGGTAAGCGTTTGAATATTTTTAATGACTTGTAATTGTATTCTGAAGAAAGGACAGTCGTTTGCGAAAATCGAGGACAGTTCAGTGAGAAATATAGATTAAACAAGAAAGTGTGTAATAAGAATAAATGAAATTTGGATTAACACGTTTAGGAAAGCAGTTATTAAAACTTTGGGCTGGCACTGACTTCTTGTATGTAAAATGGAATAATCCTATATCAATTTCATTATGACGAAAATGAATTAAAATTCAATGACTAGTTAATAGTTATTGATTTGGAAAATTTTGCTTACACTACAATTGCACTAGTAACATCTTGAATTAAATGCGCATCTGTTGTAAATCTCGAAGAATTGCGGAATGGATTGGAAGAAGAAACATAGCGGGGAAACGAAAAACAGAAAAATCTTTAATAAGGCTAAAGCACATTTTATATTTGAACTGATTGCTATTAAAACCAGCTTCATTGATATAGCAAAAACTGAATGTTTTACCGGTTTTAGAAGCTATGAAGTTCCTTCAAATTCTCGGGAGTCATAAAGTTCCAAATCAAAGCTTTTTTTCACCCACAATGTGGTGAAACATTTCACTGTCGTAACAAACTGCGTTTGCATGCGCATACATAGTTTTGTTTGCTCTTGTAAAAATTTAATGAGTACGAGTTAGAAGGAAATATTAAAATCCAGAGTTAGCTACAGCGAAACCGGAAAAGTGAAACTAGGGAAACAGTTGTAGATGTGGAAAACGCACCCAAATACGATACGATGCGAGAACCAAGATATAAACATACAGAATTTTAAGATGCTAGATACGTTGGTTTAACAAAGAAGAAGCAATTTTTTTCAATAAAGTCCCCTATCTTGAAAAAGGATACACATGGAATGTCTGTTGTACGGAAAGAGTATATTATTTAGACACTTATGTTGCGAATTTTAAATTAAGTAGGATTTTTTGAGTCGTAACTGGTAGGAAAGAGATAAATTCTACGATAAATATTTTATTTGAATCAGATAGGTTTATGTGAGCAATAGGAAGAGGAAAAGTAGTGAGTCAATTTGAAAAAAAATATGGAAGATATTAATAACGAAGGAGAAAGACAGATTTCTCAAGATGGGTCATGAACATCTCTAAGTAGAACGAAAGAGGCTTAAGGAAGAAATTTTCATCTTAGGATGAGGTATCTGGATGATTTCAGTATGACTATTAGAAGAAAAAAAATCGCAGATAGGTAAAATATTATTCGTATGAAAACCTAGGCTTCCGCGTAAACTGTACCCATTAGATATTTGGCTGGTCTGATAGATGTTGCGGGACCTTAAGAACAAATGCCGAAGTTTCGTCTGTCATACTCCGACTTTCTTAAGGCCAAAATTTTGAGGCTTTTTGCCCTGCAGGAAGGCGGAGTGTGATGGCGGAAAAACGCGGACGTCGGGCGTCTCAGAGACAGCCCATGCAGCGCTATCATCGATTATTTCGTATACTATGGAATCGGAGAAAAGTTCATCTATCGATTAGATGATTCCCAACACACATGGAAAGATACATTTATGCTTTCGGATGGCGTAGTCACTGGAGCATCACAGGTGCGCATTAATGAACCATGTTCGCAGTCGTGCGCAAGGCATGCGATCGCAGTGCAATCTTTCCACGTGGCTTTCTTTTCAAACTATCCCATATGGGCGTATCAGAACATCGGTACATCCATAAAATATCAATTGTCATATGAATACCTAACTAGTTAATAAACCAATTCTCTAATCCCTATCCCAAGAAGGAAATTAATAGCCTGAAACATAATAATAAAGGTTAGCCGAGCTCACGCTCTAAAAGAGTACACCCCTCGTTACATAACCTATATGCCATAACTATAATTGGAAATAGATTTTCATAATGTGAAAATGCTTTGATTTCCGCCGAATGTCAACCCAGGACACGTTATCTATCATGTCCGTTTGAGATATGGGAATCAAGCATTGTATTCGTGTCAATTTAGCGATCTTATAGCCCAAAATGCGAGATAAAACAAGTTTCTTTCCGCGCATTCACGATATTGACTTTCACTTCAATATATAGTCATCTTTCATTATTTCTTGTGGGAAACGGAAATGTATGTGTTTCAAGTTGCCTCTCCATTTTCTGAAATGAATGCGTAGTTTTACAGTTTATAATTTTCCTCTATAAACGTGCCTGAAGCAATTCATCTGCCAATCATAAGTTTCCTCAAATGTTTGTAAAAAAAGTTTAGCTGCATTAATTTTATACAAAGGTTTCTTTCTTTCATTTTCCCTTTTTTAATAAATATAGATCTAATCAATCAGGCCCGAATTTTGATGACGTAAAAATGTGAAAAATTAACCTGCCAGAAAAACGTAAAATATTCAGTTATAACAACACAAAAAAATGACGTTTTATTTAAATGTAAGTTATCCACTATCATTAAAACTTATTGTAATAGCGGTACCGATTGTATTATGTTTATAAATAAACTACCCAGTAATGGACGTCAATTTTTGCTTAACATATAAACATTTTTTTAAAGCACTATACCATCACACCAAAACCATCTGTGATGCTTGTTATACCAAAAATAATACTCGTCAAGTAGAGATAAGCAGATTAATTATTTCAATACTGTGCCGTCCGAAAGTTAATTTTCATTCAAAATCTAAATTTGATATTTTAACCTTCTGTTAAATTAATTATCTTTTATTGTATTTTATCCATTCATCAAGTTAAATTTCTTAGGAAAACAGTATTAATCATATGCATAACCACAAAACAATAGAAAATTTTAAGTAATCAGTTATATTATTCTTACTACTTAAATTTGCCGAACTCATTTGTAACGCATTTTTCTAAATTTGGTAGTTCATGCAAAGTTTAGCATGAAATTGATTTCTCTATATTTGATTTTGTTCTGGTTTCTGCGAACGAGTTCTCGAGAGTTAACGGTCGGAAATTATATAACTTGTTCTAATAAATTTAAATAGTAAGTAGTTAGTAATAGGTACCTTTTTACGAAACATATTCATTCTATGGAGCTAATTTTAACTCATTCTGTAGGGAATACTTCTGTAAACATTGTTTATTTGACAGTGATTTTCGGATACTCGAAGAAAAACTTTGATTATCCCTAAGTCGTACAAGTATTGAAATTATACAATTCCCTTGCTTATAAGTATAAGAATTCAAAATATTTAACTGAAAGTTAATTGCATATGTGGACAAATTATCAACCAACTGACCTGATTGGTCGCAAATTGGAGAACTGAAATTTACAGAAGCGAGACAAAAAAATAAGCCATCCGAATTGAACTGAATTGGTAATGTGCCGAGAAAAACACTGTAAGTACTACATGAAGTATATAATAGTTCTGCTACTATTGAAAAGTAGTGGTCCTTCAAAGCCACATCACGTTCATGCAATATTATAATGGTGTCGTTATGTACGATGGGATGTCCATATGTGCTTCATTAAATTTCTACCAGGAATTACGCGAAAACTACTACCTTTTACAAGAGATTGTACGTGACTTTTTTTAAAGAACTAAAATTTGTAACAACACGCTTTGTAGGGACAAAAAATCTATATTCTTTTTCTATGTAGTAAGTGCTTTGAGGAAAGGGTAAAAAACTGCTTAGAACCCGAAGAAATAAAAAAACAAAAAACTTTAAGTATTTCAGGAACTTGTCGTATTTGAGTAGCAACAATAAAATTGTATAATTGCGAGGCCGCCACTCTAGCGTTGAGCTGTGGGTGTAGCTTCAGCGGTTTCCACCAGCCGCGACGCGTTGAGAAACGGACGGCGAAAAGGCCAGCCCGCGCGGCGCCTCGACGCCGCAGACGCCGCGCAGACAGACGGCGGACGGGACCGCAAGCGCCCATAATTCACCATTGCGGCAGCCTTGGCCCCCCTGGACTCGCCAAATAACCTACGCCCGCCGCAGCGCGTGACGCGCAGCCAGGACTTTTCAAAGTCCTTTTTCTTCGCGCCTCGGAGCTGTTATTTACATCTCTGCCGGGATAACGATGAGGACGTTCCTTTTTATTGGACTGGGCGGCAGGCCTCTTGCTTCACTACGTGAGATTATCTATTTCGGTCGAGCAAGCTAAAGATGGTTGGGTTGCGATGCATTAATAAGTAGAAAGAACTTGATAGCTTCAGATAATATTGTAATATTTATTCATCTCTTTTGTCTAATTACCATTTAACGAAAATCGTGGAGGAATTGTTTCTTTCTTTGTATAACAATTGTTAGTAATAAATGTTAACCCTGTTGAAATGATTCTGATGTTTTGTAGCTAATTAGTTATTCCATTGACTGTCCAAAAAACGAGTTCAAAGTTTTAAAATTTTATATAGTACGTGTGCATTTATAGACGTATTACGCGCAAGCTATTGTACTACCGTAAAATGTCTTGATGAGGGTTTCTCTTAATCATGTTCTTAATTGATAACTTTGCAATTGGCTTTAACTTTTAAATGGCGTTTAGCAAATTAAACATTTCATTTAATTTATTCGCAGGTACATTGTAATGAGCAAATCTTGTATCGCTTGCGTTCGCTCTCAAAAACATTTCATACATTGAGTATATTCCTAATAAAGCTAATGGTCGCTACATTAAGTGCATATGTTTCTTGCCCTGAAGCCGGATGTAAAGTAATCGGTTGATTGTCACTCATGCTACAATATATAAAGAGGAGTAGTTTTTAGGGAATGTGACCGACTAGTTACTCCCCACTGTAGCGCGGTTACTGTACCGATGAAGATTCAAACCTCGTCTAAAAATGCAAGTTAAGTCGGACTTACCGGAATAGACATTGCATACGACATTATATTTTTACCCATCTTTATTTATGTTTTTTGAGAGAAAGCAGAGAAAGAGAGAGACAAGAGAAAATTTTCCACACCTAGCCCTCCAGGAATAGTAGGAATTGAACTTAATATAAAAATGGCCCGCTAATCTAAGTTTACTTATGAAATTATTTACTTTAGCCACAAGAAGGTCGTTGTACGTGAAGCAAGCTCTTGGAGAAGTTTGCTTATCGATAAAAAAATTTGATTTCCCTAATCGGACATTTTCTGAGACTGAAAACACCCACCACCTATATCGCACTTAGGTAAAACTTCCAAAGACAAGCCAAGTAAACTGGTCCCCGGGATCGATGAGATGTGTTGTTGAATAAATAATGCCAGTTCTAAACTATTTTTTGGCAAATTCAAAACACGTGCTACCCTCAAGATGGTTATTTAACTTTCCGTGAACGAGATAAAGGTATTTTATTCTGATTATTTCCCATTCTGACGCGAAGGACGGATCCTCTCCAGGAAGCTCCCCTCGCGGTCTGGGACGCCCCGTGGTGGGCGGGCGGCCTTTTTAGCGTTGCGGCAGGCGGGCGGGGGGCGAGCCAGCGGGAGCGGCGCGGGGCGGGAAGGCGGCGAGGGTGGTTGTCGTGCGGGCGCGTGCGGCCAATGCCAACCGCCGCTCCACGGGCGATCCAGCAGGCGGCGGCGGCGCGGCGGCGCATCACGCTAATGGTGGCAGGAAGCTCGTGCCAATGCGCGCCCGACCAGCTGTCGCCCCCGCAGATTCCGTCACGGCCGGCGATACTGACGAACCGCCCGCCTGCTCCGCCCACCTCCCCCGCCCCCGCCCCCCGCCCCCGCTTGGCGCCTTCTTCCTCCGCCCACCGCCCTGCAATCTGTCTTGCCGAACCTGCGTTGTTAGTTTTATATGAATTCCCTTCTCCTTGCCTCCGCCAGCGAAAGTGCAGTCTGCGGATTGTACCCACCCCTTACCACCCGCTACGCCTGCCAACCCTCTGCCAGACGCCTGGCGTTCAACATCGCCTTCCGGAATTTCGACACTGTGGGATCGCGCTGGTTGGCTCCATTGGACAAGGCCTGCGAATTACTGGTTCTTTTTTGTGACGTGCTACTCGTCTATCCATTTTTTGGCGCGAACTTAAAAAGTAACTTTAATTCCTGTGCAAGCGAAGTAACTTGAACTATCCAGTTAATTTCGGTATTCAAAGGGGAAAATTTAATGCGAAACTTTTGTACACAGCATGTATAGTCGGTCGCGTAATACTTGTGTCATTCCTTAAAACTTCTTATTTTTTAATTTTTAATTTTTTTTAATATGTACTTTCCCTTCCTATTCTATGGTATTAAGGATTCAGAAAATTCTGAAAAAGTCTAAACATTTTTTCTTCAAATATTTCGCTCCATTAGAAGAAAGGTTGTTGTAGTATTGGAATTTTGTGCAGTTCCAGTTTTCGTAAAATATGTGACGTTTAGAAAATGCAAAAAAAAACTTTATAAACACTGAGGGTTTTCGTTTATAAGAGCTTTGAGCTTTCTACTCAATCATAAAAATTAAAAAAAAAATATCATAGAGGCGAATGTTTTTTATCTTACCGGCTCATGTGTTCGAAGTGTCATTTTTGTTGGGGTCTGGAACTTTAGAATTTATTGTACACATATTAAAATTTAACATATTTTCTAAAAGATTTTAAAACAACAAAGCTTGAAGAAGAGAAACGAACAAAGGAAAATACGAAATAATTAAACAAGTTCTTAACGTACGAGGATCCAATTGCGTAGCATTCCAGAATTAACTTTGCCACCAAAACCGCAGATCATTAAATTAGGAATTTATTCTTGCCAGTCCTATAATAATTTTATTTTTTGTTGCCAAAAATTTCTTTTTTCGGTCGCCAGCATTAACATTAAAGTTCTCTGCCGTAGTAGCGCGTAGCAAGAAGATAATTAATATAATAATTGTTGCCTAATAACACTGAGAGAAGAAAAAGTTATTCTTCCATATGCAGTTGAGAAAAACTAGTGTAGTGTGTTATAAACTGGCCACAATCCGTTTTTTTAGAATTCTACGTGTTTAATTTCAAATAGAAACTAAAGAAAGCCATTTGAATCAATATGCTTTAGACCCAGCGTTAGATTGATGCATCTCGTGGTGCTTTGATACGTTTGGAAAAGGGGAGAAAAATAACTGCTTCTGCATATTTTCATAAAAATGAATTTACTGACATTTTATATTTATTTAAATTAATTTAAGTTACTTACAATTTTTTTACAAGGAATGGGTCCAAAACCTTACTTAAAGTGAACGGTGAACGGACCTTATATTTAAATAAATATTTTCAAATTACCCAACGACCTATTTGTAAGGATGTTACAGCGGATTAAAATTAATGTATAACGGCCTGATGTGCTTGCGTTCCCTGTGCCTATTGTAGCTGGAGGCCACTTTTCATACTCGGACTTATAAACCACCATTATATACTTCGCCAGAAAAAGAAAATGTTACCCAGTGTTCGTTCAACTAGATCGACTAAAGATGGTCACCATCATTAGTTTTGCTTTAACTTGGACTTATGACTATGACCCTATGAAGTAAACCAACGGATCTCTTATTTGCAAAGCGTACAATAACAAAATCATCATTTACAAATATTTTGCGTTAAAAATAACAGCTTCTTCCATTGTTCCTTCTTCACCTAGCAGACACTTAGCATAAAATCGGTATCGAAACTTAAATGAATTGGAATTATTAGAAAGATATATCGATGGGCCACAGTAATACGCTTATGCGTCCCAAACCAGCGACTTTGAATATAATGAATATCTCATCCAACATTACGTTATATTTACCTATCAAAAAAGGATGAGGCACGACAAAGAGTAGATTTACTTACTAGGGAGTGAATCTTTCCCTGGTGAAAATACTGGAACAATTGTGTAGTACAACTTGAGTTCTTTACAGCCTAAAGTTTACTTGTGACTAACAAATACACTAATTACACGTCTATAAGTTGCACCAAACACTGAATCACTCTAAGGACTTCTCTAGGTAGCCATTGTATTACTAGAGTCCTCTTTTGACCTGTTTGGTACTTTCTTTTAATGAACCTTTGGAGCAGAAACGGGGTATATCAAGAGTGTCCCATGCATCAAATATGCCTCAACTCCCCCTATTTTTCAATTTTTGAAACGGATAAACCTTGTGGCCATTCATATTTGAAACGTACGTTGTTGTAGTGAAAACCGCACATTTATTATCATACTGCAAAAACTTTGCTGACAATCTCGTTTAAGAACTCTCAAACAAAATAATAGATTTTTGCAGTACTTTAGTAAATATTTAAATACAATTCCATTAAAAATTGGGATCTTCATTTAAATTATTGGAAAACGAACTCACCGGTATTTTGATTGCAGAATTCGTGCGTGCTCAAATATTAGCAAATAAAAATTATACCTGAGTCAAATTTTTTTTGCAAAAACTATAGCGAAAAATAAAACTACGTATTTCGAATAATAATGTATGTTTTTGCTTTACATCCACAAAAACATTTGAATTGATCGTATGAAAAATGTAGACGGGAAGGCTCTTAATTTGACTAAAAGTGCTGAAAGTTCTTGATATTTTGATCGTTTGAGAAATGCCTCCCTCAAGAACAGAGCACAAAACAGGTGGAATATCAGTATCCTCGGGCGCAGTCTGCAACAGCTCTCCCAACCATCTAAACTATATTTTCACAACCAATAGTCAGTCAATTTCATTTTTATTTCTTTCTGCGAACAAATCAATATGAAGTTTTTCAAGCCGCCATATTTTGGGATGGCTTGCTCTAAGCGAACTTTGACCAATCCTTCAGCGATATCTGTTCATTTTTTCGAAAATAGAATTGATTAGCGAATTCGACAAACGTATTGCCCTAAAATGTACGTGTATCCTCAGGGTTTCTCTGACTCTGTCAGTTGTCTGGTAGCATTTAATACAAGGCGTAATAATGGATACTAACGATTATTGACTCATCTTTTTTAAGACTACCTTAAACAAAGGACGAACGGATACTGTTAAGTACTTTTGACAAACTGTAGCTGTAGAAACTGGTTTGCTGTTTTAGAACATTGATGGGTTCTATAGCACCCTCGTGCTGGCATTTCTTCTCACCAAGTGATGCATCTTTCTTAAATGATATCCTGAAGTGAAAACATTTTTAAAATTGGAAAACCAACTGTGCGTTGCCAATAGGTGTTTGCTCAGAAGGTTTAAGTTCAACCTTTTTTGAAAAAGACTCAGAAGTAGTTCTTTTTGGCACGTTCTTCAGGTTTCTAGTCCATGTCTGAATAAAATATGTTAGAGATTTATAAATGTTGTTAGAAAAAATCTCTGGAATGTTGGCTATTGCAAAGAAAGTAGGATTTTCCCATTGCATTGAAAGATGCCCATTCTCCCATAAAAAACTTGGAAAAAGAAGTGCGAAAGATGCTGTGCTAAAATATTAAAAATAAATATTTGCTAGAATAGGTTTAGAAAAAAATAGATATACAATTTCGTTACAATTTATTTATTAGAAAAAGTTTGTGGTTTTTTGGAGCGTAAATACAAAATTTTCAACACTTCATGTGTAAAGTTTTTGTAGTACCAATATCGCTGTTTAAGATAATATAGAAAGAAGGGAAACAAACTTAAAGAAAATTTTAGTTTGCTTACAGAGTCTTTGTAATAAAAATATATTAAACAAAATGAATGTGGTTCTCAAGTTCCAAGGTTATGGCACGGCTGCTAGTTATTTTAACGGATGTGCACTCAAAAGGTTTTAATGTACTCGCTATTTATAACATATGGACTTGACATCAAAATATTCTGGAGAAGGTTTTATGTTTTGCTAACTGCAAAATAATAAAACAACTAATAAATGGTTGTCTATATGCGCATCTAAGGAAACAAAACGTTAGGGATCTAGATCCAATTTTATAATGAGTGTTATTAGAACACAAGTGTTCTGGCATTGGAATTAGTAGAACAACAAGTGTTCTAATAATTCCAGCCATCAACTACGATCAAACATGCAGTCTGTCACATTGGCAGGACGAATATTATCTTGAAATGAGATTTACAGTAAATAGCATCTTTTACAAAGTGGATAAAATAAAATTGATTCCATACTCAGTTGGCGAATACAAGTCAACCTAACCGATCTTATTTTTCTCTCTGTAAGAAGACGTCTTACGCGATTTTTTTTCGTAAAATAACAAGTTAGCTTTACGAGATGAAATTAATTGACTTGATGCCTTATTTTGACGTGACGAGACTCAGGCGATCAGACCCGCTCTTCCGTCTGACCACGTTATTTTCGGTAGACTCCTTTCACCCACCAGCAGAGAAAGGTATTTCTTGGACGACAAAACAGGCCGATTTTGAATTTGACGCAGAGACGTATTTTAGAGCTTAGGATCTTTATACATGCAAGTAAAAAATCTACATAACATGGAACAGCGGCTTTTACCTCCCCTCGAAGGAAGCGTACGAAGGATTTTCTCCCCCCGCCGTGGAAGCGGGTTTGAACCCCGCGCACTGGGTATAACAGCCCGTTACGCCAAACCTTTACAGCAATCACAAACGCCGCTATACTAACTGAAATAGGCTCCACCTCAACGAAAAGTCTGCTTAGAAAGCGTGGCGTGTGGAGCCCCAACTGTGGTTGCTGCGCGCGGTGGGCGCGGTTGGCGGGCGGGCCGGTTGCTGCGCCCACAAAGGCGGCGCCGATGCATCACGCGCTGTCACCGGCGACGTGGGAAACCGCCGCCGCGGACGTCAGCGCCGCGTTGACACGTGTCCCCGCCGCGAGCTTGCGGACGCCCGCGGAGCGACAAGGCGCGGGCCAAAGGCAAGGGCAGACCGTCGCGAGCGCTGCACGCCCGCCCCGCCGCCCGCCGCCCGCCCGCCCGCCCGCCCGCCGCCCGCCCGCCCGCCCGCCCGCCCGCCCGCCCGCCCGGCCCGCCCACCCGCCCACCCGCCCACCGCCCCACCGCCCGCCCACCCGCCTCCACGCCCGCCCACCCGCCTCCACGCCGCCCACCCGCCTCCACGCCCGCCCGCCCGCCCCAATCGCAACGCCGACCGCCGCCCGCCCAACGCACGCCCAACCGCACGCCCAACCACACCGCCCAAACCGCACGCCCACCGCCCGCCCGCCCGCCCGCCCGCCCCGCCCGCCCGCCACCTGTCACCCGCCCCGCCAAACGCCCGACCGCCCACCCACCTGCCCACTCACCATCCCCCACCCACCCACCAGCCACCCACCCACACCAACCACCCGCCCGCCCGCCGAAGCCGGCCCGACCAAACCAAAGCCCACCCACCCACCCACCTGCTTGCGCTGTCTCCGGTGCCGCCGCGCCGCGCCGTCCACGCCACGCCACGGCCACGCGTGCTTCACGGCGATCTCCTCCTCCGCCTCGGCGGGGGCGACTAAACTACTCTAGCCGTCTCTCTCCCTTTGCCGAAAAAAACGACACCTCAGGAGCGTAAATGTTAATGGTGAAACTTGGGAATTGGTTATCGATTTTTGATGCTGGAATGTTTTGTTGCTTTTTATCCTTTAGGTAAAATGTCGAAATATTAGCCATTATTGGCTGTAGTCAGAAAACATTTTTTGATATATTTAGTATTCTTCCACCGCATAACAGCTTTCAGCTACCTGAAAAACTCAATCACAGATTACATTATTGTTAATGAAGAGATAAAACATGCGGTCAAAAAAACTCTCCTCCCAGTTACCGTGATTTCTTGTTTCCTCAATTTTCGTGACCTATTACCTGATAATATTCTACTTCAGGTTTCGATAAATTGATATATAGGGCCTTGATCAATACAAGAAGCGTATTAACGCGTATTCAGCAATCAAGGTAAACGTACAATTTGTTCACATTACAAATTGAAAAAGATTACCATCACGAAAATGGGAAATAAGTCGAGGCCAGGAGTCGTTTAAATCAGAGATTTTTGATCTTCAAGGAATGCAGAAACAGTTTTCTAATACACGACTATTTCGCGGTACCATGAAGACGTTATTACATTTTTTTTTTTTTTCTCCCGCGTAGTTTGATATTTTTCTATATTTTGACATATTTTCTGGAATATATAAGAATATTAGTACAAAATGATCATTGACTTTAGATCATAATTTTATGTACAACACAAGAAATTCAATAGGTGTGTTAATCAGTCATGACAGTCAATATTTTATCGTATGAAAGTAGCAAAATAATGTATTATTAATTGCCGTAAATTAATTAACATAATTTAATTGATTTAAAAAGTGTGGGACGAGTCTATTTACACGAAGGCAGTTACTATCTCGGTCTAACCATTCGTTAAGTTTGCTTGTTTCTGGGCAGCTTGATTCTTTCAAATCTACAAAATGTTATAAGATCCGACAGACGTATCACCTTACAATAATATAAAAAAAATTAACATTTCATTCAAGGTTTCTACTATACGCTAACTGTGCAATTGACATTTTCGTATCGATCTGCCTCATTGACTTCTTGGGAAAAAATAATTCAATGAACTTATTATATTCGTATGTGGTACAAGTAATAGTACTGTGAAAGCTACCCAAATTTTACGAAAACGTACGGAAGCCACAACGAAGCACCCGTATAGAAAAACCATCAACAGTAGCCGTCCTACATAATATATTATTATTTACTGGTGAATTGCGAATATTTGATACGAGATGTAATGGCGAGTTATATAATATTTTAGCTTTACTAATTTAGTTATAAATATACAAATTCGTCCCACATATGAAATTACAGAAACGACTAACATCAGTGTTTTAACCTTCGAAAATGGAAAAATACGTTTAAGGAGTCCCGTGATGATAACCAAAATATGTCTTAAAAATATTAAGATTAATTTTCTTTATTCTCCGATTTTAAAATGGCTAATGTCGAGATTTAGTTTCTCGTTATACTTTGATTTACAGTTTTCAACCACCTTATGCTGTAAAGCTAGTTTCTTAATGTTTCTTATTTTCGACCTTTTAGTCTCTCGCTAATTAATTATGATATTGTGAAGATTAGGCGTCCAACGGTTATGCGTTGAACTGTTGCACGATTATAAAATCAATGAATTTTACAAAAATGTGAGGTCAAATAATGCGGTAGTCTAACCCTTCAACAAATCATAGCTTCCAAAAGGCTTCTCAGCTATATTCTCTACGTATTATTTTTTAAGTCTCACGACTAAAAGTAGCTACAGTAACTTTCGCTGCCCTGCGCCTTGCACAGCCCACACTCAGCGCCCCGATGGCGCAGAGCTACTTTCTCACACTTATTTTCTCGATCATGCGCTCTCGATTAGTCGGCTTCGCAGGAAGCGGGATTCTACTTCTCTCGGGCAGAAAACGATGTGCCCCCAGGGCGCTGTGGCTCCGCGCAACGTATTGACATGCGAACTTTGGCAAACTCAACCCGCCGGAGCGCCTGACGTGCGGAACAAAGAATACGGCCTGGGGGAGGGGGCTGGGGGCAGGGAGGACCGCCGGGCAGGCCGGCAGCCCCCAGCGCCAGGCCAACCGGGAGAGGCGAGGCGTGGCGAATGGGCGCTGCAGGAGCCGGATGGCGTGAAGGAGGCAGCGGCTAAGCGGCGCAAGGTGGCCGTGCTGGTCTGCCTGAGAAGCGTGCGATGCGCAGCGACTGGTTGATGGCGGGGCGTGGCGTGGGGTGGGGTGGGTGGCGCCTCCCTGCGGTTGCAATGCCATCGTGGCGAGTAACGACGCTCTGATCGCTTTACTGGTGCAATCGCTCGTTAGGCAGAGCGGACCCACCCAAACGCTGTCAGCGGTGCTTCGATGGCTCGACTGACACCGCAGGACGGTTCCCCGCTCCTCTCCTTGCAAAATCAAGCCCCAGCGGATGGAGATTAATGGATACATTTTGTTTTGGAAGAACGTTGAGAAGGTTAGGTTCCTCGCCAAAAATGCTCTTCCCTGTCCCGAAATTGATATGTGATCTTCTATATAGACGTACACGGTTGGTTATTAAGCTTAACATTTAGGAAGTCAATTCAACTTACAAAACCGATTCCAACTATCATTATATAATGCATTAGCAAGAAAATGGGTTCTCGATCTTATAATAAAATTCCATTCATATTAATTATCACTCACCCATACTAATATTACTATTATCAAAGTTCTATGTTCCACGTTAGTTACAAAAAAAATTGAATGTCTGACTAGTACGGAAGTTTGTTTTTGATAAACCACTCCTGCTTCAGTTCACCAAAGTATTAACAATTACCGCTCAGTTGGATCAGCCTCCTCTTTGAGAACCCCGAAGTAAGACGTTTACGTGCCCACCGCAACATTCCTCCCAGGTTCTTCACCTACACCGTTACCACCGCTTAACCACGTCCCCGACACCTAACTCACCGTCTCTAACCACCACCACCGCCGCCGCCGCCGCCACCGCTCGCCACCGCCCCACCTTTCTCAAAGAGGTGGCTGCTCCAACTGACGGTAATTGTTAACAGGGAACACAAGGTTTATCAAAAACAAAACTTCCGTACTAGTCAGACATTCAATTTTTTTGTAACTAACGTGGAACATAGAAACTTTGAAATAGTAATATATATGGTGAGTGATATTAAATGAATGGAATTTATTAATAAGATCGAGAACCCCATTTTCTTGCTAATGCATTATATAATATTGGAAGTTTTGTAAGTTGAATTGACTTCCTAAATGTTACTTAATAACCAACCGTGTACGTCTATATAAGATCACACCAATTTCGAAGGGAAGAGCATTTTGGCGAGAACCTAACCTTACTTCAACGTTCTTCAAACAAAATGTATCCCATTAATCTCCAATCCGCTGGGCTTGATTTGCAGGAGAGAAGCGGGAACCGTCTGGCGGTGTCAGTCGAGCCATCGAAGCACCGCTGACCAGCGTTTGGGTGGTCGTCTGCCTAACGAGCGATTGCACCAGTAAAGCGATCAGAGCGTCGTTACTCGCCACGTGCATTGCACCGCAGGGAGGCGCCACCCCACCCCACCCACGCCCCCGCCATCAACCAGTCGCTGCGCATCGCACGCTTCTCAGGCAGACCAGCACGGCCACCTTGCGCCGCTTAGCCGCTGCCTCCTTCACGCCATCCGGCTCCTGCAGCGCCCATTCGCCACGCCTCGCCTCTCCCGGTTGGCCTGGCGCTGGGGGCTGCCGGCCTGCCCGGCGGTCCTCCCTGCCCCCAGCCCCCTCCCCCAGGCCGTATTCTTTGTTCCGCACGTCAGGCGCTCCGGCGGGTTGAGTTTGCCAAAGTTCGCATGTCAATACGTTGCGCGGAGCCACAGCGCCCTGGGGGCACATCGTTTTCTGCCCGAGAGAAGTAGAATCCCGCTTCCTGCGAAGCCGACTAATCGAGAGCGCATGATCGAGAAAATAAGTGTGAGAAAGTAGCTCTGCGCCATCGGGGCGCTGAGTGTGGGCTGTGCAAGGCGCAGGGCAGCGAAAGTTACTGTAGCTACTTTTAGTCGTGAGACTTAAAAAATAATACGTAGAGAATATAGCTGAGAAGCCTTTTGGAAGCTATGATTTGTTGAAGGGTTAGACTACCGCATTATTTGACCTCACATTTTTGTAAAATTCATTGATTTTATAATCGTGCAACAGTTCAACGCATAACCGTTGGACGCCTAATCTTCACAATATCATAATTAATTAGCGAGAGACTAAAAGGTCGAAAATAAGAAACATTAAGAAACTAGCTTTACAGCATAAGGTGGTTGAAAACTGTAAATCAAAGTATAACGAGAAACTAAATCTCGACATTAGCCATTTTAAAATCGGAGAATAAAGAAAATTAATCTTAATATTTTTAAGACATATTTTGGTTATCATCACGGGACTCCTTAAACGTATTTTTCCATTTTCGAAGGTTAAAACACTGATGTTAGTCGTTTCTGTAATTTCATATGTGGGACGAATTTGTATATTTATAACTAAATTAGTAAAGCTAAAATATTATATAACTCGCCATTACATCTCGTATCAAATATTCGCAATTCACCAGTAAATAATAATATATTATGTAGGACGGCTACTGTTGATGGTTTTTCTATACGGGTGCTTCGTTGTGGCTTCCGTACGTTTTCGTAAAATTTGGGTAGCTTTCACAGTACTATTACTTGTACCACATACGAATATAATAAGTTCATTGAATTATTTTTTCCCAAGAAGTCAATGAGGCAGATCGATACGAAAATGTCAATTGCACAGTTAGCGTATAGTAGAAACCTTGAATGAAATGTTAATTTTTTTTATATTATTGTAAGGTGATACGTCTGTCGGATCTTATAACATTTTGTAGATTTGAAAGAATCAAGCTGCCCAGAAACAAGCAAACTTAACGAATGGTTAGACCGAGATAGTAACTGCCTTCGTGTAAATAGACTCGTCCCACACTTTTTAAATCAATTAAATTATGTTAATTAATTTACGGCAATTAATAATACATTATTTTGCTACTTTCATACGATAAAATATTGACTGTCATGACTGATTAACACACCTATTGAATTTCTTGTGTTGTACATAAAATTATGATCTAAAGTCAATGATCATTTTGTACTAATATTCTTATATATTCCAGAAAATATGTCAAAATATAGAAAAATATCAAACTACGCGGGAGAAAAAAAAAAAAAATGTAATAACGTCTTCATGGTACCGCGAAATAGTCGTGTATTAGAAAACTGTTTCTGCATTCCTTGAAGATCAAAAATCTCTGATTTAAACGACTCCTGGCCTCGACTTATTTCCCATTTTCGTGATGGTAATCTTTTTCAATTTGTAATGTGAACAAATTGTACGTTTACCTTGATTGCTGAATACGCGTTAATACGCTTCTTGTATTGATCAAGGCCCTATATATCAATTTATCGAAACCTGAAGTAGAATATTATCAGGTAATAGGTCACGAAAATTGAGGAAACAAGAAATCACGGTAACTGGGAGGAGAGTTTTTTTGACCGCATGTTTTATCTCTTCATTAACAATAATGTAATCTGTGATTGAGTTTTTCAGGTAGCTGAAAGCTGTTATGCGGTGGAAGAATACTAAATATATCAAAAAATGTTTTCTGACTACAGCCAATAATGGCTAATATTTCGACATTTTACCTAAAGGATAAAAAGCAACAAAACATTCCAGCATCAAAAATCGATAACCAATTCCCAAGTTTCACCATTAACATTTACGCTCCTGAGGTGTCGTTTTTTTCGGCAAAGGGAGAGAGACGGCTAGAGTAGTTTAGTCGCCCCCGCCGAGGCGGAGGAGGAGATCGCCGTGAAGCACGCGTGGCCGTGGCGTGGCGTGGACGGCGCGGCGCGGCGGCACCGGAGACAGCGCAAGCAGGTGGGTGGGTGGGTGGGCTTTGGTTTGGTCGGGCCGGCTTCGGCGGGCGGGCGGGTGGTTGGTGTGGGTGGGTGGCTGGTGGGTGGGTGGGGGATGGTGAGTGGGCAGGTGGGTGGGCGGTCGGGCGTTTGGCGGGGCGGGTGACAGGTGGCGGGCGGGCGGGGCGGGCGGGCGGGCGGGCGGGCGGTGGGCGTGCGGTTTGGGCGGTGTGGTTGGGCGTGCGGTTGGGCGTGCGTTGGGCGGGCGGCGGTCGGCGTTGCGATTGGGGCGGGCGGGCGGGCGTGGAGGCGGGTGGGCGGCGTGGAGGCGGGTGGGCGGGCGTGGAGGCGGGTGGGCGGGCGGTGGGGCGGTGGGCGGGTGGGCGGGTGGGCGGGCCGGGCGGGCGGGCGGGCGGGCGGGCGGGCGGGCGGGCGGCGGGCGGGCGGGCGGGCGGGCGGCGGGCGGCGGGGCGGGCGTGCAGCGCTCGCGACGGTCTGCCCTTGCCTTTGGCCCGCGCCTTGTCGCTCCGCGGGCGTCCGCAAGCTCGCGGCGGGGACACGTGTCAACGCGGCGCTGACGTCCGCGGCGGCGGTTTCCCACGTCGCCGGTGACAGCGCGTGATGCATCGGCGGCCGCCTTTGTGCGCGGCAACGGCCGCCGCCAACCGCGCCCACCGCGCGCGCAAACACCAGTTGGCTCCACGCGCACGCTTTCTACAGACTTTCGTTGAGGTGGAGCTATTTCAGTTAGTATAGCGGCGGTGATGCTGTAAAGGTTGGCGTAACGGGCTGTTATACCCAAGTGCGCGGGTTCAAACCCGCTCCACGCGGGGGCGAGAAAATCCTTCGTACGCCTTCCTTCGGAGGGGAGGTAAAGCCGGCTGTTCCATGTTAGTAGATTTACTTGCATGTAAAAGATCCTCAAGCCTAAAATACGTCTCTGAGTCAAATTCAAATCGCCTGTTTTGTCGTCCAAGAAATACCTTTCTCTGCTGGTGGGTGAAAGGAGTCTACCGAAACTAACGTGGTCAGACGGAAGAGCGGGTCTGATCGCCTGAGTCTCGTCACGTCAAATAAGGCATCAAGTCAATTAAATTTCATCTCGTAACGCTAACTTGTTATTTACGAAAAAATACCGTAAGACGTCTTATTACAGAGAGAAAAATAAGATCGTTAGGTTGACTGTATTAGCCAACTGAGTCATGGAATCAATTTTATTTTATCCACTTTGTAAAAGATGCTATTTACTGTAAATCTCATTTCAAGATAACTATTCGTCCTGCCAAATGTGACAGACTGATGTTGATGTAGTTGGATGGCTTGGAATTATTAGAACACTTGTGTTCTAATAATTCAATGCCAGAACACTTGTGTTCTAATAACACTCATTATAAAATTGATCTCAGTTCCCTAACGTTTGTTCTTAGATGGCATATAGAAACCATTTTATTAGTTGTTTTATTATTTGCAGTTAGCAAAACATAAAACTCCCAGAATATTTTGATGTCAAGTTATATGTTATAAATACGAGTACATTAACCTTTTGAGTGCATCCGTTGAAAATAACTACAGCCGTGCATACCTTGGAACTTGAGCAACCACATTCATTTTGTTAATATATTTTTATTACAAAGAATCTGTAAGCAAACTAAATTTTCATTTTAAGTTTGTTTCATTCTTTCTATATTATCTTAAGACAGCGATATTGGTACTACAAAACTTTACACATGATGTTGAAAATTTTGTATTTACGCTCCAAAAACAACAAACATTTTCTAATAAATAAATTGTACGAAATGTATATCTATTTTTTTATAAACTATTCTACAATATTTATTTTTAATATTTTACCAGCATCTTTCGCACTTCTTTTTCCAAGTTTTTATGGGAGAATGGCATCTTTCAATGCAATGGGAAAATCCTACTTTATTTGCAAATAGCCACATTCCAGAGATATTTTTCTAACAACATTTATAAATCTCTAACAATATTTATTCAGACATGGACTAGAAACCTGAAGAACGTGACAAAACGAACTACTTCTGAGTCTTTTTCAAAAAGGTTGAACTTAAACCTTCTGAGCAAACACCTATTGCACCACAGTTGTTTTCATTTTAAAAATGTTTCACTTCAGGCATATCATTAAGAGATGCATCACTTGGTGAGAAGAAATGCACACGTGGGTGCTATAGAACCCATCAATGTTCTACAGCAACAGTTCTACAGCTACAGTTTGTCAAAAGTACTGTAACAGTATCCGTTCGTCTTGTTTAAGGTAGTCTTAAAAAAGATGAGTCAATAATCGTTAGTTCCATTATTCGCCTTGTATTAATCTCCAGACAACTGACAGAGTCAGAGAAACCCTGAGGATACACGTACATTTTAGGGCCAATACGTTTGTCGAATTCGCTAATCAATCTCTTTTCGAAAAATGAAAGATATCGCTGAAAGGATTGGTCAAAGTTCGCTTAGAGCAGCATCCCAAAATATGGAGGCCTTGAAAACTTCATATTGATTTGTTCGCAGAAAGAAATAAAATGAAATGACTGACTATTGGTTGTGAAATATAGTTTAGATGGTTGGGAGAGCTGTTGCAGAGACTGCGCCGAGGATACTGATATTCACCTGTTTGTGCTCTGTTCTTGAGGGAGGATTTCTCAAACGATCAAAATATCAAGACTTTCAGCACTTTAGTCAAATTAGAGCACTTCCGTCTACATTTTTCATACGATCATTCAAATGTTTTGTGATGTAAAAGGCAAAAACATACATTATTTCGAAATACGTAGTTATATTTTCGCTATAGTTTTGCAAAAAAATATTGACTCAGTATAATTTTTATTTGCTAATATTGAGCACGCACGATCTGCAATCAAAATACCGTGAGTTCGTTTTTCCAATAATTTAAATGAAGATCCAATTTTAATGAGAATTGGTATTTAAATATTTACTAAAGTACTGCAAAAATCTTATTAATTTTGTTTGAGAGTTCTTAAACGAGATTGTCAGGCAAAGTTTTTGAGTATGATAATAAATGTGCGTTTCACTACAACAACGTACGTTTCAATATGAAGGTCACAAGGTTTATCAGTTTTAAAAAATTGAAAAATAAGGGGATTGAGGCATATTGATGCATGGGGCATCTTGATATACCCCCGTTTCTGCTCACAAGGTCATTAAAGAAAGTACCAAAACAGGTCAAAAAGAGGACTCTAGTATACATGGCTACCTAGAGAAGTCTTAGAGTGATTCAGAAGTTTGGTGAAATTAGACGTGTAATTAGTGTATTTGTTAGTCACAAGTAAACTTTAGCTGTAGAATTCAAGTTGTACTACACAATTGTTCCAGTATTTTCACCAGGAAAGAATTCACTCCCTAGTAAGTAAATCTACTCTTTGTCAGTGCCTCATCCTTTTTTGATAGGTAAATTATAACGTAATGTTGGATGAGATATTCATTATATTCAAAGTCGCTGTTTGGGACGCATTAACGAGTATTACTGTGCCCCATGATATATCTTTCTAATAATTCAATTATTTAAGTTTTCGACGATTTTAATCTAAGTGTCTTGCTAGGTGAAGAAGGAACAATGGAAGAAGCTGTTATTTTTAACCAAAATATTGTAAATGATGATTTTGTTATTGTACGCTTTGCAAATAAGAGATCCGTTGTTTACTTCATAGGTCATAGTCATAAGTCAAGTTAAAGGAAAAACTAATGATGGTGACCATCTAGTTCGATTAGTGAACAGAACACTGGGTAACATTTTCTTTTTCCTGGCGAAGTATATAATGGTGGTTTTAAGTCCGAGATATGACAAAGTGGCCCCAGCCTACAATAGCACAGGGAACAGCAAGCACATCAGGCCGTTATACATTTAATTTTAATCGCTGTAACATTCCTTACAAATAGATCGTGGGTAATTTGAAAATATTTATATTAATAAAAGGTCGTTAACCGTTTCACTTTAAGTTAGGTTTTGACATTCCTTGTAAAAAAATTGTAAGTAACTTAAATTAATTTAAATAAATATAAAATGTCAGTAAATTCATTTTTATGAAAATATGCAGAAGCAGTTATTTTTCTCCACTTTTCCCAAACGTATCAAAGCACCCAACGAGATGCATCAATCTAACCTGGGTATAAGGCATATTGATTCAAATGGCTTCTTTAGTTTCTATTTGAATTACACGTAGAAATTCTAAAAACGATTGTGCCAGTTTATAACACACTACACTAGTTTTTCTCACTGCATATGGAAGAATAACTTTTCTTTCTCTCAGTGTTATTAGGCAACAATTACTTATATTATTACCTTCTTGCTACGGCTACTACGGCAGAGACTTTATGTAATGCTGCGCGAAAAAAGAATTTTTGGCAACAAAAAATAAAACTTATTATAGGACCTGGCAAGAATAAATTCCTAATTTAATGATCTGCGTTGGTGCAAAGTTAATTCTGATGCTACGCAATTGGATCCTACGTACGTTAAAACTTGTTTATTATTTCGTATTTCTTTGTTCGTTTCTTCTTCAAGCTTTTGTTGTTTTAAAATCTTTTAGAAAATATGTTAAATTTAATTGTGTTACATAAATTCTAAAAGTTCCAGACCCAACAAAATGACACTTCGAACACATGACGGTAGATAAAAACATTCGCTCTATGATATTTTTTTTTTAATTTTATGATTGAGTAGAAAGCTCAAACCTCTTTCTAAACGAAAACCCTCAGTGTTTATAAAGTTTTTGCAATTTTCTAAACGTCACATATTTTAACGAAAACTGGAACTGCACAAATTCATACTACAACACTTTCTTCTATTGGAGCGAAATATTTGAAGAAAAAATGTTTAGACTTTTTCCAGAAATTTCTGAATCCTTATACCATAGAATAGGAAGGGAAAGTAAATATTAAAAAAAATTAAAAATTAAAAAATAAAGAAGTTAAGGAAATGACACAATATTACGGACCGACATACATGCTGTGTACAAAAGTTTCCATTAAATTTTCCCTTTGAATACCGAAATACTGATAGTTCAAGTACCTTCGCTTGCACAGGAATTAAAGTTACTTTTTAAGTTCGCGCCAAAAAATGGATAGGACGAGTAGCACGTCACAAAACAGAACCAGTAATCGCAGCATTGTCCAATGGAGCAAACCCAAGGGCGCGATCCCACAGGTGTCGAATTCCGGAAGGCGAAGTTGAACGCCAGGCGTCTGGCAGAGGGGTTGGGCAGGCGTAGCGGGTGGTAGGGGTGGGTACAATCCGCAGACTGCAATTTCGCTGGCGGAGGCAAGGGAGAAGGGAATTCATATAAAACTAACACACGCGTGTTCGCAAGACAGATTGCAGGGCGGTGGGCGGAGGAAGAAGGCGCCAGGCGGGGGCGGCGGGGCGGGCGCCGGGGAGGTGGGCGAGCACGGGCGCGTTCGTCAGTATCGCCCCGGGACGGAATCGCGGGGCGACAGCTGGTCGGGCGCGCATTTGGCACGAGCTTCCTCCACCATTAGCGTGATGCGCCGCCGCCCGCCGCCGCCGCTGATCGCCGTGGAGCGGCGGTGGCATGGCCCGCACGCGCCCGCACACACACCCTCGCCGCCTTCCCGCCCCGCCGCCGCTCCCGCTGGCTCGCCCACCCGCCCGCCTGCGCACGCTAAAAAGGCCGCCCGCCCACTCGGGGCGTCCCAGACCGCGAGGGGAGCTTCTGGAGAGGATCCGTCTTCCGCGTCAGAATGGGAAATATCAGCATAAAATACCTTTATCTCGTCACGGAAAGTTAATAAACCATCTTGAGGTAGCAGTGTTTGATTTGCCAAAATAGTTAGAACTGGCATTATTTATTCAACAACACATCTCATCGATCCGGGGACCAGTTACTTGGCTTGTCTTTGGGAAGTTTACCTAAGTGCGATATAGTGGTGGGTGTTTTCAGCTCAGAAAATGTCCGATATAGGAGAAATCAATTTATCGATAAGCAAACTTCTCCAAGAGCTCTGCTCCACCGTACAACGACCTTCTTGTGCTAAAGTAAATAATTTCATAATTAAACTTAGATAGCGGGCCATTTTATATTAAGTTCAATTTCCTACTATTCTGAGGCTAGTGTGGAAATTTTCTCTTGTCTCTCTCTTTTTCTCTGCTTTCTCAAAAAACATAAAATAAAGAATGTGTAAAATATAATGCAGATGCAATGTATATTCCGATAAGTCGATTTACTTGCATTTTTAGACGAGGTTTGAATCTTCATCGGTACAGTACCGCCCTAAGTGGAGAGTAACTAGTCAGTCACGTTCTCTAAAACCTACTCCTTCTTTATATATTGTACATGACGTGACAATAAACCGATACTTTACATCCCTTCAGGCGCAAGACATATGCACTTAATGTAGCGGCCATTCGCTTTATTAGGAAATAACTCAACGTATGACATGTTTTTGAGAGCGAACGCTTATACAAGGTTGCTCATTTGCAATGTACCTGCGAATAAATTAAATGAAATGTTTATTTGCACCCATTTAAAAGTAATATCCAATAGAAAAGTTATCATAAAGAACATGGTTAAGAGAAAACTCATCAAAACATTTACATAGTAACAATACATATGCGTAATATGTCTATATCACACGTAATAAATAAAATTTTAAAGTTGAACTCGTTTTTGACATTCAATGGAATATTAAATTGGCTACAAACACCAGAAATTATTTCAACATGTACATTATTGCTACAATTATTACAAAGAAAGAAAAAAAGCCTTCCACGATTTTCATTAAACGGTATATTAGACAAAAAGATGAATAAATATTACATATTATCTGAAGCTATCAAGTTCTTTCTACTTATTATCATCGCAACCCAAACCATCTTTAGCTTGCATCGACCGAATAGATAAATCTCACGAAGTGAAGCAGAGGCCTGCCCCCAAGTCCACATAAAAAGGAAACGTCCTCATCGTTATCCGCAGAGATGTAAATAACAGCTCCGAGGCGCAGAAGAAAAGGACATTTGAAAAGTCCTGGCTGCGCGTCACGCGCTGCGCGCGGCGTAATTGCCGAGTCAGGGGGCCAAGGCTGCGCAATGGTGAATTACGCTGCGGTCCCGTCCGCCGCCTGTGTGCGCGGCGTCTGCGCGGCGTCTGCGCGCAGAGGCGCCGCGCGGGCTGGCCTTTTCGCCGTCGTTTCTCACACGCGTCGCGCCTGGTGGAAACGCCGAGTAACACCCACGCTCACGCTAGTAGTGGCGGCTCGGGAATTATACAATTTTATTGTTGGTCTCCAAAATACGACAAGTTCCTGAAATACTTAAAGTTTTTGTTTTTTTATTTCTTCGGTTCTAAGCAGTTTTACTTTCTCGCACTTACTACCATAAGAAGAAGATATAGATTTTTGTTCCCTACAAAGTGTGTTGTACAAATTTAGTTCTTTAAAAAAGGTCACGTACAATCTCTTGTAAAAGGTAATAGTTTTCGCGTAATTCCTGGTAGAAATTAATGAAGCATATATGGGCATCCCATCGTACATAAGACACATTGTAATATTGCGAGAACGTATGTGCTGTTGTAGCGCCACTAGTTTGAATAGTAGCAGAACATATTATATACTTCATGTGTACTACAGTGTTTTCTCCAAATTACCAATTAAGTTCAATTCGGATGGCTTATTTTTTTGTCTCGCTTCTGTAATTTCAGTATCTCATTGCGACCAATCAGGTCAGTGGTTGATAATTTGTCCAAATATGCAATTACATTCAGTTAAATAATTTGATTCTTAATACTTATAAGCAAGGGAATTGTATAATTTCATACTTGTAAGAACTTAGGGATAATCAAAGTTTTCTTCGAGTATAGAAAAATCAATGTCATAAACAACATGTTACAGAAGTATTCGCCTAAGAATGAGTTAAAATTAGCTCCATAGAATGAATATGTTTCGTAAAAGGTACCTATTACTAACTACTTACTATTTTAATTATTAGAACAAGTTATATAATTTCACGACCGTTAACTCTCGAGAACTCGTTCCAGAAACCAGAACAAAATCAAATATAGAGAAATCAATTTCATCTAAACTTTGCAAGCAACTACCAAATTTAAAAATGCGTTACAAATGAGTCCAAATATATAAGTAGTAAGAATAATATAACTATTACTTAAAATTTCTCTATTGTTTTGGTGGTTATGCATATGATTAATACTGTTTTCCTAAGAAATTTAACTTGATGAACGGATAAATACAATAAAAGATAATTAATTTAAAGAAGGTTAAAATATCAAATTTAGATTTTGAATGAAAATTAACTTCGGAACGGCACAGTATTGACATAATTAATCTGCTACTGACGGGTATTACTTTGTAAACAAGCATCAACAGATGGTTATTGGTGCTGATGGTATAGTGCTTTAAAAAATGTTTATTGTAGCAAAATGACGTCTCATTACTGGGTTATTTATTTATAAACATAATACAATCGTACGCTATTACAATAAGTTTTAATGATAGTGAATATTACATTTAAATAAACGTCATTTTTTGTGTTGTTATACTGAATATTTACGGTTTTTCTGCAGGTTAATTTTTCACATTTTTTACGTCATCAAAATTCGGGCCTGGTTGATTAGATCTATATTTATTAAAAAGGGAAAAATGAAAGAAAGAAACCTTTGTATAAATTAATGCACTACTTTTTTTACAATACATTTGAGGAAAACTTATGACTTGCAGATGAATTCCTTCAGGCACGTTTTATAGAGGAAATTTATAACTGTAAACTACGCATTCATTTCAGAAAAGGAGAGGAAACATTGAGAACACATAAATTTCCGTTTCCCACAAGAAATAATGAAAGATGACTATATTATTGAAGTGAAGTCAATACGTGAATGCGCGGAAAGAAATTGTTTATCTCGCATTTTGGGGCTATAAGATCGCTAAATTGACACGAATACAATGCTTGATTCCATATCTCAAACGGACATGACTAGATAACGTGTCCTGGGTTGACATTTCGGCGGAATCAAACATTTTCACTTATGAAAATCTATTTCCATTATAGTTATGGCATATAGTTATGTAACGAGGGGTGTACTCTTTTTAGAGCGTGAGCTCGGCCTAACCTTTATTATTATGTTCTCCTATTAATTTCTTCTCTCGGGATAGGGGATTAGAGAATTGGTCTTTTAACTAGTTAGGTATTCATATGACAATTGATATTTATGGAGTACGATGTTCTGATACGAAATATGGATAGTTTGAAAAGAAAGCCACGTGGAAGATGCACTGCGATCGCATGCCTTGCGCACGACTCGAACAGGCTTCATTAATGCGCACTGGGTTGATGCTCCCAGCGACTACGTCACCGAAGCATAAATGTATCTTTCCATGTGTGTTGGGAATCATCTAATCGATAGATGAACTTTTCTCCGATTCCATAGTATACGAAATAATCGATAGATAGCCTGCATGGCTGTCTCTGAGACGCCGCGTCCGCGTTTCCGCCATCACACTCCAGCCTTCCTCAGGGCAAAAAGCCTCGAAATTTTCGCCTTAAGAAACGTCGGAGTATGACAGACGAAACTTCGGCATTTGTTCTTAGGTCGCAACATCTATCAGACAGCCAAATATCTAATGGTACAGTTAGCGGAAGCCTAGGTTTTCATACGAAATAATATTTTTCTATCTGCGATTTTTTTCTTCTATAGTCAACTGAATCATCCAGATACCTCATCCTAAGATGAAAATTTCTTCCTTAACCCTCTTTCGTTCTACTTAGAGATGTTCATACCCATCTTGAGAAATCTGTCTTTCTCCTTCGTTTATATATCTCCAATAATTTTTTTCAATTGACTCAACTACTTTCCGTCTTCCTAATTCTCACATAAACCTATCTGATTCAAATAAAATATTTATCGTAGAATTTATCCTCTTTCCTACACAGTTACGACTCAAAAAAATCCTACTTAATTTAAAATTCCAACATAAGTGTCTAAATAATATACTCTCCGTACAACAGACCATTCCATGTGTCTCCTTTTCAAATAGGGGACTTTATTGAAATAAAATTGCTTCTTCTTTGTTAAAAAACGTATCTGCATCTTTAAAATTCTGTATGTTTATATCTTGGTTCTCGCTCTCGTATCGTATTTGGGTGCGTTTTCCACATCTACAACTGTTTCCCTAGTTTCACTTTTTCCGTTCGTGTACTAACTCTGATTTTAATATTTCATTCTACTCGTACACATTAAATTTTACAAGAGCAACAAAAATATGTATGCACACACGCAGTTTGTTACGAACAGTGAATGTTCTCACCACATTGTGGGTGAAAAAAGCTGGATTTGAACTTTATGACCTCCCGAGAATTTGAAGGAACTTCATAGCTTCTAAAACCGGTAAAACATTCAGTTTTGCTATATAATGAGCTGGTTTTAATAGCAATCAGTTCAAATATAAAATGTGCTTTAGCCTTATTAAAGATTTTCTGTTTTCGTTTCCCCAATGTTCTCTTCCAATCCATTCCAATTCTTCGAGGATTTACAACAGATCATTTAATTCAAGATGTTACCTAGTGCAATTGTAGTGTAAGCAAAATTTTCAAACAATAACTATTACTAGTCATTGAATTTTAATTCATTTTCCGTTCATAATGAATTGATATAGGATTATTCCAATTTTACATACAAGAACGTCAGTGCCAAGACAAAGTTTTAATAACTGTTTCCTAAACGTTAATCCAATTTCCATTTATTCTTATTCACACTTTCTTGTTTAATTGTATTTCTCACTGAACTGTCTCGATTTTCGCAACGACTGTCTTTCTTCAGAATACAATTACAAGTCATTAAAAATATTCAAACGCTTACCGCAACTTAATATATAAATTCCATGTAAGTATCCTTCCAATTTTTCCCATGTATATCTAACTTTTCGATCTAGATAAATACGTAATTGGTCTTTCCCATTTTTGCAAAAACTAAACTGTACGCTTGAATGTCTTCCTGATATTTCAAAAACATAAAAATATACATGTCCTTATTGACTTCCAAGACACAGAAACTTTGCACAATGTTATAAAATTTTCTACTCTTGAGAATGAACTTGAAACGACACTGCACTGAATAAAGACACGCCCATAATTAAGTCAACATAACAGACGTTAATAGTAGAAGTTCAAGCACTTCCTCGAATTAAATTCAAGATATGTAACTACGTAACCCGGTGTTCCGTGCCAAGAGTCCCAGTACAAACCGCACACCAAAGATTTCGCCGAGGGCGCGCGCTTCCTCGTCGGGAAGGGGTGAACCAGCCTCCTCGCCAGCCTCCGCCAACCTCAAAGTTGCGGCGCTCTGTGCGGGGGCGGCACCTACTCTCTCGTCTCCTCTCCACTCCGCTCCGCTCCGCTCGGCCAGGCGGCGGCCCCGCCTCGCCGCCGCCCCCGAACATTGTCTTGCGGGAGAAGTTCCGTGTAGCTCGCTCGCTCGCGCGCCCCCGCGGTGGCTGCGGCAGCTGCTGCGGCACCCTCGCCTCCCCCTCCCCTCCGCAGTCCCAGCCCCCCCCCCTGCCCTGCGCGCGGCGGCAGCGGCTGTCCCGCTTAATGAAGCAAGTGCGCCGCTCTGCGGAGCAGCTCTAGTCAGGTGGACGGCATCTCCAATGGCCGAAACAGACCCTCCAGGCGCCTCTTGGAAGTCTCACATCGGCGTCTGCACAATCCAGTGGCCTGTGGTCCTCTCCAGCCGCTATCTGGATGAGAATTTTAGCGATCGGCTACTCTGATCGGCGGTTTTCCGTGGTTTCTCCGTTCCTGGCAAATATCAGAGCAGTACCCAACCAAAAGGTCCACGGGTCGCGCTTCCATTCCTCTTCATTGTCTCTTACACTCGCATGCACTACTCTACCATACATTTCGAGAGACTCGCTAGACTTAAAGTTGGTCACAGCTGGAGAAATGCGCCGCTGGAGAGAGAAATTCCCCGGAAGCTGACATGTAGGTCGGCGCCGGATCTCACCATTCAGCGGGGGAGTTCTAGGAATTAGAAATCATTCACTAAAGAAAGGACTCATGACCACAGCAGTTGATGTGCTTAGAAACATTCATCGATCAATCAATTAATACAGTAATTCATTTTCACAGACATTGCTGACACGGCATTTCTCTCTCAGAGGCGAAATCTCTTTCAACTCTGTCAGTAAAGGACTTGATAAAACAGCACGTTAAATGTAACTATCACAAAATATATTTACATTGCACTCAGAATACGAGCATCTTTCATTGAACTTGCATGTGATACGTGTAGAGACAGCGTAGCGCTCGCTCCACGCATGAGGTAAAATAAGCTAAACGTAATAAGCGTACGACCATCACAATGGCTTACTTCGCCAATGCGTTTATCGATTCGAATAAGATAATCATATTTAAGAATATTAACTCGTAGGAGATAGAGACCATATAAGTGAAACGGACGCTCCTCAGGAGCTATAATAGATTGTTTGTTTGTTTCTTTGTTTTTCCCAAAATATTTTACGTTTGCTTGGCAACATCGCTCACTCTCTCGGCACGTAGTTAGGGTCACAAGGGATGCTGATCAAAAATTTGATGCTAATTCTCAACTAACCCGTAATACCAAACCTATTTTATTTCATTTGCTTTAAAACATCGCATCCAATGAATGAATACATGTAACAAAATATCGCATAGATATTTTACAACCGTACAATAAGTGATCCTTACTTTCATATCACTATGTAAAGGGAAAAAAAAGCCATTGCTCATCCACTAGTGTCGCGAGTGTGGTCACGCAAGGTGCAATCGTAACTAGATTTCGAGCGCGAAATCTCTTCAATGACGTCACTGAGAAGAAAGGTGGCTACATTGAATGCCGTATCAATAACATTGACTTCTTAGTTTCTCTATAGACAGTCTCGGCTAATATTTTGTTTATATTTTGTGTAAGGACACACACAAGACAACCAATGGAACATATTACTACAATGCATGCACTACATATTTCTGGATTGTTCGCAATGGGCTAGGGTTTGTTAGCTAGTTTTCTGAATAGCGGTAGTTCTCATAGATGGCGTAACTGCGCATGCAAAGTTTCTCTCTTCTTATGTATTTCGCTAACGGAGTAACGGCCTGTTAGTGCGAACTCTGTATTAAATTTCGCGGTTTCATTTCTTGCGTCAACAAAGTATTGTGACGATCGGACAAAAACAACCCACCAAAAAAAATACGACTATTGTAATGATTTTACATAAAATCGGATCAATTAAATAAACAAAACTGTATTATACGGTTTGCTTGGGCCAGGGTTCACTGGAGACGATTTGTTGATGCATTCTAAAACAGTTTAGCATGCCAAAATTAATTCTTCTGTCAGGCATATGGGTGGGGCCGCAGCTATTAATGCATCGAAGTGTCACTTCAGTGCGTGTTGTTGGAGGTTATGATAGATATAACAAGTAATTTATGTTGTTAATGTAATTAAAAATAATATTGAAAGAATTTATACACGTTTAAAGTAATGTTAACATGTCCGTGGGTATTACATCACCAAACCCACCTCTCTCTCTCTCTGTCTCTAAACTTTTTGAAGACCTCCAAATGTATCAAACAAGGTACTATTGTCATAAAGTCCTCGCATTAGCTAGAGCGTTTTCACACAAAACAATAAGCGTAGTGAGGTACAAAAATGGAAAATATGTTCTGAAATCAAGGCATCAAAATATTTCAAATAACGTTTTGTTTTAAATATATATAGGTATTTGTTTCGATAATAAAACAATTATTTTTCAATTTCAATTTTGAAACTACTCTACACACTATTCTATTTTTGTTTAAGAATGTATGGTTTTATGTATTACGTTAATTAAATTCAGGTTTAGTCTTTACACGCTGAAAAGAGAGAAAAAAATACCACCGTTTTCTATTCAAATAGGTGAACATTTTTTTCTTAGAGATCTTGCAGCAAAACGCTTCGTTGCTGTACAAATGTTTGCTTGTCTGTTTCTTTCTCTTACTCGTACAATGTGGCTCAAGGTGAGACGAAGCGGCTGAGATATTCCTACGTTATTACCGAAGAAAAAAATATATTTCGATACGAAGCCTAAAATCTACGAATCGGGGTGCTCATTACGACAGTCGTGTATATCGCGCGCGACTTTGAATTCGAGTCTGCCCGACTCACGTTTCAGAATCTTTAGCTCGCCAGCCGGGCCATCAGAATTGCAGCGCACTGCTGAGTGGCAAATGACGTTTTCAGGTCTTAGAAGCGCACAAAGGTCCGGTGGACATTGAGTCAGTGATAGAATGGAAAATGTAGCAACACTAGCCTTCTGGAAAAATCTAAGCAATAACTGGAAAAGGAATGTTTCATGTTAATATGGAAGGAAGCATGCTGACAGTTTTTTCGAATGAGATTTGCCTGTGCTTATCAAGACGTTTGATTGACAGATTCTTCATCTGTACGAAACTTTTGGGTCGCATATTCTAAGAAATTTTTCTTTTGTGAGCATCCATAAGTAACAAAACGATAGTATTTTATCTACCATGTGTGCTGAAAAGTTCGTGTTTTTAGTTATACATTTGTTTAACTTCTGAGTAACATTTCAAAATTAGAACTCAAAGTGACAATATATATGACATTGTAAAGATCTTTCAAGAAAAGAAACCGAAATCGTTCCTTTTCACACAAGTTGCATTTAATGAAAATTAACAGTTTCAAAAAAATAAAGGTTTTGACGCATATACGGATTTTGAAGGTTACCGTTTCGGTTTGATGTCGAAAATTGAACGAACGTTTGCGTTACAAGCAGTAAAATGTTCGATTTCTAATAGATTTATTATGCGCTTTTAGGGATATTAGATGAAAATAAACGCTACATATTCTTTTCAGTGAATAAAAATGAACGAAGATAGAATCTCAGAAAATTGAATTTTGCGTAGTAAATCTTTTTTATAAGATATCGTAACGGATTGTAAATGTTGAAGGCCACAAAGCATAATAATTGGTCACAGCACTTTTTAGTGTTAAAAAAAACATATTTCATTGATGTGCTAATGCAACAATTTAATTTCTTAGGTGTAATTCATTACTTTTTTATTTTTATTAAAAATAAAAAAATTAAACGTTACTTTTTTACAAAAAAATATTTTCTTGACATTTCACTCACGATAATTCCTATTAATGTTTACATTTTCGTTCAATATTGAATTAAAGCCTTTGAGTGGCGAAGATTTCGAATATTCAGTTGGTGAACTATTCGTGAATACAATACAGATTTATAACATGAGAACAGAGACAACTGAGTTCACGCACAATTCTTCCGATCCCAATTTGCTTTTCCCAGAACGGGGCTTCGCACTTCGTGTTCGTTTCGGTTCTTAAAGAGGTATGTTTGTGTTAGTCGTTAGTTAAATACTCAAACATTTATTACATTTATGTATTAACAATAGACACTTGTAAATGTGAACGGACCATTCAAAAATTATTTGTACATAATTGAAAGAAAATTGGTTTCTCCGATCAATATTAGGCGGATGCCGGACCAATACCCTAGCAAACGAGCAACGGGCGATCTTACCTTCCTCTTCCTTGTACTATCCTCGCCCTTTTCTCACACACTAACCTGCACTACACCATCACACATGCCGGGAGATCATTCGGGAGCTTAGAGTTTGCCCTGGCGGTGTCCCGCTGGTGGGAGATATCTCGATGGGGAAAACTGCTTGTCGACGGTAGGTCGGGGCCAGATGTTGCCTTACGGCGGAGGAAACACCAGCGCCACGACGGAGCAATGACATGCACTACCTTTACGGGAATATGGACCCTATTAGTTGACGTGCCCGGAATCACTAAAATCAATCATTCAATTGAAAGAGAACTGTATAGACGCTCTAGTAGACAAATAAATTTGCCGCTGATCGGTCAAGGCCCTTATCGGGCTGTTGAACCACGAACAGGACAGGACAGAACTAACAAATTTAGTCTCTCCCTTGATTTTTCATTTTCATAGGTTGGTTATTCTGATGGAGGTTATGTTGATTTCGGTCCCGTATTTTTCTTTATTTCTGCGTTTAATATTAGTTTATATTGTTTGCATTGAAAGTGAACTACAGTAAAATAGCTGGTGGTTGTGTGTGGTACAAAATTTGAAGTTAGGGAGGTTTTCTCTCATGCCTCAAGAGAAACAGTGCTAACAATAGTAAGCCCGTTGCGATTTATTTCGCAGAAGGTTTTTATAAATTACTCCTCAGAATGCTTGGTGAGGTATGTTGCTTTTAATATCATCTAATTCCTCAATTTACTAGGTATTGAATAAAAGAAAAGGGTACTTTCACCATACAACTTCTTCAATAACTTAAATAAACCTTTGCCCGCGAAAGTTTTAAGAGCCTGTACTAAATTAAACTTCTTTTATTAAAAACTTAGGCCGGTAAAGGCCAAAATTTTTCTTAGCGTCTTGAAGAACAGAGATTTCGCTCTCAGTTAAAGTATTTTTGGGGTAGTTCTCGGTGGTCGATCTAACGAACATTCTACCTAAGTCAGTTGCTCCTCGCTGGCCGGCCGCTGCCGCTGCCGCCGCCGCCGCCGATCGTGTACAAATTAGCCACGGGGTACCTGCACCTCGACAGCGCAGACGGATGAGCCAAGACCCTCCGCCGCCGCCGCCGCTGCCGCCTCCTTCACCGCTGCCGTCGCCGTTGCGGGACTGGGGCAAGGCGACCCTGTGCGCTGCCTTTCTATTAGCTTTCGTTCTTCTGCACAAGCCAGATTACCCACTTCCCAACCAGCAAACGTTTACAGACGAGTTATTTTCAGAAATCCGCTTTACTGTATATTACTGTATAATTCGATTGCTATGCACAAGCTAACCCAATCATGATTTATAAAGATTCATTACGGCATGGTAAAAAATTAAATTTAATTCCTATTTGCGTGACCTTATTTTTCGTTATTTCTATTTATATTATGAATGGTGTAAGAATTAGATGTAAATAATCTGTCGAGTGTGGTGAGTAGAAATGCGCCACAGAATATATCAAACGTTTATATTTTTAAAAATTATCAATGGTTTTCAAAAATCAGTGTAAATCGAAACATATCAGAAAGCATAATAATATATTAGTCAAAAATATTCTTGTTGTTAAAGTGTTTCTAATAGTCAGGCAAGTTAAAATTTAAATTAGAAATGTCTCCATTAACCAGAATTACACGTCAAACGAACAGAGACTTGTGCCAATGGAGTGAGAATGCTGCCAAACTCCATTTCTTGATATTGCATCTATGTGACATTGTATAAGAACTTCATTGTTTTGACTAGCACCAAATAGTTCATAGTTCAATTACTAGCTAAATTCGTATTTTCTGTCAATAAGCAGTGATATCTCAAAGAAATGGATTCATGGCACATTCTACCCCATGAGGCCACAGAGATGGACTCTCTACATTCTTCTTGCAGTACTTCGCCTTGGGATGTTGGGAGGCCAAGTGTCAAAATACACATAGTTTTTACTTTACCGGGTAAAAACATAAAAGATTACTGATTATGTAATTTTATGAATTAGAAAAGAGTTATTTAGTTCCCATCTGTAATTTCAATGACTTGAATACATTCTTTTTACTTGTTTTATTTGTATTGAATATCGACCATAATGCCTTCTCTTCCGCATAACCTTTCATGAGTTTGCACTTACATAATTACAATTGAGGATTCAAACCAGCGAAGAGTGGCTGCTGTCTCAAACTTCATTAAAATACTCGCATTGTCAAAAAAACAACAACAGAGAATACTGCATTCTTTCACTTAATATTTAATCTTTATGAAACTGGAGTGTCCCACTTAACATCACTGTTAAACAAAGAGCATAAAATATTTTTTTCGGAAACCCTATTCAATATCAAACATTTCAACAGATTTTTCAAAATTTTCAAATTTTAGAAAAGACTGCAGAATCTATTCAAATTCCAAATGATAAAACACCCTCAAAGTGAAGTGTGATCTAGCAGGAAGCACCGGCCAACCCGAGCATTGCTCTCAAAAGAAAACTTCATTCTTTTCAAGCCGAGAGGCTCTCATCTCGAGAAGCTCGATGGAATGGTTTAGAACACAAGGTGCTGGAGGTGACCGCAGTGCCCTATACATTATCCGATAATCCGCCAAGACGACGCCCACTGGAGAGCTGGTACCCGAAGCCGCTTCGCGAGCGGCGGCGAGGCTTTGGCACAGAGGGGGGGGCGGGGGGGGGCGCAACCCCCGCGGAGGAGCAGGGCGGGGCCATCCATCATCTGGACCAGTGCCCCAGTGCAGCGCGGCCACGCGCCACGCCCGCCGCCGCCGCCGCCGCCCCCCAAGCGATGCGCGGGGGGGGGTGGGGGGGGGGGCAACGGATCTGCGCGGGGCCGCGATGTCGGCTCCCCTCGTGCCGGGCGCAATGTCATTGCGGCTCTCGACCCCCTCCCCCTTCTATTGGCACAATAGGCCGCGTTCCCACGGCGCGCTTGATTTTACCCTGGCCATAAGTTTTCCGCGGATGAAGGGCTTTGCTATTCTACGTTTGTTGAGGAAACGACTTAAATTGCTTAAAAGAAAAACAAGAAGGCCATTACTGTACGAATATACCGGGAAACATAAAAAACTAAATGTGCTCTGTAGACTGTCAGAAATGCCCGGTGGTCCTTTAATGGTTCTGTTGAGAAGTATACTATGTGTACTGAATGAGAGTGATTAAGAGGTATCAAACGATCCTTGAGATTTTAAAACGTAAAGCAAATATATTCAATATTGACTAGGCTGTCCGGGTGACGCCGCG
>BOPP01000005.1:9507294-9546750 GCA_017312745.1 Gryllus bimaculatus | reverse complement strand
AGTTTCGCCGCGGTCACTCTCGCGTAAAGTCGCGGCCGCCAGCGCCCGGCGTTACACCGAGTAGAGTCTCGGGCCGCTTCGGGCCATGGAGACCCCTCGGGGGCGGACGCGGAGGCGAAGTGGTGGTGCGGCGATCGGAGACTTTCCGAGGACACGGACATGGAAGAGCACACGAGCCTCGAGGCCGTGGAGCCGCGGGAGTGGCGATTGCGAGGGCCAGCGAGCCGGAAAGACTGCTCTGCGGCCCGGAACTCGATGAATGTGGAGGATGGACCAAATCGACGAACTGGTATGGCTTCTTCGGGGAAGTTCGTGGCGGGAATTCGCCTGGATGCAGACTAATTGACAGTGGGGGACACCGTCTAGCATGGAGACCTCCCAAAGAATGGACGAGGCGTTGCGACCGTCATGGTCGTGTGTATTCTGGGGGAGGAGGCACGTGGAGTCCACGTGCAGACCAAGATCGATGGCGGCTGCGAATCGGTGAGTCTCGGAGGCGGCGCAAAGCGACGTGCAGCGCCGCCGTGGCTCGGCGCCGTAATGAGCGCGTGACGTCATACAGGACGCGCGTTTTTGGCGCGCGGTGGCCAACTAGCGCTGGCTGTAGGTCAAGAGCTTCACGAGAGCCTACTAGCGTACACTGCCTTGCCACTCCGACCTGTTGGTCATTTACTATTAAAAATTTTGCTTTACAGATTCAGTAGATCTAGATGTACTTGTTTCGCTTCCTTGGATACTTATAATTGAATATATTTGAGAGCGATAAGCTTCCGCGGCCGGAATGCAGTATTTACTAGGCTGTCCCGGGTGACGCCGCGTCCTGGCGAAAGTGCCGACGTTTGGTCGCCTTGCTGGACTTTCCTATTCTGTGGCATTACGCTGAAGGAAGGTCGCATAATGGCGACCGAAACGTCGGTACTTTCGCATGGACGCGGGTCACCCGGAAGCCTAGTAAATATTGAATATATTTGCTTTACTTTTAAAATCTCAAGGATCGTTTGATACCTGTTAATCATCTCATTCAGTACATCATAGTATACTTCTCAACAGAACAGACACAGGGCATTTTGACAGTCTACAGAGCCATTTAGATTTTTATGTTTCCCGGTATATTCTCGTACAGTAATGCCTTCTTGTTTTTCTTTTAAGCAATTTAAGTCGTTTCCTCAACAAACGTACGAATAGCAAGCCCTTCATCGCGGAAACTTATGGCAGGGTAATCAGAACGCGCCGTGGAACGCGGCGTATTGTGTCCAATAGAAGGGGGAGGGGGTCGAGAGCCGCAATGACATTGCGCCCGGCACGAGGGGAGCCGACATCGCGGCCCCGCGCAGATCCGTTGCCCCCCCCCCCACCCCCCCCCGCGCATCGCTTGGGGGGCGGCGGCGGCGGCGGCGGGCGTGGCGCGTGGCCGCGCTGCACTGGGGCACTGGTCCAGATGATGGATGGCCCCGCCCTGCTCCTCCGCGGGGGTTGCGCCCCCCCCCGCCCCCCCCTCTGTGCCAAAGCCTCGCCGCCGCTCGCGAAGCGGCTTCGGGTACCAGCTCTCCAGTGGGCGTCGTCTTGGCGGATTATCGGATAATGTATAGGGCACTGCGGTCACCTCCAGCACCTTGTGTTCTAAACCATTCCATCGAGCTTCTCGAGATGAGAGCCTCTCGGCTTGAAAAGAATGAAGTTTTCTTTTGAGAGCAATGCTCGGGTTGGCCGGTGCTTCCTGCTAGATCCACACTTCACTTTGAGGGTGTTTTATCATTTGGAATTTGAATAGATTCTGCAGTCTTTTCTAAAATTTGAAAATTTTGAAAAATCTGTTGAAATGTTTGATATTGAATAGGGTTTCCGAAAAAAATATTTTATGCTCTTTGTTTAACAGTGATGTTAAGTGGGACACTCCAGTTTCATAAAGATTAAATATTAAGTGAAAGAATGCAGTATTCTCTGTTGTTGTTTTTTTGACAATGCGAGTATTTTAATGAAGTTTGAGACAGCAGCCACTCTTCGCTGGTTTGAATCCTCAATTGTAATTATGTAAGTGCAAACTCATGAAAGGGTTATGCGGAAGAGAAGGCATTATGGTCGATATTCAATACAAATAAAACAAGTAAAAAGAATGTATTCAAGTCATTGAAATTACAGAATGGGAACTAAATAACTCTTTTCTAATTCATAAAATTAATAATCAGTAATCTTTTATGTTTTACCCGGTAAAGTAAAATATATGTGTATTTTGAACACTTGCCTCCCAACATCCCAAGGCGAAGTACTGCAAGAAGAATGTAGAGAGTCCATCTTGTGTCCTCATGGGGTGAGAATGTGCATGAATCCATTTCTTTGAGATATTCACATGCTATTGACAGAAATACGAATTTGCTAGTAATTGAACTATGAACTATTTGGTGCTAAAGTCAGGAAACAATGAAGTTTCTTATAACAAATGTCAATAGATGCGAATATCAAGAAATGGAGTTTGGGCAGCATTCTCACTCCATGTGGCACAAGTCTTGTTACGTTTGACGGTAATTTCTGGTTATGGAGACATTTCTAATTCAATTTTTAACTTGCCTGGACTATAAGAAACACCTTTACTAACAAGAAATTTGATATATTAATGGTGGTTTCGTTCACTGATTTTTGAAAAACAATTGAAATTTTTAAAAATTAAACATTTGAATAATATCTGTGGCGCATTTCCTACTCATACACTGCGACAGATATTTACATCTAATTCTTAACCATTCATAATATAAATAGAAATAACGAAAATAAGACGCCAAATAGGAATTAAATTTAATTTTTTACCATGCCGTAATGAATCTTTATAAATCATGATTGGTTAGCTTGTGCATAGCAATCGAATTATACAGTATATAACAGTAAAGCGGAATTTCTGAAAATAACTGTCTGTAAACGTTTGCTGGTTGGGAATGGGTAATCTGGCTTGAGCAGAAGAACGAAAAGCTAATAGAAAAGGCGGCGCACAGGGTCGCCTTGCCCCCCATCCGCAACGGCGACGGCAGCGGTGAAAGGAGGCGGCAGCGGCGGCGGCAGGCGGGCGGCGGCGGCGGAGGGTCTTGGTCATCCGTCAGCGCTGTCGAGGTGGCAGATACCCCGTGGCTAATTTGTAACACGATCGGCGGTGGCGGGCGGCAGCGGCCGGCCAGCGAGGAGCACTGGACTTAGGTAGAATGTTTCGTTAGATCGTACCACCGAGAACTTACTCCAAAAATACTTTAAATGGGAGCGAAATCTCTGTTTGCTTAAAGACGCTAAGAAAAAATTTTTGGCTTTACCGGCCCTAAGTTTTTAATAAAAGAAGTTTAATTAGAACAGGCTTCTAAAACTTTCGCGGGCAAAGGGTTGGTTTTATTTAAGTTATTGAAGAAGTTATATGGTGAAAAGTACCCTTTTTCTTTTATTCAATACTAGTAATTGTTTCGAGAATTAGATGATAATTAAAAAGCAACATACCTCACCGAGCATTCTGAAGGAGGTAATTTATAAAATAATTCCTGCGAAAATACATCGCAAAGGGGCTTGCCATTGTTAGCATGTTTCGCTCTTGAGGCCAATGAGAGAAAAATCCGCTCCCTACTTTCAAATTTTTGTAACCAGCACAAACCACTAGCTATTTTTAATGTAGTTCACGTTCAATGCAAACAATATAAACTAATATTAAACGCCAAGAAATAAAAGAAAAATAAGGGACCGAAATCAACATAAACCTCCTCAGAATAACAACCTATGAAAATGAAAAAATCAAGCGAGAGACTAAATTTATTAAAGATCTGTCCTGTCGCTGTTCTTGTTCGACGCCCGATTAAGGGCCTTGGCCGATCAGGGCAATTTATTTGTCTAGAGCGCCTTTCAGTTCTCTTTCAATTGATAATGATTGATTTAGTGATTCCGAGCACGTCCAACTAATAGGGTCCTTATTCGCGTTAAGGGTAGTGCATGTCATTGGCTCTGTCGTGGCGCTGGTTGTTTTCTCCCGCGTAAGGCAACATCTGGCCCCGACCTACAACCGCGACAAGCAGTTTTCCCCATCGAGATATCTCCCACCAGCGGAACCGCCAGGGCAAACTCTAAGCTCCCGAATGATCTCGCCGGCATGTGTGATGGTGTAGTGCAGGTTAGTGGTGTTGAGAAAGGGCGAGATAGTAACAAGGAAGAGGAAGGTAAAGATCGCCCGTTGCTCCGTTTGCATAGGGTAATTGGTCCGGCATCCGCCTATATTGATCGGAGAAAAACCAATTTTCTTTCAATTATGTACAATAATTTTGAATGGTCCGTTCACATTTACAAGTGTCTATTGTTAATACTAAATGTAATAAATGTTTGAGTATTTAACTACGACTTAACACAAACATACCTCTTTAAGAACCGAAACGAACACGAAGTGCGAAGCCCCGTTCTGGAACAGCAAATTGGGATCGGAAGAATTGTGGCGTGAACTCAAAGTTGTCTCTGTTCTCATGTTTAAAAATCTGTATTGTATTCACGAATAGTTTCCACAACTGAATATTCGAATCTTCGCACACTCAAAGGCTTTAATTCAATTTGAAACGAAAATGTAAACCATTAATAGGAATTATCGCTGAGTGAAATGTCAAGAAAATATTTTTTTGTAAAAACAGTAAACGTTTAATTTTTTTATTTTTAATAAAAATAAAAAAGTAATGAATTATCACCTAAGAAATTAATTGTTGCATTAGCACATCAATGAAATATGTTTTTTTAACACTAAAAGTGCTTGTGACCAATTATTATGGCTTTGGCCTTCAACATTTTACAAAATCCGTTTACGATAATCTTATAAAAAAGATTTACTACGCAAATTCATTTCTGAGATCTAATCTTCGTTCTTTTATTCACTGAAAAGAATATGTAGCGTTTATTTTCATCTAATATCCCTAAAAGCCATAATAAATCTAATTAGAAATCGAAACATTTTTACTGCTTGTAACGCAAACGTTCGTTCAATTTTTCGACATCAAACGGAAAGGTAACCTTCAAATCCTATATGAGTCAAAAACCTTTTATTTTTTTGAAACTGTTAATTTTCATTAAATGCAATTGTGTGAAAGGAACGATTTCGGTTTCTTTTCTTGAAAGATCTTTACAATGTTCATATTATTGTCACATTTGAGTTTTTAATTTTGGAAATGTACTCAGAAGTTAAAACAAATGTATAACTTAAAAACACGAAACGTTTTTCAACACATAATGGTAGATAAAATACTATCTTTTGTTCTTATCGGATGCTCACAAAGAAAGAATTTCTTTAAATATTGGACCCAAAAGTTCGTCCCAGACTGAACGAATCTTCAATCAAACGTCCTTGATAAGCACAGGGCAAATTCTTCATTCGAAAAAAACGTCAGCATGCTCCTGCCATATTAACATGAAACAATCCTTCCAAGTTATTGCTTAGATTTTTCCAGAAGCTAGTGTTGCTCATTTTCCATTCTATCACTGACTCAATGGCTCGCGGCGGCGAGGGCAAGACGCGGGGGGCGGCAGCGGCGGCGGCGGCGGCGGTGGCGGCGGCGGAGTCATCAGCTGACAGGCAGCCGGGCCGTCGGCTGAGCGCTTTTTAAAGACCTCGCTGGCTGCTCTTACTACTGCTGCTTCGCCCTTCTCCTCCTCCACCGCGCGCACAAATGAGTTGGAGGCACTAAAATATATCTAATGATCCCGCGGCGACGACGGCGGCGGAGGTGGAGACGGCGGAGGCGGCGGCGGCGGCGGCGGAGGCGGTGCGGCAGGTCGCGGAGGGGTGGCGGGCAAATGGGCCACGGGGGCGACGCGGTGGGCGAGGGCGGGCGGGCGGCGCGCGAGGGGCGAGGGGTCGCGAAATTCCGCGAGCTCGCCGATTTCGCGCCTTGGAGCGTCCGTCACGCCCTCGACGTTCGCTTCCTACGCGAGGCGATGATGAAGTGCGAGGTATTAATTATCGATGTTATGATAATGCTAATGGCTGTCTTGAACGGGAATGAATGGCGTCTGCAAGTGAGACGGAAGTTTTGGCTAATGGACTTGTGTTTCACGCTGCTGCAGTGGCAGTGTACGAGTTCCCATACAGTAATTAGGGCGAAGTGGGTGGCACCAAATTGTATTGACTGAAGAAACAGTAATATAGTCACTGAGAAAACCATCGTCCGTGTGAAGTGAGATAATGTACAGGAGTGTCCAGATGGAGAATCATCTATACAATTACTCGAAAGGAAGATAACTGGTATACATACCCAAAGATCGATTACTTATTTTCGTGAAAGATTCTACTGAAGCGTTTTGATCATGTGTGATTACACGGAATTCCAGACAAATGAGGGAAAAAAGACAATTATTAATTATATTGATGTTACAATTAAGAAAAACGTACAATTTATTCAATGATCCACTACCGTTAACCGTAAAAAACTCAATTTATCTAAATATCTTAATTGCTTGGTTGAGGGCATTTGTCCAGAAGAATTAACGCTTGCTTACTTCACAGTCCTGGAATGACTTAATTCAAGTTGTTTTAAGGGCTAATGGAAATAGATACTTTTAATACCATTGGTGTTCTGCAATAACGAATATATTTAACAATAATAAGTAAAGCTTTTAACTTTTCCCATGAGAATGATGCACTAGAAAGTTCAATAAATTAAGATCGAAAGATAAGGTGTTTTATTCTTCCAGCTTCTTTAAAAAACACTGACAAGCGTTTTTACAAAGAATATTCCACAGCTAAGTGTTAAAAGTATAATGGATATAGTACCAAAGACGAGGCAGTGAACGAAACCTTTAACGAACCTCATGGAACTAGGTTTGTTCCTACGTATTTACAATATTACAACTGTAGTCCATTACATAAATTTAATAGCGATATTTTGAAAGGTTGCGACGAAAGATAAATAAACTGTGACTTGACACCAATTCAGCAACCTGATGGGAAGCAATGTAATGATTGAGAATGAGGTTCTATCTAATAAACATTAATGCACAGCCCAGAAAAATAACCCATAAGGGCCATTATATAATAATAGATGCCTCATGGTTGGGCCACATTACATTGGAAGCACTCGATAGATATTTCGTATGGCGAAGATGATAGCCGGAAGCTTGCAACTTGAGGCCCAGCAATGCATTCTTTATATCAATACCACTCCTAAAGTATTTGAAGAAAAATACGCGTGTGGTGTATGATGATTGAAGTCGGGGTAATCCAATAACCTACGTGTTCATCGTGCGTAATCTACATGCAGTGTGATTTCTTTCTCTTCGACATTCGGGACAAGAAACTTCATCACATCCGGTAAAACATCTGTATCCGGATCCTTCGAGAACTTTCTACGAGAGTTTTCGAAGAGAAGGATAAAGAGAAATGTACGAGCAGTGACGCGTTGAAAGGAAAATTTGACTACCAGCTCTTTGGATTTCTCTCGCCAAGACACCATGGGCACTATTTTTGTCCAATCTCTCTACAATAAAACACTTTATTTGGTTGATTTAAGTTACTACGTGATACGTTCTGAATTACTAGACAGCCTTTCTTTTATAACACATTTACAGCATTACACAATCAACCACAATTGTGAAAAGACATGTTGCAGAATAACTTTACACTTGATTTATTTTTCAATAACAATTGTAATTAATTGGTAAATTTCTTATCAATAACAAATTTATGTGTAAAAATTTAAAAGTAATTGTAGTCTACTCGACCGCGTGTCAGAATCGCGAAATAAATTTGTATAAGCAGAAATCTCTTTCGAACGTTCAGATTTTCTGAAATGAGTTGACACAAATGTGGCCCAAAACGTAAATTCCTAGCTAATATTTAAAATAGTCATGTGTGTACTCGTATTAGGACCTCAATAATAGACCGAATATTGTTGTTATACTTCTGTATCTCGTGCCACAACTGTGGGAAGAAATGAAACAACAGTGAGTGGGTGGCGTCCCCAAACAAGAGGCGCAGTGGGAGCGGAGTAGTCTGCGGCCGGAAGTTCATAACAAGACGCGCGTGGGCGAGCGGGCGCGCGAGCCGGTGGGGAGGGGAGGGGGGGGCACGGCGGGCGATCTCGCGAGGGGAGCGCCTCGAGGAGGGGAGGGGGCTGGACCCCCGCGGACCCTCCATTTGTAATTAATACGGTGGGGGTGGGAGTCTGTGAAAACAACCGCGGACACGGCTGCCATGGAACATAAGAGTGGAAGTATGAGACGAGCCTTCAGTTTCGAAGACGAATGCTGTAGAAAATCTTCAACAACAATAATGACAACGGCAGTAAAAAAACATCCATCGACATCATAGCGCAGGATGTTCTGGTTTTAAATATTACAATAAAATTACAAAACTCACTTGAAATAAAAGTATTTGGAGTACAAAATGTACCATTTGTACAAAACGGTATTTCAATAAAAGGATAAAATGTGATGGAATAAATATCATCAATTGAGTCTTCTCAAGGGATAATGTGGTGTTAATTCAGCACTTTTACTCCAAACGAACAATGCACGAATGAAGGCACGAGACTCGTGGGATACGTTAATATCGTCCCAAAAAACACTTCATCAGATTTTGCCATTGCTCTTCAAGGCAATTTGCATTGCAAACATTACTTTCCTTTCCTTTTTTCGAAAATAGCTAAGATTGGAGTATTACTTCACATACTTCGACTAGCAACATTTTTATCACTCTGTTATGTTCTCCGAGTTAAAATGTTATACATTTTTAAATTAAAATAGTTTAACGTTCCGTTCAATTAGGAAGGAAAAAACCCAACAACAAATTAAGAGATGTAAAGAAGACTTATTCTTGTCTGGCTGAAGTAACAGGAAATTGACAGTGCATTTTTCACAATAATGTATAAAACATGAAAGGGAATGACTTCTATGTATGAGTGAAAATAATTTTATTTACGTCAGGCGATCCCCCTTCCCGCTCCTCCCGCAATTCCCACACGCTCAGCTCCCCCGTCCGCCCTGCTCTATCCTCCTCCATTTGAATCAATGTTCAATTCCCAATTACACTAAGACCGGACTTACATTTCCTTTTGACGGGCGGTTTTGGGAATTTTAGTGCGACTTTTGGGGGTGGCAGAGCCCCTATGCGCTTGCGACCGGTTGCCAAAAATTCCGAAATCGTGAAAACCTGGTTAAAGCGTTAGTTTTGGACGAAATAACAGTTGTTTCTGTACTCAGTGCTCCAAAGGAACTCTTTGAGACCCAGTGTGGAACGTTAACTCCAGAAGCGTCAACCCCAGACATCGTATCCTTACATGCTCTTAGAGGACGTGTGACATACAATGTGTGATGTTGTTATTTTTAAATAATCATTTTCAATTTTCAAACAAACAGTTGATAATTATTACTTTGGAGACGTTACTCTTGATGTTCTGTGGCAAAATCTTTCTGTGAGGCTTTCTTTGTCTGAGGTCAAATGTATTTCGAAACAAATCTATAAAAAATGTATATTTTCGCGCCATTCTAAACAAAGCCGCATGTTGTGCTGCAACGTCGCCCATATAAATGAAGATATTATGATAGCAATTTCAAGGATTGACAGTATACTGCAATTGCGAGTGTTAGCGACTACACCAATTGGCGTGGGATATTTCAAATTTGTGGTCATATTGTAGAATGTATTCGGAAATTGATATGTTCTTATAACCTACTGATTCTTTTTTAAACATTTTAAGTAATATCCCAACATCGATATAACTTGAAAACATTTCATTTTAATATCGGTGAACCAAAACAAAATTTGAAATAAATTATTATCTGATTTATTAGAAAGGAGATTTCGGAGAATGGAGCCATCAATTCATCGATTCATTCTTCAATTCAGTACTAAATTATAAAAGCAAATGTCCGCCCTGCTATTTAACGTCCACTGAAGTATTTTAACAGTCACGAACTTAACTCGTTAATTAATTGGTTAACTGCTACGGACTTAAATGGAACCAAACCTCTTTTTTGCATGAATACAAACCTGAAAAAGTACGCTCTTACACTGTACATTAAGGGATGTGAAAGGGGTTTAGAGGGTACATTTTACGAAATAGTATCTAGTCTTCTTTCATCCCATTAAATAACAGCGTTTTACAAATTCAAAATGAAAAGTTTTTAAATTCTTAATTCAGACAAACCTACCAAAAGTGGGAGAGAACTTCGCATTAAACGAACTTCCCTCATGCTTATTTCCTACCTCAGCTCTCGGAAAATCGCATTGCAAAACTCAGTAAAATCTATATGATTGACCAGTTAGTAAATAAAAAGTGTTATAAAACTACCCCATTTCTTGTTTAAATGGTGAAGTGAACAAATCGTCATTAAGAACAGCTTAAAACGGCAGATTATTACAAAAAGAAACATTCTACTTTAAATAACAGAAAAAAGTGTTTTAAAAATTGTGTCTAATTTATTCCTGAAAATAGACTACTTTACCTTTCACTGAAACCAATCGGAATTGGTTCATCTACTTTCAACCGTTCTCTGTTTCCAACTTCAATCTCTTGAGATAATGTCGGTCTAGCGGTCAGGTGCACCGATCGGTCGTTTTCCGTGGTTTATCCGAATATTACTTTGCGAATGCCGAGCAATACCCTAACAAACGGGCAACAGACGACGCGCGATCTTTCCATCCTCTTCCTTGTCACGCCCTCACCCCTTACGTACACATACGCTGACATGCACTGCGCTAACACACATGTCGGGGGACTAGTGAAGAGCTTAGAGCTTATCCCGGCTAGGGCGGTAGCCCGCTGTTGAGAGATACCTAGTTGAGGAAATCCCCGCCAGTAGACTGTAGGTCGGCGGAGAATCTCGCCACCCAGCAGGGGAAGATTCCCGCCGTCTCACGAAGGAGAAACATGCACTACGCTTACGGGACTCATGACCTTAGCCGTTGCTGCGCCCGGAAGCACGAAATAATCAACCAATGAAAACCGAGAATATCCTGGGCAGAAAAAAAATGTAAAAAAAAAACATCGAAGGGTATTTATTATATATATAAATTAATAACCAGCGTGAAAAAGCCAGTAATTTCGGAATTAAATGAAGACATTCCAATTTCGTTGATGGCGAATACCAGATTGCAGCATTACAATTCTGCAACTATTTGAAGAACACGTTGAAGATGTGGAAGAATTGCTCACCGGGACACGCCTTCATCTAGTTGCCAAAGTTTTGGTCGAAGTACTAGTGCTATTTGATCTTGGCAGAGACCGAACATTTTCTTACGCAGGAACTTTTCAAAATAATACGTAGAGGAAAAGACCCAAACCTGGGACCCCATTTTGTTTTCGAAAATTCTTAATTCCAATTTTCCGCACAATGAAATCAAAATATTTGCAGTGCATACCTTACTTAGTTATACAAATGTTATATTGTACTTAAAATTATTGGCTTAGTAGTTTTAAAACAAAATAATGTTTTCCTATAGATTAGCTACATTTTGTGTATGTATAATAAAGTTTTCCTAATGTAAGGCCCCCGCAAACGTCCTAAGAAAATGGCAAAACTAAATCAAAATCTGTAAATTGATTGAAGTTAGTATAATTTTACAAAAATACAAGTTTAACATCTTATACATAAGAAATTGTCTTATATATCTTCAAGGCAGTCTATATATCCAAGTGCACATATTCCTATGTCCCTTGTATGCAACGTTTTTTGCCCCGGTACATTCTACACGAGCCCAGAGCGAACACATTAGGTACATCACACATAGTTCTCCTTCAGCTCCCTGAAAATTTACACTGCAAAACATGTTCTCTGCATCTTCTTCCCCTGGGAGTGAATCTATTTCTGGAAGAATATACAATGTGGAAGAAGTAGAGGACGTCGTTCGATTCCTCGCTGTAGGTAGAATCTTTCTTTGGCTTTTTGTTTAACGTTTAACATTCTTATAAAATGTTCCTAAATTTCTTTTCGACTTATCTGGGATTAAATTCTGAAAATCTCTCTCTCTCTTCACCTCCTTCTTCTTCGAACTGACAGGCTTTCGAGTAGCCTCATGAGGTATAAGAAGTGACAAATACCTTATTATTTTTATTTTACAAGACGAAAAATTGAGGATTGACGGTAGGATCCTTTGTGACGCTCGGGTTAGACACCAGAGTGTTCATATTTCAAATGCCAACTTTTTAACACGGCAAGTCAAATAAATTATACTACCCTACACCTATAGCTCGTAATGTCACCTTCAAACTAATGTAATGATTAGAAAACTTGCCGATGAAGTACGGAAATCAGGCAACGAGATGAAGCAGTTGAAAAATTGTTTTTCACTGACCGCACTAATGCCAACTGTCCGGCAAGAAGTAAAAATAAAGACTCTACCGCTTGACTGGCCTTCGAGTTTGCAAAGAACAACTTTTTTTTGTACGTTTCCAATATGCAACAGTACTCTACAAAGCTCTAAATTAAAGGGCTCGCGTCAGAAACCGGGCCCGGGTTTGGGTACATTCCTATATATTATAATGTCCTTTATATATGACAGCAATATAGTACAGTCCTTGACATTGTAATCCACACGATATCACATACTCAACTAGCAGGATCATTCCGACATTTAAAATGATATAATACATCAAACTAATGATCGTGCAATTTTTCAGAAACGAATTTCGATGGCAGAATATTGCATTTACAGAGTCCGAATTAAAAAAAAGGTTTTTCCCATTAGCCAGATTTGTGCGCCAGTATGAGAGGAATAGATATGGGAAAGTGAAAAGGAGAAAAACTATTATATATTAAAATATGAACGGCAGAAATCAAAGAGGCTCTATAACACCCACGCACTTTATCTCTTCCAGACATTTGTAGAGTTTATACTCTCACATTTATTTAAAAGGTTAAAACCTACGTCATATCACCTGGGAGAAAGTGTGCTTTTAGCGAAACAAAACTCATAAACCCAGGAATTAATCATCTTCGTTTACATTTCAAACGTCAGTTGGTTTCCATTTTTGCAAAATTAGTAAATGTTACAACAGAGAATATACGCGTATTATGGACTTGACTCTCTTCGCTTCTTTCTTTCTTTTTCTCATTATCATTTCCCCATCTCTCCCTCCTTCTCTGAGAGAGATATTCGGGAAGAGAGTTTTTTGGAAATCCGGCAATCCTTACATGGAGGAGTTCAAGAAGAAAGTAATAAACACATTTTTATTGGAGAAAAGAAGGCAAAGAACCCCAACAGATAAGCGGAAGACAAATTTTGAAAAGGACAAAAGTAAACTCCACTGGTATGGACTTTCAACGGACGACTTAGCATATACGTGTAAGGCACCTGGAGATAACTGGGAATAAAAATTTTGAGATGCGGGAACTAGAACCCCAAAAGATGTGCTAATATTTCTAGCAAACGAAAAATAAATAAATAAAATTAAGAAATTATAGAAGTTCAAGAGTAATTTTTGACACTAGTCTTACTTGTGAAATATGAACACTAGATTTGTTGGTGGTTTGTTAATTTCTTTGAAATAAATGCAATAATACCATTTATACATTTGGCTTTCTTTAGGGTCATAATGAGCCTTTGTCTTCGGGAGTCCGGTGTCTTCATGATTTATCGTCTACCTTGTGCAGTTTCAAATCAAGCCACGAGTCAAACGTTCGAGGTAAAATAATGTTGCTGTGATAGAAAACCCATATTACTCCTTTTATAAAAAAATAATTGCCCTATTTTCAAATATAAGTACAGAAATAAATGTACATGTCTATTGTTTTCCTTTTTAAGAATGTGGGTTTTGGCAGAATACTCATGGCGTACTTTGAGTCTGATCTTGTTTGACAGACTTAAGAGAGATTGGTATGATGGAGGGAATATAACTGCAAATAAGGCGGAATATAAATATTTCGGCAATATAAGTCAATTTGCAAAACGACCGCTAGTGATTTCAGCCGTATGCAGTGTAAGCCTCAGATACTGTCTCCGGAGTAGCAAAATTTTAATAAAATTGTTGAGATATAGAGAGTTTGAAAATCATTACTCATAAAATGCTACGTTTTAGTTTCAAATACTAAACATTTCGGCAATAAATATTTGTTTTAGAAATTGTATATACGGTCAACTAATTAAAGAGTTCTTCAATTTTTTTCTTCGCGTTGAAAATTAATCTTGAAGTATTGGTATTGCAAAAAGGACAAAGCAAGGTTTATAGTAAGACCCGAACGAAAAAAAGCCTTCTGGTAGATAAAAAATTCAACAGAAATTCTGAATTTCTTTGTTATTTAGGCGTCGATTTTGTGAGACATCATATTAGTGATAAAGAAATATATATATTTTTAACAACTGTACGGCGTAATAAACGTTTTAATTCCCTCACAAGACATAAATAAATATTTAATAATTTAAACCCAATGGTTTTTCGGTGACATTTTTCTCCATTAGTGATAAAAATTTTGATAATTTTGTTTTCTCCACATTTCGTTTCTTGTTTCAACTTTACTTCAATACGTAGTTACTGCGAAAGACAAAGTTTTATTCACGTTCGCGAGATTAACAGCATAGCGGAGTTTGTTGTCCGATTTCAAAAGAGCATATTCGACAGACAGCAACATGCCGATACTCTACTTCCTGAATAAAATACCACATTCTACGTAAAAACTAAACCTTTCTTTACTTGGTTCTCCACGACGCTAAATTAAAAGAAGAAAAGGCCTGACCATCATTGCGCATCTCTCACAGCTCTTTCGCTCCCACCCCCGGAGCCCATCGCGGTCGCCCCCGTCGCCTCCGAGACGCCGGGCCGGGGCGAACGCCGGAGAAATATCGCGCACATAAAGAGGCGACACGCTCATCACGCGCAGACATGACGTAACCGCGCGCTTCGCCGGCGACGGGCCGGGCCGAGCTGCGACGCGGCGACGGCGGCGGCGGCGGCCGCGCTGAAAAAATAATGAATTTATGACGTCACGCCACACTGATTTTATAGTCGCGCGGCGGTTTTTATGCTCCTTTTTTCAAGCCGCCGACGCCGTCGCCACCGCCGTCGTCGCCCCTCGGTAGCGGCTGCCTCAGGGCAGTTTCTGCGCGGGCCGACAGGGGCGCCGCGGTCGTGAGGCCCGCGCCCTTCTGAGGAGGAAGAGGGCTGAGGACTTGATCGAAGGGTCGCGCGGCAGAGGGCGAGGGCGAGGGCGAGGGCGAGGGTGCGGCCGAGGATGTGTCCCTGGCGAGGGTTTACCTAAACGAATCTGCTCTTCCAAAAGATGCGTCTTGAGTGGAAAGGCGGTCGGCGAGTTGCGCCGAGAAAAGCAGGGAAGGGCGATAGCAAGTGGGTTTGGCGATTTGCATAAGGACAGAAGCATGCGTCTCCAGACGATGTTCTCTAGGGCAGTAAGGATCGGAAGGGAAAAGTTTAAAACATCAAACTCTTCCAAGACATCGCGCCCTATAATTGCGATTTGCAGGTGATCGAAGATAACGAAGAAAATTCATCTGGCTTTCGTATTTCAAAAACGTTATGGTTTCAACATATCTAATCAATGCCAAATCAACGAAGAGTACAGCGCACTGAATACAGAATATTGTTTTACTTTGTGTACTTCGTTCCACTCTGCATAAATTGGCATGTTATTTGTTTAGCATTCATTGAAAAAAATGCTGCCACTATTATATATGCTGCAACGAATATATCATTTCTTCAAAACTGCTACTAAAGAAAGAAATTTTTGCCCAAAATTGCATCATTTTAGGCACGGAAACACTTGTTGGCGAATTTCATGTTATGAAGTACACTTTGTTGGACCATTACTGAGATTCATACAATTCAGTAAATTCAGCGGCGTAAATAATATTGCATTTCCATTAAAATTATTGCCTTTAAATTAGAATAGTCGTAGAATCGGACTGCACTCTGGGTAGCTAATTTACTGTAGTATGATTCTACAACAACACATTGGAAGACCGCGCTCGTCCACAAACATTCCATTGTGTAGGCGTGTGTGAAACCTCATTGCCAGGCTCCCCGTCCATACGCAGGCGCTGGTGTCGGTGCTGATGCTGGTGGTGGCTCAGGACGCGCAAAAAGCGCCCGCCGGCCGCGCGTTCCCCGCGCGCGCGCGTCTGAATGAACACGCGGCCAGCGCGGCGCCGCTGCGATCCCCACCTCGCGCCGAGGGCGGCGGCGGCGGAGGCGGCGGCACCCCCCTCCGCGCGGCGCCCCGTCCCCCCACCAGCGCCGCTTGGGCATCGGAAAGCTCTTTAGAGGGCGCCCCCTCCCTCCCGACCTCCCCTCCCACCGGCGGCCGCGGAGCGGGGATGCGGCCCTCTGCAACTGTCTGTCTGTCCCTCATTCAACCGCCGCGCATGGCGCGCCGGCCGTCATTGGCCCGCGCGCACCACGTGACCGCACGCGACGCCCGCGGGCTGCTTTTGGCGGCGGCCGGCGCCGCCCGCTGCTCGCCCGCCTGCCTGCTTGCTCGCCCGCTCGCTCGCTGGCGCTCGGGTAAATAAAAAACAACGCCTCCTCGGTGGTGGCGGCGGCGACGAAGCCGCGGCGGCAGCACAAACCAGCGCACGCGAGATAACGCGGCGTGGCGGCGGGCGGCGGGGCGGCACGCGCGGCGAGGGAGGGGACAGGGCGGTGAGGCGGTGCGAGGTGCCGCGGCGGCGGCGATCAGAAATATTTCGGAGGGACGGCGCGTCTGACGCGCTGAGTGACGGGTGCCGAGCGCAAGAAACGGGCGACGCGGTCGTGCGGGCGCCGGGTGTCGGAAGGGCGGAAGGCGCGCCGGCGACAGCAGCGCGCGAGCGGCGGGCGCGGCGCGCGAGGCGGCGCATTGTTGGGCGGCGGGTGCGCGGCGCAGCGGACGCGCCCGGGAGCAACAATCGCGCGAGTGCGGCGGCGGCGGGGGGGCGAGTGCGCGACGCGGCGCGGGTGGCGCGTGGAGGCCGACGACAACGCCCGCAGCGTGTGTCCGGGTGGTGCGTGCATGCCGCGGACCTAGCGCGGCTTTCGCGAGACGTCAGTGCGGGACCTCGGTGGCCGCGGTTGCGGCGGCAGCGGTTGCGGCAGCGGCAGCGGGCCTGGGCGTCGACGCGCCCGCCGGCGCTTGCTGTGCGCGGACTTGAACCCGGCGGCGGCGCGCCGCGATGCCCGCGGGTCCGACGCGGCGGTGCGGCCGGCGCGCCCCCGTGGCGCGCGGCGCCCGTCAGCGCCCCGCGCCTCCCGCGCCGGGGCTGCTGAGGCGGCGGCGGTGGCGGGCGGCGGCGGCGGAGCGGCGGCGCGGCGATGCGCGGCAAGCAGAGCCAGCACGCGCCCACGGGCCGCGACCCGGCGGACCCAGACGAGTACGTGACGTGAAGACCCGCGCGCCGTCGCGGGCGGCGGAGGCCGTGGGTGGCGCGCCGGGCGGCGGCGGCGGCGGCGGAGGGCGGCCGGCGGCGGAGGCGGCTTCTGGCTGGCCGCGGTGACCGGCGGCGGCCGTCCCCGCCGCCGTGCTCGACGGCTGCGAGACGGGCTTCACAACAGCCAGCCGTCCATGGCGGAGTTCATGACGGCGCTGCCGCACCTGCCGGGCGCGGGCGGCGCGGGCGAGCTGGGCGTGGGCGTGGCGTGGGGCGGGGCGGCCCAGCCGCCCCGCGGCTCTACCCAGGCGCTGGGTGAGGCGCACGGCGGCGGGCCCGCCCAGCGAGCCGCCGGGCGTAAACTGCACGAGTACTCTGGATGAAGGAGAAGAAGACCACGCGGAAGAGCAGCCAGCAAGGTGAGTGGCGGCGGGAGCGATCGCCTGGGACGGCTCTCAAGCCCAACCTACTCTCCATTGTACACACAGTTCAAAGACTTCCATGTACAAAGCATTGCTCAAAGTCGCATATCTGCCATGTTCTTCATTTGAATTCCATGCTCACGGTTGTAGAATTTCATGGTATATGTTATCACCCGTTGCTTCTTGAAAGACACGATGATTTGGTCGAAAGTATGCAGTGTGAGTATACTTTCATGTACCATTTTATCTCATTTAACGTTTCTTTGAAGATGTAAATAGCAATTTGATCACACGCCCGTCTCCCAATCTTCTGAGGCTTCTCATCAAAGCGTACTACTTGTATATTATTTCCATGTATCCAATCGTCTTTCCAGCATTGTGTCAGAGTTGCCTGCCATCGTTTGTGATCCTACTAATGATTCGGTGTACAATCAGAATGAGTGACAGTCACAGAGAGAGACTCAGACGTTTCCTCTGTATAACGATACAAATGTATAGTTTTCTGTACAAATGTTCTTGTTGCCTTTGCTTCCCTCTGAAAGTTTGAATGAGGAAAAGGACTTTACTTCCACAAAAGTGGAAAGTGCATACAATGAGTTTGGATTTTGTTATCGAAATACATTTAGAAAGCAAAAAAGTGCGAACTTATCAATAAATAATACTGTATACGTAAAGCAAATGCAGGCTAAATAATTACAGGAGTATTTTATTTCAAAATAAATGGGAATGATGGGGGTAACAGTACACCATTTGTACAATGTTACACACAAACGTACAGGATGTTTGTAAAGAAATATAACACTGAACCATCGACTATTATAAGATTTCACCAGGATTTTTTTCGGAAAACTGCAAAGTTATCGCTTTCACCACATAGTAACAATTGCAATGGGGATCTCAATATGAATGTGAGCTAAAAGATACAATGAATGATCATTCTTTTACAGGAATGAGATAATTCATTGTGTATATCAGCTCAGGTTCTTATTGAAAATCTCGAGTACATTCACATACTTTCGCAATAAATGTACAATGTTTTAATAATATATAATAATAATATAATGAAATAGTTACGAATGTTGACCGTGTGAGATCTTTCTAGATTCATCCTTTTATTAATAGTCTGGGAACACCCTATTGAATCTGTGGCTTCCCGAACAAACTTATATTTTCTAATTAACCAAATTTAACGATTTACATTTTATCGCGTACGTTTAATTGAATAAGAAACGGGAAAAAGAACAGTTGCTGTTCTTTTTCTTCGTGGTAGATATCGAATAAAATTGTAAATTAGCTTACAAGAAGAAACAATAACCATATTATTCAAATAAGCTGAATTATCTGAAGAACAATGCGTAACAACTGGATGGGAACGGACAGTTCTCTCCGAAAGGTGCAACGTAAACACCCACGAAAGCGCGACAGTGGCCCCGAATTCCCTCAGAAGCGCGCCGGGCCTTCGAGCGCGGCCAGCGCGGGCGCCGATGGCTGCGCAGGGGCGGTGCGCGGCCGGCACTGACTGATGACCGCTGACCGCCGGGTCAGGCGTCCGCTAGGTGCTGGCGGACGCAGGTGGAGGGCCCACGCCGACGCAGGCGCCCTCCGGAGCCCCCCGGCGCCCCCCTTCGCCCTCTGGCCCGCGCCCCGCACCGGCGGACTCACGAGAAGACTCGGCGGGGCGATCTACGGATGTGGACACAGAAAAATTATTTCGGCTATGTCATCTGTGTGGCCGTCTTGAGCGAGATCGCATCGCTGTTCGTCTAGTGCATATTCCTCACATTCGAAAAAAAATTTAATACGAACATATGTTATTAGAGATATTCAGTGTTCTCAAATTACATATCGAGAACTCAACGTCTCTGCAGTTCCGCCCAACTGTAAACAATACAGGACAGCGAATTTCGTCATTGGAGATGTACTCCTACAATCAAGTTTCAAAACCTGACAACACGTGATCCACTAACGAAGAATTTCCGAAAACATCCTGTTTGCCAGGCTACGTCCTGCTGTAACATGAAAACAGGAACCTGAGAAATTTAATCTATTTACTTTATGGTAAAACTGATAAACCTTCATTTTTTGTAAGGAACAAAAAGTGACTCATATACCTTCAAGTTTGCCATTGTGAAATGGCAACAAAAAGTTAACACCAACCCACAACAAACATCAAGCTTCCGATCACGCTCATGACTTACGAAAAGTGAATGGCAATTTGAATTGAAATTAATTTTAAAATCCCAGCCTAAGTCATATCAAGAGAATGATGTTCATTCAGAGCAGTAATTCGTCCTTCAGACCTCTTAGTCAAATTTTTGGAAGAAAAAAAAATTGAGCCGTTTATTCCATGATTTGGTTTAGCCCAAATATGTGAAAAATGTGTTTGTTGTTGCCATTCTTCAAATACGTGAAGCAGCTGAGTTTTGCGTGATCCGAGGTTATAAGAATACCACGTTTGAAAAAGAATATACACTCCTGAGGTTGGTGATAGCAAGTCCAACACTGAGTTTCGTAGAACGGCAACCTTCCGAAAATCTCGCTAAGACGAAAAGATATCGACTATAGTTTTATCCACTGAAGACTAATGTCTTCAAATCAAGTCAAATACTTCAACATCTTTTATTAAATTATTTATAAAAAAGCTGCGGTTTATGAAGTCACGACCAAGTGTCACAAATCGTACGTCGTCATTGTGTTAAAAACTTAAGCCAAAATCTGAATTTGAAATTTTTAACTTTTAATGCGTAGAAAAATATGATTGATTAGACACGTTCCTACGATTCGCAAAATAACGCAATGATATATGCTCACGTTATGACATTCAATAAAAAATTCCTAGTATCTTCTAACGAATCCATATCTGTGGCGTTCAATAAGCTGGTACAATTCCATTTTCACCGATAGCGAAATGTGTGCACATTAATTCCATAGTTGTCACTCTTTGCCCAAACTATAAACATAAACAAACTGTCCACGGCCATCGGAGTGCATTCGCCCGTCATCACAATTAGAGCAGAAACGCCTCGATGATGGATGACGAGTCATCAACATGGCGCGCTCTGCTCGGCCTGTTTACAATCGCGTCGCTCGGCGCCGTGGCGCTTCGCAGCAGGGGTGCTGGCGGTGGGACCCAACGCCTCGACTGAGCGAAATCGAGAAAATTAAATTTTGGCTACGATTCATGGCATCTATTGCTGCGAAATCATTATAGTAATGTGTCTGTAAAGATTCGATATTCTATTTTTTAACCGCATATTTGTATAACTGAAATAATTATGTAATTGTAATAATTCATTATGCTCATATTACATCTTCATTTGGGCACTTTACATCTAATTTTAAGCACTTTACATTTGAATCCTTTCATTTGTGCTGAATACGATTATGTTAGTGAATGGAATGTTCCTTATAAGAATCGTAAAAGTTAATAAAGTATATAAAACTTGAGATTTCGATACGCAGGTCATTATAGTTATCCATTTATTTTGATTCTTCATTTACTAACGCATCGGTAAAGAACTTACATCGATGTATTTTTGTGGGTTTTTTAGGAAATATGAATATTTAAGTTAGAAATGACTCGTTTATTTCATCGTCTTTGGAATTGTTCTAAAACAGATTTTTCCTCAATCAGTCTTGCAGAAATCAATGACAATAAACAGACACGCTGTAGAAAACAAGGTTTATTTGGAAATAATCCAAACAGTTCTGAAGCTACATTTTGTTGCAACAGAATAACCCTTGCTCACTCACATTCGTTTGAAGAAAGAGACGTGCTTGAAAATTAATTACAATGCATTGCCCGCATGTTTGAAAATCAAACCAGACAGAAAATAGAAATTATTTACGACACTTGATCACTATTATCATGCTGTAGCAAAGATAGAAGTAGGGACACATTTCCTTGTTGGTTATAAATTCATCAAAATATATTTATGTTGTGATAAATAGTACAGACATCTTTATCAAACTCCAATTTTCTTAATCGAAGCCGCCATGCTAGAGGGAGAATCCACAGTTTTTGTGATGCACGTGCATTTCAATTCGGCCGGCCTTTGGGCAAGCAGCCGCCGCCGCCGTCCTAAGAGTCACACCGGGGCGTCTCAAGGAGTTGGGCAGCGTTGTGCGGAGTTGGGCGCGCGGCGTTTAAGGCCGATCGTGCGGAACCCATTTCGCAAAAAGCGGGGCGTCTGGCGGCGGGGGCCCCTCCCTCGACGGCCAGGGCTATCTTTACGCTCTGACGCAACCTCGGCGCTGCAGGAAGACCCACGCTCTCGTCCAAGGGCGAGCCAAGCGACGGACACCCCTCGCGCTCAGGCGGGCTGAGATTCTTAGCAAAATCGCTATCCCTAATATATTGCACGGTGGCGAATAGTGGGCATCGCTGCCAATCAGTTATTTCAAATGGAACAAACTCGGTACTCATTACGAAGTCTTTACATGTGAAGATATTCAAGTCACAATGCACCAATAAAATAAACCTGCTCTTCGTTGTGGGTCTGCAAGCACTGACCATTCATTACCTCAATTTCGAAAAAGTAATATTTCAGTCTTGAGACTCGTTCATGTTCTGACTTAAAAGACTCCCAGTTTATGTATCCTTTAGGTAAAAATGATCGTCACTCTACACGTTGTTTAAATATTAACAGTCACGTTGCTCTGAGTGTGGTTTTATCCGCAAGCTATATGTTTACTTTTTGAACCCATATGATTTGATAGGGTACTGTTTCAATATTCTTGTGAAATGAGATTCAATTATTGTCATACAACTGAAAAAGCTTTTCCAACGTAATGATGAGTTCAATACATTTAACCAGTGATTCATATCAAGATGAACATTACAATAAGTCCCGAAATTGCCAACTATGCTTTATCCTAATTCTTTTTTCATTAAATTAACTTGAACAATTACACTGAAACTAACAACAAAAATAATTGAAAAATACAATATTTAAAATATGAATTGGTAGATCTATTGAATATTTCTGTTCAACTATATTGCAATGCTCAATGAATCTTATTCGATGAAAATAGTAATATTGGTCGTGCAACGGAGAAATGTGAATTTGAAATTTAAAAAAAATGCTCCTAGGCCAGGATTTGAATTCAATTAAACTTGCTTTGTAATGAATAAACATCTAATTTTATTCTTGAATATCATACTCCTATATAATATTACTATGACGTAATTTTTATGTGGAAAGAATACTATTAGCAAAGAAAATAATTTACGGCGATATTACTATTAGAATTATAAATACTGTTTACTATGTAATGCCCGTGATCCTCAACTTGTTTTAATACGTTTAATAATTATAAAAATTTCTTATATAAAAAACAATTTGAAACTTAAGTTAAATCATAGTTTTGTTTCTACGCGAATCTTCCGCAGTTCATAAAATCCTAAATGCATTATAAGAGAGCCATTGCATTTGATATTTACTTGAGTTTTGTTATCTATCACAAATGTACTACCGTAATACACTGAACTGGTAATGTTGATATAAATAAACAATGAATTTTATTTTATAGAAAATTTACCAGACGACCTACGTAAACAAAATTAATTTCCAAATTGACAGAGAAGTAAACATATTATTTGTCTTGAGCCGATAGTGAACATTACAATATCTCATGTGTGCCCGAATACATATTATGACATTGCTTAAAATTATATGTAGGCATATATTTGTTAACAGATGGTAGTATCCTGTTGCTAAACGTAATAGTTATCACAGCATGACTAAGTGCCACTAATTCGACTGACATTTCTCATCTCTAGACATCATTCTTTCAGTTTTACGCTTAAGAACGAGACATTTTCATTTATATTAAAACGTGTTATTAAAACGTTTTTATATCCTGAGAAGGAAAAATGTTAAACTCGCAGATAATTTTAAATTCCCAATTTTATACATAATTACTTCATACACAAACGAATGAAGAACATGACATTTCATAGATCAGAAGGGAAATAATCTCATTTAAATTCGGAGACAATAGACTTTCCTAATTCGCACTGTTTGAAATTTTTATTTTTTTTTTATTTTGATCTCACAATCAAGTCTAGTTAGACAAAAGAAATAATATGGGTGTGTGTGTGTGTGTGTGTATAAATTGAAACATTTAACATCATAGATATGTCATGTAACGGCACAGATTTTGTCTTAAAAACAAGAAATTAGTGTTGGTGAGAATTATTTTCATAAGGTCTTAATTCATTTCGTTATCAATAACTTATGCATATATGCTCATGAATGCGGAATGTCAAAATATTTCTTTAATAAATATTTCCTGGTAATTTTGTAACTCTTTTAAAACTTGTATTTAGTGTTTATTCAGTATTTAGGGATTTAAATTATTTTATTTCAGACATTATTATTATTAACACTAATTATTAATATTATTGTTAATACTAATTACTTGAATTGCATATAAAATTGTGTAGTTTTTTCTGAATACGATCTTATCAAGTTATAATTTATTTTTATTTTCAATACAATTGAAATGACGGCCTATGTAGTGTTTTTACTTGTATATTTTTCAAAATACTGAGGACATTTTAATGAGGTTCTCCATTACTGTATTTTGACAGATTAAAAAAAAATATTTAGATCATCAATTATCAAATATACGATGGAACATTTGTAAAGTCCTTGCAATCAGAAATTGTGTTCAGTTAACTTAAATTCATTGTAAACTTGCAAATAACCTTTATTAGGTATGGTATATATGTAGCACTTACTGTACTTTCATTCTGACTTCAAATACTTAAATGGGAATGGGCGAAGGACTGTTAACAAAAATACTCATTGTTCGGCACTCGAAAACGCGCCCACCTGACGTCATAAAATTGCGGGAGCGCGCATTCGGGCCTTGGGGTACCCCCGTCCGCGAGCCGGCTGCGGGTGGCGGCGAGCGCGGCGGCCCAGCGCGGTGACTCGGCGAAGCGGCCACGTGGTGACGCCGCGTTTTCTGGGAATGTTAATACACGCGCTCGCGGCCCTGGACGGGAGAAGCGCTGCCGCGGGAGGCCGGCGGAGAGGCCCTGGCGCGGGCGCGAACCGCTTCGACTCGCCGCCCAACACTCGGCTCTGTGCTCTTTCCTCTACCACCCACTGGACTCCTGGGGTCCTTCATGCCGATGACACGCTTGGAAGTTCAAGCTCGCAAATATGTCGGTTTAGAGGTGGTTTGTACATTGGCCAAGCCCTTGAGTTTGCAAAATGGGAATAACAGAACTTGAAGGGAAAAAAAAAACTATTCATAGCGAAAATAAATGAAAATATGTTAGCTCACTTCATCGGATTTGAACTGTTAGAACAAGAAATATTCACTGAAGCAGCTTCAGTGAAATCGAAGATTTGCCAGTAAAGGCCGTAAGAGTAAAGCATGGGCGCCCGCGGCGAGAACCAGTATCCACTTGGTTATCTGGGAGACGCCGCGTTCTAGGCACAGATGTCAACGTTTCGGCCGTTATACTGCGGACTTCCCCCAAGACGCCGCGTTTCCTGGCCAGCCTCGTAGATGCAATTAAGTAAACTATTAGGCGTTGTTGTTTATTCTGAGAAATGAACATTTTCATGGCAATGTAAAATCGGTTAAGTACTCTGGATTGTAATGAGTTTGAAGTATAGCTTAATGTTATCAAGCTACTTTTGTTAGAACACAGATTAAAGACGTATGTAAACTGTTTTCTGAAAAAATTGCACATGTCTTCCCACGAGACCTCGCGCTGTCACACTCACACACACACACACACATACAATACAATAAAAGACAATAATGTGGCGAAAATGAAAAGGAAAGGCTTGGAAAATCATTTTGAAAAAATAGTTTAATCAGAGTGAAATCACTAAAATTTCGAGAGGAACGCTGCACAAGGAATGAATTAATATTCATTGCTCATAAAAGGTTTCATTGGGCGAAGACGGGCAGATTTTGCCATTTCAAAAGTACTTTACTCTCGTTTCTTAACCCAAATATACGTTTATTAAAGAGCCCACCCCGTCCCCATGTTGATCTCGTCGCCGAAATAGCTCGCCACTGAATGCTTTTCCGTGCGGTGCAGTGGCGATCGCAGACGCCCACGCCGCCGTCCGAGTCCGCCCACGCTCCTTGGCTACGCGCGCGCCGCCAGACGCGCGGAATATTTCACGGCGCCTTCAATACGCTGTTTCGTCATCGCTTACAACACGCCGCCCCGGGGGCTCCGCCGAGTCCCACTTTGTGCGCGATAACGCCTCTTAGAAGCCCTGTCGGCCGCCGGCTCCTGCCGTGTAATCCTTTCTGTAGCGTGCGGGCCGGATTTGTCGGGGTTCGCCATTACGGGCCGCTTCTTAAATCTACTTCAAAGTGGGTGCAACTTCAATCTTTCCGCTCGGTCCGCCTGTGCTAAACCAGCGCGCGGCGGTCGCGGTAAATTCGGCCTCTCGGGACCAGAAAGAGAACCTCTTCAGTGTGCTATCAACGGGCTGCACTTCATTATATTAATATTAACGATCAAACCGTTATTTCACTACGTCGATTAAAGTTCTGGGCATTGAAGCTACGCGAACTTGAACAGCACGTCATAAGTTTACTTGATAATGTACGCGATAGTATATTTTAATTTTTGTGGAGAAATAATGCAAATTACGCTGTTAAAAGGAGTAGGATAATTTCTTGGTAACGAAGACTGAATTTCTCCCATAAATAAAATTCTCTTTCTGGCGGAAAGGATTAAAATGCGTCCATCAGAAAGAGCTGTACTGTACTGGACGTTATCCATAACAAAACAGAGAACAGTAATTTTATTGTGTTGCCTCTTTCTTGCCTTTGTTACATTGGGAATAATTTTTGAGATGGGAAAAATTTATTTCATAAAAATTCCAAATTTGATCAATACTCATATAATCATCTATTGAAATGAAACATTGTCCATTGTAAATCAATTCAATTATATTTTTGTTTTCGTATCTTTCATAACTCTGAAGACTATTACATTATCTTTCTAAATATCTGTATACGAAAGTGGTACATTAAAATGTTGAGGTGTTCTTCAAAAATTATTTACAAAAGAAATGATATTCAAATAATTTTTATTATAACAAAAAATGGTCAAAATTGAAACTCTAAATGTATTCTGTGGAAATAAATACATCGATAACTACTAATATTTCACAGAAATTATAAGGAAATCTGTTTTGTTAAGCACGAGTTACGCTTCACCACGGAGCCCGTTGTAGAACTTTTTGTTTTTGCCTTGAGACATGTAATTCAGCTTTACCACAAAATTCCCTTGCGTTGTACTTACAGCAAATAATATTTTACAAATCCACGGTGACTGAAGGTCATACGTTTATAAATCTAGGTGACTAGCAGACATTCAGCCATGCTACTCATTTCTTCACATATAAAGAAACCAATTAAAAATAAATACGTTAAAATAATCACGTTACGAACGAAATGTTGATACAATTACAAACACGGGTTTCACACTTTGCGAGAAATTAAAGTATTTCTTAACAATAATTGAATACTTTAGTATTACAAGTATTCACCTTACCCGCATCTAATTATACCAACAATTTAAAAACACTAGCATTATTGAATGATCAAACAGGTGAACGTCTCGTAAACGAATCAAAAAATATGTTCAATATGAAAGATGAACTACAGTAACATTACACTGTATTTGCGTTTCCTTAATAGACCTAACGCGCGCTTACGAAATCGCTCCAAGTGCGACGCGCGTCCACACAGGCACATCCGCGTGACGGGCCGCTGTCCGCAGTGTCAGCACGTCCCGGCGCGGCCTGGCCCGTCCCGTCCCGTCCCGGCCCCAGCGCGCCGCGACTTTATGGCTAATCTCTCCGCCGTAAACACGCATTACGAGCGCTTTGGCGCTAATTTTACTGCCACTAAAACAGGCGGTAATTGTCACCGGCGCGGGGCGGTGCGACGCGGTGCCGCGGCTCTCACGTAGGCGCTCACGCAGGCGCTCACGCAGGCGCCACGCACAGCTGCGCCATCGACACCGCCGCCGCCCGCGCTCCACACTCCCAAGCGCTTGGAACCACGTGGGATACTCTTATTGCAGAATTCATAAAGCAGGAAGGATACTTCTTCCACCCTGTAAACGCAATGCTTGCGAATAATTTGTTAGCGAAGAAAGTAAATGAAGTATCAAAGACGTGGAATCTGTGAACTGACTATGTTTTCGAGAATGGTGAAAAGCAAAGAAACCGTTTAAGTACTACTTAGTTGCACTGAGAAAATCACAAACTTTGTAGAATTATTTTTTGAAACACAATTTTTCTTCAGTGCGCTATTTCCCCATTCTTTTAGGCTTAAAAATACACTGTTGAACGAATTCTTTTATTTTTCGTTTTCAGTTTCTAATTTCGTGTTAAATATTTTAACCAATTATTTTGCAAAAGTATTGAACAGATTAAGTTTTTGCGCTTTATCTACTTTTTGTTTTCGATTTCTATTTTCATAAAATTAATACGGATTAATAGTATAAAAACAAAAGGTGTATAAAATAATAATAATAATAATAATAATAATAATAATAATAATAATAATAATAATTGGGTGCTCTCCAGTTAGCGAGAGTATATAGAAGAAGAAAAACCAAGAGTAGTAAGATGTTCTTTTGAATGGGATACTTTCATTTAGTTCATTCAGAAAATTACATTGAAATAATACTTACATCGAAAACAGGCTTATAATACAACTGTATACAAGTACAGCATATAATTCAATATAATAAAGTATTTTCAAGTATGTAATTGATACATTACCGTAAAAGCGTACAATATTGTTCAACATTTCTCGTTTCTATCCCTTATATTATTTCTTATGTTCAATAAATTGTTAGTTCCATTTCGACACGCGAACTACTGTAAAGATACATATTTTCTTTGTTAGCAATAAAAACATGAACACAAACATTACAGTTTTTAACCCAATATTTCTGGTAAACAAACTCCAGTAAATTTAATTAATAAATAAACGAAAGTAAAAATAAAAAAGTTATTTCTTGGATACTTTATGTATAAAAAAAGGTCATATTAAATGGTAGGAGACTCTTGATGTTGCCTTGCAAATAACGAATTGCAAATATGGGACCTTCGTAGCAAAATGGAAACTATTCGGTGTGGGAATTCGTTTCGGAGCTTACAATGCAGCCGTAAGATCGCGACCTCATCGCTGCCACTGACACAAGTGGATCGGTAGGGCGTCGGGGCGGCGCGCCGGCTGGGCAGGGCGGGGCGTCAGGCCGCGCGGGGCCCCGGGTCTCCGGCCTGCGTCGACCCACCGACTCCGCTCCGCGCCGCGCCCCGCTGCGCCCCGCTCCGCCTCCTCCGCAGTTTTCCGTTGCTCCCGTATTGATTAAGTAATTAGGGGCTTGTACTTTCCATTTTATAAGAAATGGAAGTCAAAATCTGCGTGCCGGCGACTCGGGCGCCTGCCAGCTGCGGCGGCGGCCGCGTGCGCGCCGGCGGAAACGCGGACGGACGCAGGCGTGCCCTGGGCGCGCGATCGCGACGGCACGCGTGCGCGCGGCGCTGGAAACGGGCGACCGGCCGAGCGGGAAGGCGGCGGAAACACAGCGACGGGGTTGCGAATGAGAGCGGATTGGGGAACCGATGTGATTCGTTACGAATTTACCCTTGCGAATTTCAGTACTATTATAATATTTTGAATACTACATTGTCATTCAATTTCCTTACCTACATTTGCGTACCATTCTTTCACTTTTGGTTCTACGATATTTCAAGTTTAAAATCTTTATAGCAACATTAATTTTGATGAAGTAATCCTTTACAGGATATCTGAATGAAAACAGTTGATAAAGCGTATTACATGTATTCTGAAGACCATTACAGAGTAAAAGTAAAAAAAAAAATACGTTAATTTAATGGGGATATATTGTATGTGATCAGGTATGAATTTTAACAATGACGTGAGTACTACAAATGATATAGGCCCTATAATATGATAAAAATCCCTTCCTGAATTTGGGGTAATCGTTATTAATATCTTTCACCTGTCTTCCCTCAAATGGCACTTTTAGGTATCTGGCTGTGGTAGTAATGTATTTAACTTACTAAGAATGGTGAACTTGTTAATCCGTATTTGTTACATTACTACATTTTCAAATACATCAATCCAACATAATAGTTTCCTACTGTGCTCCGTTCTCGTTAACAAACCTTGACTTCATTTGAGTTGATTGCAATACACCATATAAACGATTTATTTAAACATATATATGTGCGTTTTTTGTTGTTGTTTTTTAATTTCCAATTTATGATTACTCAGACACAGTTATACGTTTTTACATTTTAAATTTCTTGAAATAATTCACACTTGCTGGCAGAAGGAGCAGATTAATACAATATTAAATTCTTGAAAAGATAATAGAAGTATCAAATACATAGTGGTACGTGGGGTATATAAAAAAATTAAAAAAGTAAATAAAAACGTGCAAACTTGATAAATTACATACGTATTTTCACCGTAATTCTAATGAAATTTGTCGATTTCTTCCTAAATCCAAAGCTTCTCCTTGAATGTTAAGTTCTATCACATGGAAGTCGCCCAATGTTTAAACATCATTACGTATTTTGTTCCATTTTAATAATTTAAACACGTATTTATTCGCGCATATATTTTGTTTTTTACATGAAAACGTCACAATTTGGGTTTTGACGTTCAACAACTGAAGAAAGCCAGAAGAAAAAAAATACTATGAAAAGACTATGAAGTCTTAAGTTAAATCATTTTTTGTGGTAAGTTTAATGGCACAAATAAACATATCGATAAGAGGAAGATACCAAAAAACTTGACATAATAATTCACAATATCATTTTCTGCTTTTTGAGAAAAACATTACTGAACATCCGTTACCACAATTACCAATGATTGAGAAGTTTGTTCTAACAAAGAATAATGTACAAGATACCAGTCCCCGACTTACAAGAATGAAAATTTCAGATGTAAACATGTGGTAAGTTAGAAATTATACGGTCACGAAAGGGGACTCTCCAGTTTGTTGTTATTATTTAAAAAAATACTATTCCCAATGCAAACACAACTCACATATTTTAGTGCAGTTGGAGTAAGAACGCAAAGTTAAACATCTGAAAATATGCGAACTCTCTGTCATAAGCTGCAATCTAGAACACCTACAACAAGTGTACACCCACATCATCCATCCAAAACAGACTTCAAGATATTTGGAAATACATTGGGAATAAATTAAATATTAAATGGCACAAAACATGGGAGTTCATATCCAGCAAACTTCATAAATGCATATTTAACTTCATAAATGCATATTTAACACATCCCTCAATTAATTGTCAAGAGCAAGATGCTCTGTCAAGATTTAAAACGAATCATTCTCAATTCACCCATAAATGTCTATTTGAGAAAGTTCTTCAACAATACTGTCGTAACAAAGTTGGTAGGGCAGAATTGCAAATACTACTGCAATACTGCCATAACAACTTTAGACCAAAGAAAAAAATAAGAAAGACAACGATCAAAGAAGGAAGTAGTTATGGCAGTATTGCAGTAGCATCTGCAATATTGCCATAACAATAAACCACATCGTTTAAAAATGCCTCTTCCATAATCAAACGAGACTTCAGTACCTAGGAAACGAAAACTTCAAAGACATTTTATTATCATCTATTTATCAAGAAGAGTTTAAAATTTGTCTAAATACTAATATTTTCACAAATATGTGATTCCATTTGATTAATGTATTAGTCGCTCATGACCTTTGTAGTTTAGACGACTTCATTTTTTTTTTCTTTTTAAATGCAATATCATCTTTATTTTCTTCACAAATGTACGGAAACGTCGAGTAAACATTTCTGTTTAACTTTATAAACCATACAAAAAAATGATTCCTACATTCTGAAGTTCTACCATCAGGAGCTGATCCGTAGCTTTTATTTCAAAACCGATATTAAAATATTGTCTTTGTTGAATTGTTGCTACTATAGAAAGTGCTCTCCTATTTAATCCCACTTCCGGATTGACTGGCCATTTTCCTTCTTATTAGTTTTACTTTTTTTTTTTATTGACATTTGAAGAAATGGAGACAGTTATAGGAACATGACTCTCCAGCATCAATATCAAAAATCTAACCAGAATGACCATTTCCTACTTCATCTCAGCCTACAACTCAGCCCTCCGCACAAGACATTTCCGCAACCATACTTCACTTTCTCAATCCCAAAAAAGCATCCCTCTTATCTTGACAGATAGTAAATTTACACTCAGCCAAATCTAATTTTAAGTTCTAAAAATATAATTTATTCCCTTCCGCTGCTGAAATTTCTGGTGATCACCAATTTACCGCATTCCAATATCGATTTACCCCAAAACACTCCCATTGTCATCCCTTGCACCAACTTACTGATCTCTTCACATCTTCCTTTTGCAAACGTCCACATTGTGTAGCTTCGTTGTATGATTTCGCGTGAGCGTTTGACTTTATTGTACATCAAGCACTCTGGAAACAATTGATCAGTTGACCGGCTGTCCGTTTGATGACTTTTGATACTCAGTAGACTTCTGTGTATTTAAGTAACCTTGTAGAAGTTCAAATAAATGATTCTAGAACACAGGAGAATGCAAAGGACAAGAGGTTGTGACTGCTTGTGAACTTAGGCGCTGCACATAGGTCATTTCGTTGCGCTGCGATTCACAAAATCAGTAAATCTTTATAGTTATTTAAATTCGATTTTTCTTTGGTCGCTTTTATAGTAGTAACACTTCTTGTACTAGAATAAATGATCAGTGACTAGGAAGAAAGTTATCCTGGGAAAAACCTTTTAATTAAGGTTTAATTCATGAAGATTATATTTATTTTTTAATTCTCAAACCTATCCCAACGTGAATTTCATGTAACGAGTTCAAGATTTGCCTCCAGAAACATATTAAATGAACATAGGAAAATAATCAAGTATAAAGGAGATGGGTCCTCAATTACGCCGATTAGATATTCTGCAATATTTTTATTCCAGATTTTGCAGCTTTTTATGCAACAGAACACTTTCAGTGCTTATAAACTCGAGCTCCTCACCATTAGTCATCAAATGAAGAGTGGCACAATACAGTATATTCGAATCACTTTGATTAATACGAGTACATACTTTCTTTCAGATATATCTCTACGCTGGTCTTCCGAAATATCCATGTTCGTTGCGTAGGCTTGGCGTAGCAGAGGCTCGAATAGCCTAGATAATAGATATCCATGTTCGCCCACGGCGCAGCCGTTTTCACTTCCGCTGATGATACCGACGCTGCTATCGCCAAATTACAAAATACCCTCGAAGCTTGTGCAGAGTTGTCAATGTATCCTAACCCATTTAAAAGTTCAGCAATATCCACCATATGAAATCCTCGTGTAATCTCCTTTCACATTCACAAACGTCCATCCCTGGCTCCTACACAACCAGACAAGTATTATGGTGAGTGCTTCAACGGTCGAATTTCTTGTTGTATGAACTAAGTTATAAATAATATTTACGACAAATCAATATGACTATTTCTTTTATTCAACAGATCATCCGATAAACTCTCGGAAAAGTTGTATTATACATCTCAAACTATTTTTTCTGACAAATATCAACCACGCTAGGGAATTCAAAAATAAATTTCTTCGCAAAATCACAAAAGTCCATGGTTTGTTCGAACTACTCACCTTTGCCTCTTCAACCTGTCATTTTTATAAAACAAATAAATCATAATTTCGTTCTTTGTCACCTTTCGGATCCAAATACAACCATCTTTCTACTATGTAAACATTATTTCTAACAAGAGTTAATGGCCACAATGTTCAAGACAAAAAGTTCACAAGACTAAACGTTTGGAAACCGCAAAGCCAACGCAATATGTCCTGCACATTAAGTTTAAAGCCAAATGTTCTAAATATCTGTAACTTTGGAAGGGGAGGCACGTTCGGGCATTCGCAGTGGAAGATTTGTTTGACTGGTAGAGCTGTAGCTGACTGTTATCACAATACACACGGCAACTTCTTAATAAATTGTTGAATGAAGTTGCAATATTTCTATGGCAATCGTTCTAAGCTTTACACACATACAGATAGATAGCGTGTGGATGTGTGTGTTCAGCTAAAGCTTTCGAACCACTGGTGTAATTTCTCTTATACTGTGTACAAAACCTTTTTGAAAGACAAGAACAAATATGGGGGTTTCGTGATAAAAAAAATACTGCTCCAATTTTGGTTACAGTACATACTGTGACTAGACAATTTCAACAACTATCGGTGGTTAAAAACTAGCTTGGCCACCAGATTTTTTCGTGCGACGTGAGACGGGCATGGGCTTGGCAAAGTGGATCGCAATAGATGCGCTGAGTAATAGATAATTGTGATATATAAGTACCCGGCACTGTTGGGTAACCAGGCAGTACTTGCATAGACATGGTCCAATTTGTACAGTTGCAGAAGAACAAATATTTACTCAACTAAAACTATGGTAAACGTGTAGTGTACGAAAAAATGTAAGAGAAAGAAAAACTAATATTGAAGATGCCCCGAACGAAGCTCTGTGTCTATAAACGGACATACGGATAATTGCTTTGTAGTTTGGAATAGTATCGACACTCATTTGCAAAGGAAAGTACTATATATGCCATTAACAAACAATTTTACTAATTGTAAGAAAGAGCAAGTAAACTCTAATGAATAAACCTTTCTGTGTTTTTGCGTTCAGAGTTAGAAAATGTGGAGGAAAAAATACGTTTGGCCAGCTAACCAGCTTCTTCTTCGAAGGACTGTGAACGGACGTACCCCGCCCACAATTCCATCACTTGCAGGTCTTGTTGTAGAACCCCCAAATAATGTCAGAGGTAATGTTTGATTCGGGTGCAGATGATTTAGAAATAATACCATGTTTTTCACATGAAGAAATATATAACGTATTTGCGGAAGTGACATCGACTGTACTAATGGTAAGTTCAAAAGCCGTCCTATCATTTTCTATCAGGTGTTTAATGTGAATGTGTGTGTACTTTCACACTATTTCCTGATACTTTCCGTTATATGCAAACGAGCAACATAACTAACGTATTACCGAATTCATGAACAGTAGAAATTCATCATTATAAAAAACTCTACTGCTGGTACAAGATATCATGCAAATGATTCATTATTTCATTATTTATTGTATGGTAAGAATTTGTGAGATTACATAATCGTCGCAGATCTGAAGGCAGAATTGTCGACATAACCGTCATCGGTGAAGGTTAAGGCTTGAGACAAAATTTAAACAAACAAACAAACTAGATGAGTATGGGCATGAAGTTGGAGTGATGAGAGCTAGAAAAACCCTGAGGAAACCTACAGTAAACCAACCTTGTCACAAATTGCACTTCCATCACACTAGGATCATATGCCGGCTCTAGCTGGGGTCGCTTCCTACGATACTCCCAATAATAGGGATGTGGAGTCTGACGATTGTTTTCGTGAAATTTAATAAGATATGCTCCTCATCAATGTAATATTCCCATTAAAATGTACTGTAACATTAAACATTATTCATCTCATACAAATTGCAGGTAAACGTACATCCAAGAAGAAGAAGAAAAAGAGTCAATATTGCAATGCACTGAATGTACGTAAGTGTGATACAAGTCTGAAAGAAAACTCATTTATTCTGTGAAATCTATAATTCTATTAAAGAAAAATTGAACAATATTCAATACTCATAGTGCCTATGACGCTGCCAGCCCGGGGTCCAGTCGAATTACTTTTTCCAGATGTTTCGTCTGTACCTGCGACGAAGGTCAAAGATCATAATACCCACCCGGGCCAACGCACTCAGACTATTAATTATTGTAATTTAAATACTATGTATTTATAGATATATGCAGTTGAAAGTTTGCTTTTGTAATGTACAAACACATGTTTTAATTTTTTCTTGAATAATGAGTATTATAATGACCAACTGCAACAAATCATAGTAATAAGTAAGTTTACTTTAATGTAAAATATCACGAGACGCGCGAACACTCCACATTGTGTACATCGTTGTTTTAAAAATGAAAGTACCTTTATACTGGGTCGTCTCTTCCAACGGTCAATCCCTGAAATGTGCGTTACAGTTTATGGACGACATGGTGTGTGAGTAAACAGTCTCATAAAGCTCAACATTAGGATTTAATTTCGTAGAAATTAAGAAGTCGCTTTAATTTTATAATGGGATGTTTCCGTTTTGCGTTTCCTATCTATATTAAATACATTTTAAAAAATGTAAAGAAAATTTAATAAAAAAATTGGCAAGAAATACAACAAAGTATGATTTCGTCAAGCTTTTTTGAATGAATATCACATTTCTTTTTTGCCAAGTATTCACAAAATAAAAATATTTGAAAGGAATGATAAAACAAAGAAAATAATTTTATAAATATCGATAATGGCCAAAGTAATAATTTAGGTTGACTCGCTTCTGCACACAAAATCGAAAATTCTATAATTAAAATAAAACGTGTGGTCATTTACGTACATTCATTTTCGAGCGAAGCAGATATCAACAATCACAGAGGATGCTATTTGCAGTTGGGGACTGTGACGGTTTCAATCGTAGGGTTGTGACACTTCACTTGAAACCCTACCAATAATTTCAGGAAAATTGAACAAAACGACATAAAAGAAACGGTTTATAAAACAGTTACACTTTTGATCACATTTTGTATAGAAACAAAAATATTTTCAGTAATAGATATATCACGAGTTTAAACAGAGATGCATTAAGCAACAATGTTTGTTCGTATCTCTAAATAATTTTAAAAATAAGATACCTTTGAATTACTGATACTCATAATAAGAAACAACACAACTTCGCAATATTTTTAGTTATCTCACGTATTAAATCGTGCGTCGTTTATGATGTAATATTTAACTATAAAAAAGTACAGTAATTTTAATCCATATATAATGATGAGTCTACAAAATTAATGACAATTATTACAATTTAAGTTGGCAGTAATTCAAACAAAAATATTTTATTTTACAATTTCATAGCTGATTAATTGTATAATAATTATATAATAGCTGACTAATATAATACAATTTAATAGCTGAATAATTAAATGCTGTTATTATTGGACAGCATGTGATAAAAACGCGCATAGTCTTTTCATAAAAACGCATTCGTCGTGAAGAGCCTCTCCACCCGAGTGGGTCGCCAGCTCGATTCCCGAGAGCGGGCGTTGGCGGCCCGCGTCGTTTGACGCGACGTTAGCGGCGAGCGGGGTGGGGGGAGGGGGAGCTGGCGGGCTCGCTGATTTGCGAGGCTGTAATGCTGCGGAACTTATTGCTCCAGTTTCCGAGTAATTTCTGGCTCGGCGGCGGCGGCGGCGGCGACGAGTCGAGCGCGAGAATTGTGAGATCCGCCCGCACCCCCGCCCATTTGGCGTCGGTGGGGTTCTCCGGCACTGGGGAATCCTGGGCCTGTCCCTCCCGGGCCGGAGAATAGGCCCGAATGCCAGCGGCAATCGAGGTGAAGGACGCTGTTAGTAGCCCTAATGCCGGGTTCATACTGCACTAGTGAATTGTGCACTAGTGCAGTGTTTCAGAAAGACATTTTAATTCGCTTTCTATTGACTCAAAAATTGTTTGAACCGCCCTCGATTACGTGATAACCCTTTAAAACATGCCATATTTATACGGGTTATTAAATAACATATTTAAAATCATTCATTAATTTTTTAAGTATCATTTTAGACTTGGTAAATAGTATTTCAATTGAGACGTTTATTAAATCATGGGTTGGAAAATTAGAAGGAATTCTGCTACTGATGTGCACTCATCACTGACATTGAACTGGATCGATTAATATTTATTCTGAAATGTGGAATACTACAATGCAGAAGAATCCACATCATACATACTCACGGTAATGATACATTGATTTATTTCACGATATCAAAATTCATAAATTTGGTTTATACTAGTAAAGCAGCTAAAACCGATCAAATCCGGACACGTCTGTATTAAAACATTATTTTTCTAAACACAATGTTACAAAACGTCAGGTATTTCAAGCCAGATATTCAATATTTGTTTCACAAATCATTATTTAGAAATATATTTATTTTCAAATATACATATACACTACAGTATAAAATATAGTTTGTCTTAACTGAACAGAAAATTTTATTATTAAAATATTATTATTATTATTATTATTATTATTATTATTATTATTATGCAAAAGTAAGAAAGATAAATAATACATTTATTGCTTCTATGAGAAAACAATGTGCATCAGGTGCACGGCACTAAAACTTTGAACAGCTACCACTTTCTTCATTGCTGATCGCGACATGCACTTATGGCAAAATTGATTATTAATAATTAGGAAACGGATTTTGACGACCTAAAACATTGCCAAAACTGATCAATAACATTATCTTAAAATGCTTTAAAAATGCCATAAAAACGCAGAAAAATTACGTAAATAAATAGATCAAAATCTACAGATGAACAACTCAAGCTGTTAGTTATGTCACTGCAGCAATCCTTTGGTACAAGTGAACTCAGCTTGCAAACTTTTGGTTTATACTGTTCTTTACAAGAAAATCTCAGCCTTTATTTTTCGCGAAATCGGCCGAATCGACAATGGCGCCGATAGGTGTCACAGGATCCTTAGATTACATAGTACTCACAAGGCTGACATTACTATATATGAGCGAAGAAATCGAATAGGTTGTTCAGAAATGCTGTGGTGAGTTGCTGTTGCACCTCGTAAATATTGTTTGAAGCAAGTACCATTAAATTGATTATAATCGATGAAATCAGCGAAAGTAAAAATGAAAAAAACGACTTATTAGTTGAAAACGACGAAAAATGCAAAAAATGACATAAAAATGGGTCATTTCATTTTGTCATAACATAAAACGAATTTCTATACTAAAAAGCATGGTTCTTAAGTGAAATGAAAAAAATTACATTTCATTGACATCTGCCCCCTAATAATGATCATGTGATATTTACATTTTTATTCCATTTCGAAATATGTACTCGAAATGAGTAGTTTTGGCTATTTTTAATATTTTTTGCATATTTTAGGATTATATAGAGGACTCTTGGTAGATAATATAATCGTTTTAAGCACTAATGATATAATATAGCAGTAATAGATTGTAGATAGATTGTATTAATAATTAAACGAATGAGTGAAGAAACGAACTAATGAATTAATTATAATGATAAGGTGCAATGGATGGTACCAAAGGAAATCTTTCACAAACCCATACATTTCACTGGAAATAACTGAAATATCGTCAGTGCCATGAAAAGAAGTTGATTGGTCCAATTAGGTTTTGTTGTTCTGCACGTATGCGTGTGTGTGTACCTGTCCATCAAAAATACGCAATTTTTCATAAATAAAAACGTTAAAAGAATATTATAAATTTTCACTTAAAAATGGTTAAAATGTGTGAGCTAAATAACAAGCGTCAATAAAATACGGCAAGTTACATACAAATAAAGCTCGCCCACTCTTGATATACTCTACATTTTTCCAATTTTTTCTTTCAAAAATGTTTTGTCTCTCTCAAGGACCTTGTCGAAATCCATTCTTTGTGAGAGGACAGCCCTGGAGGGTCCTGTGTAGCGGGAGTGCGGTTTACGAGCGTGAGGTGACTGACGGTGGTGGACGGAGCGGGAGCGGGAGCGGGGCGGGAGTGGGCCCGGGAGTAGGGGACGGGGAC
>BOPP01000005.1:9496420-9507200 GCA_017312745.1 Gryllus bimaculatus | reverse complement strand
CCCTCCGCCTCCGCCGGGCTGTGTCGCGTCCCCTTGCGCCCGCGGGACGCGAACTCGGAACCCGGAAACGCCGTCCGTGCCCCTCGCCCCCCGCGCGCCGTCGCCGGTTAACGACGCTGACATCCTGGGAACGTAGTCCCCGAGACTCCATGCGGAACCTGAGTTTGCGAGAAACATGTCGAAGGTGTTGGGACGGCCCTGTACCTTGTGAATGACACGTTCATTGTGGCATTGTTTGCTTACTAGGAGTGCAGGAAAATCTCTCGTGTCTCTAACGTGATGTAAACCCTATACTTCGACAGTTTAGTGGGGATGAGGCTTGAAATTTTGTTCCCGCAGCAGGGATAGAGACGGACGTGCCATCCATCCCACGGCGTGACATTCTTGAATATTCAATAATCGAACTGACATTTCGATGGTCTGTTCAACTTGGGGAGTTGACGCACATAAGACTATTGAGCAAAGTGAAGGGCAACGTGTTTTCTTTATAAAAACTGTACAACGAATGAATAAATTATCATGAAAATGAACATAGAACCTGATAAAATGTTACGCATCCGCCATGAGAAAGCTGCATTTAAATTTTACTTTATTCTTTAGAGAGAAATGATCATTTTTCGCATCTCATTAATTTATCACCGCAATGACAAATAAACACTAGAACAATTTAATGAAGATATCTTATCTATTCTACGTTGCACTTATCATTCCTTCGACGTTTTACCTCACAAATTCTGAACAAGTCTCTTAAATTGAGTAAAAATAATGGATTACGTTGCACGTTTCATATTTCGCTGAGAAATCATATCGCGCAAATATAAACATATTGGAAATTGAAAATTACGATCTTTGACGATATCTGATGAAACATGAAATTACGATATCTAATAAAACATATTTCTTTTTTGCTGGATTGTGACTTAACATCTAATCCATTGATTCTGTTTTATTGTAACCACAAAGGTCTTGATCAAATTTCCCAGCTATTGGAATTGAGTTACACAATATTATATGTGTGCATATTTTTATAACATACGGAGCAAAATAATGATATAAGCAAATGAATCGAAATATGTTTATTTTTACCAACCTCGTACTTCAAAGTAGCTAATCTGTATTTTTTTCCTGCAGCGCTTTCCAGTCGACGTCCATTTACTTTTTTACGACCCGATGGGACGCACATTCAATCTTACGCTAGACATCAACACACTTCCGGGATCAGAACGCACAACACATACATGTAGACAAGGGCCAAACAACCACGCCCGAGGCGGGACTCCAACTCGGGCCCTTTCGGATCGAAGCGCTGAGCGCTCCTAGCCACCTCGACCATCCAGGACGGTTGTATACTTTGCAAAGTGAAACAATTTTCCTGAAGATGACAGAATATGTGCAACTATACATGCACTAATGTATTCAGTAATAAAGTAGTGTTCATTTATTCGTTGCATGGTATTAAGTAATCCATCAAATTAGTAACATTTATAAAAACTCAAATAGTTTCACCAATAATACGTTTTGCAGAACGAGACATCTGAGTGGAAATTACGAATTTTGGGAAAAATTAGTCTTGTCAGAATACTCTGAGAAAATGTGTTTGGGTAAAATAAGACAAGCATCTCATTAGCAATGTTTTTTTGGTTTCAATGCACACAAGTATATTCAACTTTCGGCCAGAAAATCTACTTTTCCATTCAAATTAACATAAATATACCTCTTAATCAACATAATTGGTTACACATTTATAAATACTGGCAAAAATGTTATGGATTTCATTGTCTTGAAGTTCCCTTGAGACTAACAAGAGAGATAAACTACATCCTACATCGAAACATCAAAAATTGGAGATGCTAATTGAACCTGCTCTCCCAGCCATTGAAAAACCCTGGAAGTACTAAAGAGATGTGAGATAAAACCCGTTTTTAAAATAATTTTGTGCGATTCAGATGTAAGTTCAAAGAGGAGTACCTACACGACGTCCTTGCAGATTATTCAGCGTTGAATGCGGAGATTTAAATAAAATTGCAAGAAATTGTGCTGTGTGGGAGTACATTACATTGAAAAATCGAATGTCCTCTCAAGACTATCCCCAAACCATCGTCGTTACGGGTCAAATGATTGGGAGCCGCGTTTGAGGAAAGGCGTTGTCAGGCGCAGGGGAGCCACACGTAAAATGACCTGGGAACGTCGAGTGCGCTACGAGGGGCCGGTGCTTCCTCATTGTCGAGGGCGGTAATGGCTTGCAGCAGAAAGCGTCTTCTTGTTCGCTCACTAACGGCCTGCGTTGGCGTCACCTTGGGTTCAAATGTTATTGTGTTATCCTCCATGCGTAGGTAAGAGAGACGAATATCTCACGATAGATATTTTGAGTAAAAAAGTAGCTTGCCAATAAAAATTATCTTTCGTTTTACTCTTTAATTTTTGTGACCGTTACAATTGTGTAAGTAACTTAAATTTTATTGAAATCTTGCAAAGTTAATTTATTTTAAATTATTTGTTTACATTAATATACAAGTATTTTAGCTGAAAATGTTAGTTTGTTAACTTATATGGTGCATTGTTGTATTTGCAACTTCTCAAACAACTCAATATTGATGCTAGTCACACACATTCTATTAATAACGCTATTTCAATAATTTAAGTACCATGGCATCAACTCTTCAAATAATATTTTACTTAATCAATATTTGTAATGGAGGTACCTTTAATTCCACAGAAGTAAATAACCTTATGATATCAGATACACTTCGCAAACACTGTCATAGTATCATCGGTCGTTAGAAGCTTGCATCATTGACAGGGTCAACATTCATCGTAGCGGAGTAGTGCTCAATACTTTTACAGAAATAGAAAGATTTATCGAAAAACTAAAATTAAATTCTATGACTAGAAGTACATGTAGATTTAACGGAAAATTTCTCACAGTATTTAAAAGAAATATTACATTTTATGCTATTAACAATGTAACGTGCATTATTGTGTCCAGTATTCTCTTATTTCGATCAGCAGGTAATCATTATTCGAGCCTAACATATTTTAGACAATATTGCGACCTCTTCAGATTCAGCTCTAGCAAAGTTGATCTTGCCAGCTTAGATGGCATAGGTCACTAAGGCTGAAGGGCCGTAGCTGCCTCGGTTAGAAGGGTCGCGGGTTCGAATCACGCCTCGGGCAGGAATGTTTGTGTTGCCGCTACCTGCTCTTCCTAAAGTTCCTCCACAGTTAATACCATCCCAGTGGTGTTAAAAAGCGACTTTTAAAATAATAATAATAATAATAATAATAATAATAATAATAATGAATAAAAAAGTTGCTCTAAATATGACGCTTGAGGCCAGTCAGTACATCGTGGCGGCCGCTACGCCGGCCCCTCGTGGGAGCGGCGTTTCGTGAGAAGTCGCGCTCTAACTCGCCATTCGGATTCCCATAAACCTCTGTGACCTCCGCGTCGCTTGTCTGCTTCGCTGAATAGAAAATAAAGCCTAAATTGTGGAAGGAGCGCGCCCGCAAAAGGAATAACTGAAACGTCGGAGTTATTCGAAAATAATTCTTTTATGCGATGTGAAATTGTCTTCTACTGAAGAATATTCCTTTCTGTCTCTCCCTCGTCTCAAAACGGAGTGACCTTCCTTTTCTTTTTTTATTGTAGTCCCAGGTTTGTTGTAGGTTCGTTGGAGCGTTATCTCTATAACTGACCCGACAGTCTGCTGCTCGCGCACAAATGCAAGTGATTTCCGCTGTTCGTGTCGATGCACAAAAGCGGTCCGCCACCCACGAGGCAGTAACATGCCGAATTTGTGAACGGCCGCGCTGAACGCTGGGAAAGTGAAATGCTGCTCACATACAATGACACGCCGATAATCAACTCGATAAAGCGTGAATGAGAGGAGAGGAGAGGAGGGGGACGGGCTCACCGACCTACCCGATTGTTTGAATTCGCATCGGCCAGACGCATGCCGATTCACACCTCGGTCGCCATCCACAAGGTACACCGTCAATACGCCCGTTAGTGGCGTTCATACGCGCAGCTACATTTTATGTGTATCGGGGCCGATGGTACGTATTGCGAGCGTGCGGTAGCAGACGTATGGGGACCTAACGGCGTGGAGGGGGGGGAGGAACGGCGAGGGAAGTGAACGCGCGGGGCAGCCCGTGACAGACGAGCGCATCAGCAAACTACTTGAGCAGCAGCGTCGGGCAGACGAGTCGACCGTGTGGTAGCGCAAAATTTGCTGGCGCCGGGACCAAACGGGACAGCCCGCCGGCGCCCGGCCGCGCCGCGCCGCCGTCGCCCCATTGACAAAACACAATCGCGGGGTCAACAATAGCGCTCTGCGTGCGGCCGCCGCCCCGCAGGCTCCTCGCCCCGCCCCGCCCCGCGCCGCTCTCTTTTGTTTCTGGTGCCGCTGATCGAGCGTCGTCGCCGGCGCGTTGCAATTACGGAGAATTAACTCGATTGGGAGCATTGTCGGGATTGCCTGCGCGCGCGGCCACGCGAGAAGCGGAGGCGGAGGCGGAGGTGGCGGCGGTGCGCCAGGAGGAGGAGGGGGAGGAGCCCCGAAGAGAGGATGGAAGCCGGGCGTGTAGTCGACATTTTTAATTATCTGCCTGCGCGGCATTCGAGAGATGATTTATGTGAAACGTTATAAATGATTGGAAGCGAAACGTTACTGTACGCGGCCAGATATTTTACTGTCGTAAATGGTGAATTACAATTCAACGATAATCAGACCTGTTTCGAGAAATTAACAGACTTGGATAGGCACTTGTTTGAGGTGGTTTATCTTCTGGCCGTCATTATATACGCAGTCAGTTTGTGACTCGATGTTCACTAAGCAAACAAAAAATTGCACCGATGAAATTAAGCAGCTGTATCAGAATGCGTCAGGTACTCAATAATGTGCGCGTTTCTAGTTTCAATAAATACTATAAAATCTAATAAACTTATTTTTAATATGAATGGATAGTTAAAAAAGGAGAAACGGGGAAGAGTGGAACTATTAAACCCCAATTGAAAGAAAAAAATATATCAATTGTTTAATTTAATGAATTACTGGAAGATGGCACTCTTTAATTTCAAATGTAATAATTTTGTTTAAGAATTAATCTCTCTAATTATTAATTACTTGAAGTTATTACCAAGTAAGGATGCAATTTCCATAAATGAAATTTCTAAATTAAAAATTTTAATGCTCGCAAATTTCGTTAGGGGATTGTTGTCCGCAAATGTAATACATACTATTACAAATCTGGTACATGGAAATCTCGAAAACAATTCAATTAGGCAGACAAAACGTCTCTTACGTTTAAGTTAAATTTCATTTTCAATATTTAAACTTACTAGTTAAAAGTACACTTAAATTATACTACGAAACGAAACATTTTGAATGTAATAAACGCCACATATATAATGTGAAAACAAATTTTTATTATAAAATGTTTGCACAGAATTATTCTGTTATATAAAATTTTATATTCTAATAAAATGGATAAAAGTCATCATCAATATTGCTCCAGATAACAACAACTATCCTCGCCACTGATTTGAAATGCCCGAGTCACTGTAAATTTACAGAGTGCTTGCCTATGACGTACATTGGTACAATTTCCTTCCACGCTTTTCTTGGCGGTGTTAAAAAGTAAAACATTACTTTCGTACTAACTCGATTACGATCTTTTGTATAAGGAAACTCATACAAAAATACTTTACCCTTTAATGAAATTTATTGATATTTGCCTACATGTTTTCTTTATTGCACTCTTCCTTATTACCTATCCTTATACTATTCTTCTCTGCTTTTTATATTAAATAACCCGCACTTTTTAATACTACTTTTGTAACAAATTTATCGATTAGAGGAGATTTTGAGGAACTAAAACTGTATTAAAAATACATGCATTTAATTAGGAAGCAAATCCGTAATACATGTACTAGAAATATGAACTATTAATCTAATATTCTCAATTAATAAAAAAAATGAGAGAAAGATTTCTCAACAGGAAAGTCATTAATAGAAAAAAAAACGCTACAAATTACGCAGGATTATTGACCATGAATATAAATTGACTGATGTCTGTTGTCTGAAAGAATGTTATTTAAATTGGTGATAAAATTCTTGTCTCGAATATGAAATACAAACGTGCGATTAAATATGCCCAAGCTCTCAGTTTCTAAGAAATGTCAACTCGCAAAACAGCGCTCCGGACCGCACTGTACGCTTACAAGCAACACTACCACCCCCTCAGATTTTACACAGCTTTCGAATTATGAAATACTTGCATTCTTGTGGTAAAACGTAACATGGGATTACTCATAGTTCATCAGCTTGTCTGTACTCTGCTGAATGAAGATGAAAGACACTTAGATGTTGTATATTTAAGAATTTATTAAATAACAACCAAAGTCTCATGCATTTTACAAGAGCGTTATTTAATACATAAGAGGCAATGATACTAAATAGGCATTTGGTAGCTTTTATTAAGCATTATAGGCACTACAAAAATCGCATGTAACCCTCCTCCACTTCACACTGGATAAGTAACCTAAATTATTTAAATGAGTAAAATAGCTAAGCAGGTAAAAAATCCACAAGTAAGTTATCACATTTCTTGTCAACGCTTTCATGGTAAATGTCGACTGGGGGTCTATCGTTTTCGTTTCGGACTGAAAATGTACCTTTTTTCGCCGTTTCAAGTTAGGTTTCATTTTGAGAAAATACTATATGCGGTTATTTTCGGTTTATAACTAGTGCGATCTCGAATACGAATATAGTCCCCGGCATACGAATACGAAAACTCTTTCTTCCAAATCCAAATACATCTGCGTCAGAGGGCATCTGTGAGCCTGCGTTGTCGTATCAATCATGCGAGACGCGCGCTCGCCAAACAGCCGGTGGTTGAGAGTCACCCCACAAACCTCCAGAGCACCCACGCCCGCCCTCCCGGCCCCGGGCCTCCTCCAGAGATCGGCGAACTCTTGGCGCTTCTCATGCATAGTCATTCAAAAAGTAGCGTTCGGTGAATTTCAGTCAAAATCCTCGTGTATGTAAATATGCGATCTAGTTATATTACGAGAACTGAGTGTATACAGGTCTTCAATCTTATTTTTACATATTTAAGATAATTTCTCGATAAAATAAAATTCGTTTGCGATGTTTTGTAATTGAAGTAATAGAGATCTGAAATATAGGGCAGTATTCTCTTTATTTTTTTAGAATAGTATTTACAACAGTGTTATTAGCTGAAACATTTTCCCGTGACATTGAAAGAAATTTTTTTTAATTTGGGCCTTAAAAAGACTTAATTGCAAGTATAAGGTTTTAGTTTTTTACTTCTACACTGTTTTAGTAATAATAACATTTGAACTTCATAAGCCAAACGTGTTTCACATTTATTGCGTGATTGTTTTTGTAAAGATGCAGTTGTTTCAATCTGAAAAAATAATTTCACACTTTAATAAATTGTTGTAATGAAAATAATATCCTATAGGCAGATCAAATAGAAAGATAGGTAATAAATCAAAGTGTTTTTATATAAGTAAAGAAAGTGTAGAAATTACTTGTACAAATAAAGCTTGCTGGTCGAACTTCCATATCGATTCGAAGTATAGAAGTACGGAAACAAGTATATCAAATATTCGTTTCGGAAAGAGGAATTCTTCGGATACATATTTACTCTTTTTAGATGCTTCGTGTACGAATGACTTGCTTGTAAGAAAGGCCCATTAGGAAAACAATGACCGCAAGCGCTCTACTTTCGAAATCAGCTCTGCATGCCAGCCTTCATTCTAGTACACTGAGCGCAGCACCGCGGTGCGTCACGCAATATTCCCTTACCGCCGTCAATATTTGAGACGCTGCCGCCGCGGGCCCAACCACTTTTTACGACAGTGACGACGGCGGAGCTGTATGGAAAATTGTTTCGGGAGAATTTTACACACAACAGCCGCAGATCCATCACCCGTGACAGCACCGCCGCGGCTCCGTGCCGTCTGCCATCGCCGCCAGGGACATCGGCCACTCGCCCGGTTGGGCGGCGCTGGGATACAGGCTGAAGGAACTGGGGGTATGGACTTTGGCGGGTGGGGAGGGGACAAATGCCTTCGATACAAGGGACAGACGTCCTCTCGTAGCAGTTATCGCTATTCATTGTTATTACGTGTGATACTCAAAGTTTATGCAAAAAGAATCTACTAAATTATGTCTTTTTGAAATCATATGTTCGTCAAAATTTAAAGGTACCAAATTCTCAAGGTTTGAAGAGAAACATATATGTGTGTGTTTGTGTATCTTATAACAGTCCTTACGTAATGCGTGTCAAATAGTTTTTATTAGTCACTGAATTATCCAAATTTGACCTTATTCTTGTAGTGGGGATTACAAGATATCATACTACATGGAATTTCCAAGAGTTTATCTTTTTAAGAACATTTATCTATTAATAATACTCCACATCGTTCAACTAGAGTATCGTCTTTAATGAATGTTAAAATTAACTTCGATAAAATGTGTTCCGGAATTGGTTGAGAGTGGAGTGTACGGAACTCCATTCTCAATTCTTCTGGTGGGAAAACAGATAACAATATTTGTTTTGACTTCCCTATGTTTCGTTAAGAAAGAAAATATTAATTACAACAAAAAGTTTTTTCAAACTAATCTAATAATGTTTGCTTTTATTGTCTACAGTACGTCAGTATTCTGTCATTAATTACTTACAATTCAGTACTGATATGTATACAGAATAAAAATCATAATTTTTCCGACAACGATTTAGACCATTCACTTTTGAACGTAATTTATCAATTGAAAAAAGAACAGGAACAGAAAAAAGAGAACGTCAGGTAACACACTGTAAGAAAGTTTCAACATACTCCAAATAATAAAAATGTATGCTTTGTTAGTTTTAAAATTAACGGTAACTCCATCACCAAAGAAAAATTCCGCAAATTGTTATTACCGCAAGCAAATGAAACAGCAAAAAGTAGTTATTAAAATTATGTAATTTATTATTATTAAATTTACTACTAATATTTTACTAAACTTACTATTGTACTTTGTAATAACGTGGTACAATTTTCATTCGAAATAAAAACTAACCGTAATGACGGTTGTTGTGGTGATCACAGGATTCCGGAATAATAATGAATTTTATGGTTGAATGGGGATGGAACATTTGCCACATGTAACTATGAAACGCCTTGCTTCACCCCAGTGTTTTCTGCTAGAAGTTGTACGATGCCTTTCTATACCTGGAGGAAAATACTAGGTATTGAGTATGTTCCTGTCAGTTAACTATGTTTCATTATATAACGGAGCGTAGATCCTGTAGTTTGTATACTTTAGCCGTTCGGGTCTTTTGTCTTCTATTGTGTTTCTTGTGCTACATGATCTGCTTTAATTGTTATTCGATAGTGTGCAGATAATAAATATGCTGGACTTGAATGCAAAAGGCAAAAATTAGAAGTTGTCAGTATTGTACAAAAGAAACAAAAAAATTAAAACAATTAATCATAATACTGTTTACTTCAAGCTCTAAGAAATTTGAGTGCTCCAAGAACGAGTTAGAAAAAGAAATAATTGATTGTGAAAAATTCTGTTCATATTAATATAGAAAAAAATGCAATTGGAATAAAGTTACAAGCAATTATTTTTGTAAGAATGACGAGAGTTTTTTTTAATTGTTGTTTATATAATTACATTTATACACACAATGGAATTAAAACATCACAGGCTTCAACATGTAGCAGTAGGTGATAATTTTCAACTGACCATAATTAAACCATTATCATTAATTTCAATGAAAGTTTTCGTAACAATCCGCCGATGATGCTATCATTTAGAAGTCATAATTACACAAACCCATCCTTGAAGCTTTAATGGTTAAGTCGATCCTGCGATAACGAAAACAAGTCCCAAATTAAGAGGAAAACCACTCTAAAAAGCAAATGTAAATGACTGAATCCTTAATGACACTTCATTTACGCAAAGCCTGTCAGTTTGCTGCATAGAAGCAATATACCAGTATACTACTCCCACTACGCTGGAGTGCTATCACATGGACTCTTAAACAACTTCATACACGATATTTTCTGAAAATAGAAACTCCCTCTTTTCCATATCCGATGTGGAAATCTGGAACCGATATCGCATCTAGCAAGGACAAATGAGTACAGTAGATTGCCTTCCGTTTGGTTTGGATAAAACACAACTAGTATGTACTCATTCAAGGAAGCTAAACTGAAGTCTAAACTGCTAATGGTTGTGCTAGCCCTCAATATCTACAACATATTGAACCGCATGGAGTCGAATGTATCTCACTTGCAAGAAATGTCACTTCGAGTGCCACATCACATTGTGAATAGACGTTCACATTCAGAATTCTCATTAGTTCTCACAAGAAGCTTGGTGTCGAGGCGTAACTGCGTGCCTGCGGCGGATAAAATAATTTACACGAATCTGCATTGTAATAACAATAATTCAGGCCTAATTTGAGAACGAAGGCTCAAGATCCGCTGGCGGCTTTCATCAGAGCCGCAATTAAAGTCTCCACGCGGCGGGGCGGGGGCGGGCGCGGTTCCTGGAAGCGCCGTCGTTACCTCGCGCGGAATCGCCGCCGAAGCGCGCGTTTTCCGAGAAGAGCGGGTCGCGACCATCGCGTCGCCGCCGCCGAGGAGCTCGAGCTAAGCTGCGCTCGTCGGCGCTTGCGTGCACGGTCGCTAGCCCTCAACGAGGCGCTTGAACGCAATGTGCCCTGCTCGCGTCAACGGTCGCTAGCCCCCATC
>BOPP01000005.1:9456412-9483501 GCA_017312745.1 Gryllus bimaculatus | reverse complement strand
GTATATATAAATAATTTGTATAATATAGTTATTATTATATATATATAGGTATATATTGGTTGTATAATATATATAATATTTGTAATACGTGTTATTGGCCAATCTGGCGAAGCCGAAATTCCCTAGTGAAACTAGCCCGACTTTTCTTTCCAGCTAATCTTTGAATTTCAAACAAACGGGGATACGCAATGCAAGTTTCAACAAAGTCCTAATTAATGAAATCCTCAGCGGCACCTTGAACGTAGTTTGGACACTTTACTATGAACCTGATGACAGAAACTCGGGGACGGATGACATTGAGAATACAAGAGCAGCGCAGTGGGTAGAGGTGCGATGTGGGGATAGGACGAACGCGGCAAGCAGGCTTGCGGCGCCTTCAGCCCGGAGCGGGTGGCGTGACGTGACGTGGCGGGGCGGGGCGGGGCGGGGAGGCGACCTGGGGCGCCGGCCGGCCCACTTGGCCATGCAGCCTGCGGCCGGCGTCGAGACGTGGAGCCTCTTCGCCCCCGCTCCGCCTCCGCAACGCTTTTGTCCCAGCAAGCCCCGCTCCGCCTCAGCGCCGCGTCCGGAAAGACCTCCCGCCCTCCCGTCCCGCCCCATCCGCCGCCCCGCCCCGCTCCCCCTGCTCCGCACCTCCCGTCCCCACGCCCCACACCCGCGCGCCCCTCCCAGCTCCGCCGCGCCCGGCCCGGCTCTTGGGCGCACGCTCTCGTCCCGCCCGCCCCGGCCCAAGCGCCCCGCGCGACGCGATCGCGACTCGAGTGAATCCCTCAGCGAGCGGCGGCGACGTCGGAGCCGGCAAGGCGAGCCCGCGCCCGTCGCCGGGGCTCGCCGGGCTGCTGGATTTGTATTTACGCATGCTTTCCCAGCTGGCGGAGCACGACGCGCTACTAGGAGCCTCCTCAACTGTCAAGAGGCCTCTTGCATTTTCTAGTAACTTATACTCCTTCATTCCTGACTGCTTTGAGGAGATAGCGTTTTCTCAATTTATGTTCTCTTTTTTAATTGATGTGCATCGAAGAAAACGCAGAAAAGTCGCTCATCATAGCATGAAAGCAAGCACTAACTTAATATCTATAATTTATATAACTATTTTCCCAACTGGAAAGCATTGATTCTTAGAATTAAGCGGTCTCGTACTGGATGCAACCGACGGCGAAGTGGTATGGACGTAAGCCAGGAGGATGTCGAGTACCAGAAAAAAAAAAAAAAAAAAAAAAAACAGTTTCCAGACAGTACTATTGAGAAATCAATTTTTCAATTTTGAGTTGTTTAATGTTAATGTTTTTGCAATATATATATATATATTAAATTTAAAACAATAATACAGTTTGATATTTAATTAGAATTGTCTCCAGGGAAAAAATAACAGTAATTCTATTAGAAATGCTGCCTATATAATTCCTATAAAAGGATATTAATATATATTCTAATTAAGTAATTTTCTTGATTGTATATAAATGAAAATTTCAGGTACGCTTCACTGATGCTAATGTCATGGAATCGACTCCTAATGGAGGCAAAATTTTCGACACATTCTAAATTCTCGAAGCTGGGTCGAAGCTGGTTACTGCCTAAATCAGAATTCCAGATGTAGACACTCTCGTCAGTTGTTTCCGTGATTGTCTATGGGATATCACTACCTAACAATTACTCTATAATTAACATCATTTGTATATATCAAATAATTTACTTGAAGACAAAATTTAAAATGTTAAATTTGAGTAATACAATAACGCCCAGTGCTAGTGCCGTTCGTGTGTGAATTTGTGAACAATGCCGCGTTTTAAAAAGGAAGGGTAATATTATCGTAATGAGAAAGCCAACTAATTAAATTACACTAGTTAATGGTCACAAGTGGTTTTTCCGTAACTGGGAACTAATCCGATGCGCAATGAACGATATTTATAGGGAAAATAATAGTGTAAAGGCGTTCAACAGCGAACTAGTGTAACATTCCTAATCAAACAAGAGAGCAACAGCATGAATAATCTCCAACAACTACAACATCTTCAATACCAGCCGCAAATTGTTGAAATGCAGCTCTCAACTTCTCAATAACATCCGCCTCCACAATCGCAAGTGCAACAGCAATCACAGCCACGACAACCCCAGCTCCAAGGTACCCAGGAACATTGTAATGAGCACGAACGAAAGAGTCCTCGTCAGAAGAAGAATTGCCCAGGCGCAATATTCATATTTGAAGTACATATAAATTATTAGGGACATTAGAAACTGAAGAGGAACTTGTGAATGATCTAATTGTCAAAATACCTCCAATTATGGTGCATGATGCGCGTAACTTCATATTTTAGTAATATCTTAAAATGAACGCACATCTGAACAGCCAATATAATTAAAACATTTAAAACATCAAAAACCATCAGATATTGATGGAATCAGCAATGAGATGCTTAAAAATCTCAACGATATCTCTGTAGCAGGATTAATTCCTACATTTAATTCCATCCTTCGATTTAATTAATTCCCTTTTGCTGAAAAACAACAATAGTTCTTCCTTTTCGCAAACCTGCAGAAGATCCTCGACGACCTCATCATTACAGACTAAGAAGTCTCCTATTCTCAATTTCTAAAATCTTCAAGAGGCTTCTTCTAAGGAGACTCCACAAATACATTACAGGTGCGGAAGCAATACGAGATATTCAGTTTGGTTACAGAGCAAATCACTTCTGTACACACCAGCTGTTAAGACTTACCGAATGCATTAAACAGAGCTTCCAAGAAAAAAAGGCATATTATAACTGAATTGCTGGGTATTGGTCAAACATACGACACAGTTTGACATACCGTTCTATTGTTCAAATAAGATAACTCGAAGTACCTGAATATATTCAGAATATCGCAATCTATAGTGCTTCATCACTGATAAAAATTTTAAGCTCAAAATGAAAAACTCATTTTCTACACCTCGTGATATCACAACCGGAGTTCCGCAAGGCTCCGCTCTTTCGCCTATTTTATTTAATATATTTGTAACAAACATAAATTTTCTAATGTAAAAATTGCTCTATTTGCTGATGATATAGCATTGTTCACAGTAAGTACAGATATAAACCTGGTATACAATAGACTTCAGAAAATGCTTCACAGTCTAACGCAATGGACAAAAATTGAGAATTGTAATAAATTGTATAATCCACAAAAATGTCAGACAAAATTATTCACTGTTAGGAGACCGCAAAACCTTCCCAGTAGACAACGAAATTACCTTACAAACAGTATAATACCTTGCAAAAGTAAACGAAAAGTATCTCAGTTTTCTGTTAGACCAGAAACTTTCCTGGGAATGCTATTTTCACGTGGCAATAACGAAAAATCTTTTGCCAAAAGATCAAAACTTTACCCATTCATAAATCAACACTCAACGCTTGTATAAAATGCCAGATCCTACTATATAAGTCAATTATTCTACTCACACTAACTTACGGATATACTATGCTAGCGCGGGGGGGGGGGCAGCTCCAACATACAAAAAATGAAAGTAGTACATACTAAAGTCCTTGGGAAGTCAAGTAAAGCCCCATGGTTTATTGCTAACCATCAAATTCACAGAGAACTTCAAATCGATTCCGTTTTAGAACATATTAAAAAAAACTAGCAATTATTTCTATTTTGCTCTCCCATCCTCTCATCCCGCAAGACAAAGATGAGGAAGGAAAGATCGCGCGCAGTCTATGGCGTGTTTTTTAGAGCTCTTCCCCGGCGTTCGCCTTGTATTAACCGAAGATATATAGGAAAACTCTTCATCAGTGCACGGCGGCTAGAATTCTCCTCCAGCCAGCGGCTAGATGCATGGACCTCGTGCATGGCACGTTTTCGTCGTATGTGGAAAACCGCTTAAAAGGGATTGAAAGCTCTCCGCTAGGCTTTCATCCCGCGAGGGCCCTGCACCCCCTGCCCGAGAGCGAGAGGGCGTCTGGCAGCGCGGCCGCTGGCGCAACGCAAAACGCGCGCCACTTACGAAACGCGCCGCGGCCTCCTTTCAAAAGTTCACGCGCGCCGGCGCAGCCGCTGGCCGACGCCAGGTGGCGCTCTGCGTGGGTGCTGCCTACTGCTGCTGCTGCCGCCGCCGTCGCAGGCGCTAACGCTCACGGCGTGAGAGCACAATTCACTATTTTCTACGGGTCGTCATGCCCTCCTTGCAACACTTTACTCGAACGATCGCAATATTAAGTTTTACTTCAACTCCCTTGAATTTAAGCAGGAATTTTCAAAAATATTTTGCATTCGCCAACATTTTACATTTGATATTTCGTACGCACTCACTTGTCACGTCGATATAATAAATAAATATTATGTATTGTGTAGTATTGTTCTGTAATTCCGGCTTACCTCCATACTACAAACAATAGGAAGCCTTTAAGTTGCAAATACGATACGCAACTCTTCCTGTCTTCCTCTGTTCCTTTCCAAACGTTACGAGTAGAACCTCTCTTCACTGATCCACCCAACTGTGAACTATGTTATTTGCTTTCTCTCATAAGAGGTATGCAAATACGACAATAACTTTTAAATTAGGTTTAGACATTTCTTCGTGTTTTTTGCCTTTCTTATTAAAAAATAAATAGTATTATATTTCGACTCACATTGTTAAATACTTGCTACAGAAGTTGACGGAATATGAACATCGTTGGCAGAGTTGCATGTACTACACAAATCAATAAACCTCATCGTCGCAACTATTACATCATAACAAACACCTGCCTGAAATGTATAGTGTTTCAGGAGTTTTCTTCAATGGTTGCCATGGAACAACCATTATGTTTTCATGCTTGTGAATAAGTTTAGTGTACTCGAATCACCCCTAATTCATCTTTCCAATAGTAAAGCTGATACACTGGAGATTTAAGAAGTATCATCTATTTGATCTCGATCCCAGATAACATTTCTTGGTTTACCTTAAATTGGGGAGGAGGTTGAATTTCCAGGAAAACATTTCTACGTGCCTTATTCAGCTAACAGGTTACCAATATTCCTAGAGTAGAGGTGGTCTTGGGCAAAATGTTTGAGACCTACTCAAAAATCGATCCAAAGACAGAAACACAGCTGAGGGCTTAGTTTTAAAGTAAGATCCAAGATTGGAGAACACAAATACAAACGAGAAAAGCTCCACATATTACATTGCGCAAGGACTACGAAAAATTTAATACAAGAGTGGTTGATGCTATAATTACAGCGAATTGGCACAATGTGAAACCTGTATGGAAAGACTTTCCTAGAAGCGTTAACCTTTCTGTACGTTATGGAGGAGTAATTCATTTTTATACTCGGACATAAACTAATGAGTGGTTCCCAGAATACAAAAAAAATCGCGTACAGTGTCTAAGGTATTTCAATCTATCCCATCAAATTCTGTCTTGCCACCACTACGCGCAGGACAAAAGGATTTTCTAGTGCTCTATCACGAAGGAAATTATTAGGTTGCGATATTAGATATTTAAAATATCAAGAGATCAAGAACTTATTCAGTTAATTCATGAAAACTATAAATTAATCAGTTTCTCTTTATCAGTAAATAAAATGTAAAATGAAGGCATTAATAAATAATTGTATACTGAACGACGGAAGTGAGAAATTAAAAGCATTCTCACAATTAAATATTGTAGAAGGAACATTGTCTGAAAATGTATACTAATATATATAAATAGTATATAAAATTGTTATTTCGCAACTATTTCTATATACGCTAATAGTTTGAGAAAAGTAGAGAGGATTTCAACTCGATTTTCGTCATTGTATAAAATTATTTTCCTAGCAATTTGGGATTATTGTTGTATATCATAGGGGTAAAGATCAGTGAATAAACATTATTTATCAACATGTTAAGAGCCTACCCAGTGACTTCTGGAGTTTTGCCTTAACTCCCGTGTTCCGTATCAAAGCCTTCTCACTGTGATACGGTAACCCCAATGCCCTTATGAACTCGAAATTCGAATTCTAGTATTTAACGAAACAAGTAGATTACGAGGGATATAATTGCGTTAATGGTATGTTCAATAAAACGAGCGACAATTCAAGCGAGTTTTTGTATATACCACGAGTGCAATTATACTTCTTTACCCACATATTACGTTCAGTATTTTTTCGTTTACATTTAGGATTAATTCGAATTTTGAGAAATTCAAGTACATATTTATCATTCGAGGCGTAGGCCCTACAATGAATGACGAGTCGCTTCTGAAAAAGATGTATTGTAGAAAGCCTTGCATTGTTTGCAAGGAATATTTGCAAATGGAAGGTACTGGACATATTGTGGATAAATATTAAAAGAAGCCGACAAAGTCATGAAAACATTGCTTCTCACGAAAACTAAAATCACGTATGAGAGAGAATAAAGTATAAATGTTGGGAAATGTGTTCCAATAAAGTGACAGATTCTCGGTAGTGTGGTGCACATGGCAGCGAAATGTGTGGCTTAGTACGACTGGACGAGACGTGGTGAAGCAGGTATGTGAGAAATAATCGGGGTATTTATGTGACCAAAGAGGTCTGGAAGGCATTCTGAATGAAAATAACTTCAATTTATACCGTAGATAGAATGTGACTGCATATATTTAATTTCATCGAATAGATGAATAAGATAAACAAAATATATAGATGAGTACGTGTAATAGTAGGATGTAAGACGTAAATAGATGAGTACGTAAAATAAACAGAACACGGGCAACACCGGGTGGTGAAGATAATAAAAGGTCACATCCATGTACAGTCGGAACTAGTAAAAAATTACACTTTAAGCGTCTCATCTTCTTTTAACACTTGAGTTATTGTGTACCAAAAAGTAAATTGGAGTGCTTTTATTCGATAATTGAATAAAAATCGTGAAATTCATGACGAGCATTGAAAGATGCTCTGTGTGTCATCGCAAACAATATTTATCTTTGCGACTTATCAATGATCACCCGAATGCACCCATAACCTAGAAACACTCAAAATTATACTCATCGTTCTTATCTACTTTTGTCTATTTAATATCATACTTAAGTTATCAAAACCAAGAAATAATAGGTATCATTCTGCTTTTATCAAAATTCTTCGTGGAATATAAGAAAATGAACATTCAATGTTAAAGTTTTGCGAGTTAAAATATTGCTCTAAATGAGTTATTTGGGTACATTTATGCGCAAGGCGTATACACGAGCAACGGAAGTAGATCCTATTATTTTCTCCGTGAACCTGAAACCTTACACTTTTCAGAGAAACTTGTATTCATGCAAGAACTAGGCAAATTCGGAAGTTGAGAGTTTACAACAAGCTTGAAGAGACGAAAAGTTCGTTAAAAACAGCGCGGCATAACGTAAGCGGAGCGGTTGCGGCGCCGGCAGAGAAGAGGCCGCGGCGGTGCGGCCCGGGATATCCTGCTTAATATGCTATTGATTAGGGCTTTCTCTCAAGGCTCGTCAGCGCCCATCGATCCGGGGGCCGCGGTGGCGGCGGCAGCGGCGCGGGACGACGTGGCGGGGAGCAGGGGGCCAAAGCGGTGATGTGCGGGGCGAGGCGGGTTTGTTGACGGGGTGGCTGCGACGGCGCGGCAGCTGCTGGCGAGGGGAGGCTGTCGACGCGGCCGCACAGAACCTGCGCCGCGGCGGAACCCCGAACGACGCTTATGAAGGGCACGGGCCGACTTTGAGTGCTCATGTAGTTTCCATCCCTCCCGTCAGAGAATATGATCTCTTGACATATGTATGAAGTAGAAGATTTCGAGACATTAACACATATCTTCTAGTGCATTTAATTCATCTTTTGGCTGTTTTGTTATTAAGCATCATATTTCTGCAAATTGCTCTTCCTTCTTCTTATTTTCCTCGGTAACGTTTATCGTTACATATTTTTTCCGAACCTTTGAATTTGTAAATTTAATTTTCAATTTACTATAGGGTACCTGTGTTTAAGAGGTTCGTTGTAGCTAATATTGGTATTTCGAATCTACATGAATGCTAATATATCCGAAGGAAATCACGATCTTTTGAACTAGTATGTGTGGTCGATGAACTTGTGCTTGTTATTGAAGTTGATAACCGATGAACTGGCACGTGTGCAATTTTGGAACAATGGGAGTTACAGACGTACATTAGAAAGACAGAGACTATGAGGGTGAGTTATTTTGACCGTTTTGTTATTAAGCGTCATATTTCTGCAAATTGCTCTTCCTTCTTATTTTCCGTGGTAACGTTATCGTTACTTTTTTTTTCAATAATTTCAATCTGTAAATTTAATTTTCAATTTTTAATACAGTACCTGTGTTTAAGAGGTTCGTTGTAGCTAATATTGGTTTTTCGAATGTACTTGATGGTACTATACACGAAAAAAATCACGATCTTTGAACTAATATGTGTCGTCGATGAAATTATGCGTGTTTTTAAAGTTGATAACATCGACGAACTGACACGTGTGAAATTTTGGAACAATGGGAGTTAATAAAACAATAATAGTGAAATTGGATGCGCAACTGAAAATGACTTCTCTATTGAAGCAACCAAGTTACATATTAGGCCACCGTTGAGCGCTGCTTTTCTATGTTTACTGCATCGATAGATAATAGGGCGTATAAACCAGACTCGTAATGATGAGCGTACGTACAACTGATGATGGGATGCTGTTAAACTCTCCGAATAGTCTTCATTGGCTAGTATTCACGTGTGTCGTCGGTAAGGGTTTCGTTGCTTTAGGCATTTTGAATTATAAACTGAAAGACACCGTTATTGATTTCAATTGTTGTTGTTTTTTTCTCGCTAATAGAATTCATATAAATTATTTTCACCAAAAATGTATTTTACTGATCTATCCAATTTAATTTATAAGTTCATCTTGTAAAAAGTTAAAAATCTAACTGATGAAATAATACTGTTTCGCTTGATAATGTCAAGAGTTAGTAAGACATCAGCCTATCAAGTTCTTGTTGAGTACGAGATCGTTCAGGAAGTGTCCTCCTTACAAGTGCTCAGCAAGGGGCACCAAACGTTCAGTTAAAGCGGTAAGTAGTACAAATGTGGAAAAATAAATCCTATCTCAACAACAATCACTAAACAGTTGTGTATAGAAGTAACTTGTCACAGAATCATTTCATTTTAAATGTGACACCGTTGAATGATATCGCCTGAAATAATATCCACGCAAAAATACACAGCAAAATATATGCCAATATTCAACCAAAGGATAAAATGCAAAATGGCACCCATCTCGAAAAGGAATGAGGTTCGCAAAGCGGGTAGGGAGGGATAGGCCACCCGCAGCACTCCGCTAGAGCGCCACCCGGAGTCTGGAGTTCGGTGCCAGTTTAATTAAGGCTCGTCGCCGGCGGCCAGCTAGCGCCAGGCAGATCGGGGCAGCCTACTGTGTAATTACTGCTGCGTCTGCCGCCCACCGCAAATATTTGGTTGGGCGAGGGCGTGCAGGACAGCGGGCACCGGCGCGGCCGTGACGTTGGCGGCTGGTGCACTGGCTCACTGAAGAGAATGGCAATCAAATGCTCCTAGGTGTTCGCTTTCTTGTCGGTTTCTGAATAATAATATGACTTAATTGAAGGAAGTTTCCGATTTGAGCGATGTCATGGAAGAAAATTTCGTTTCAAGACGTTTTCATTATTTGATTGTGACTTATTTTACGGTAGAGAGGGAAACGCAATAAATATATGACTTGTGCATGTGATTTTACGAGATATCCGATTAAAGTAGAATAATTTGATCTTTGACGTTGAAAATAACAACCAATATCACTATCTGCGCTTTACTATCTATAAAGATAGCTGCTGTACGTTGAGCAATAAATGAGTTGTGTAATACTTGTAAAATAATTTTAATGTAGAACTATTTCTGTAAATTTTTTTTTCATTTCCTCGCATTTTGGCTTACATGTAAACCAGAAAAAAGGGCAAAAATTGCTGCCTTACGATTTTCGACATACGACTAAATTTCATTCAAACTTCCCCAATTATATCCAGCTACGAAGATACTTAACAATTATGTATATAAAATGGAATGATATGCATTACAGAACATTTGTCATCTGCTTTGAAAAGAGCAATGTTTTGTTGATGATAAATAGATCGATATAATTTAATTAATAGGTGCATAATTGGGAGGGTAATTGAAAGAAGAAGAACAGTGGGAAATGCAGTCCAGTGAATGGATCCATCTTATTAATGGTAAGGTAATAAGGAAATTCGACAAGCAAGCATTTCCTTCCCAAGAAAGACCGGAAACAACAAACCATCGCCCCGCGTTGTCCCCGAGTGCGGCCAATTGGCCGGTCCCAGGGACCAAATGAGGCGACGGCGCATTCGGGTGCATTGTTGGGGGCGTATTAGGCGACAGTGTGTTCCCCTCAACGCGGGGCCCGCCGAGCCAATCTTTGTGTTTGCCGAGAGCCACGAGCCGCGAGGCAGCTGGCCGGCGGGGGCGGCGGGAGGCGGGGGCGGACGATTCCGCAGAGCAATTTCACAACCACACTCGCTGAGACCGCGAGGAGAGGGACGAGGTGCTCTCGCCCAATGATTAATGACTGCGGGAACGGGGGCCCCCAGACGAGAGCGACGCGCGTTCTCCGCTCCGCGCCGAGCGAGGCGGGTGAGCGGGGCGGAGCGGGCGGGTGGGACGGGGCGAGTACGCGTCTCGAACAGCCGCGGCGCCGCGGCTGGACACGTGTCGGCGCGGCCCGCCCAGGTGGCCCGGCGAGCGGTGCCGCGTAAATTTATTTTTAAACGGCACGACGCTCCTCGGACGGGGCCAGTGCATGAACCACCTGCGCGGGGGCGGGGCGGGGCGGGGGGCGGGCGATCGCCCACGCCGAGGCGCGTCACGACCCGCGCGAACTGGTCGAGTCGCACGGGAAGGGCCGCTCGCGGCCGGCGCGTTGCGCTTGATGGGTGGCTGCGGTGCCGAGAAATTCGTTTGCTTACGATGTTCAACGCTGGCGAATCTCTCACGTTCTCCGGAAACCATTCCAAAGGCAGAACCCTGCGATCCATTGTCCAACTTACACAGTTGGTGTTCCATTGCACCACGAAGGTTTCGAAATATTTGATTCTCATGTCTAGCGATAAGGGGATTCAGACTTACATCCAAAGAACGCATTCAAAGAGATTGGTTTTAGAAAACCGGCTTACATGTTCACAGTAAACTGTATATAATACAAATGATATTTTCAACTGCTTTTAAAAATATATTTTAAATTTTCGTTGTTAGTGATCTGGCCGTTCTTTCAGAACAAGAGTTTTTCAGTCTTCAAACTAAAAGGTGAAACGACAATTTAATACAACGTACATAAGAGAAATTGAAAATAAAGAACATATTTCCAAGACAGGAAACGAAGTTACTTTTCCTCAAAAACGTAAGAAATGTAAGCATGTTATTCATGTTTTCTCTGGGAGAAAGCAGTTGGACGTTGCAGCATCAATACTAAATGGGAGAAATTACCATTCATCAAAAGAGCTTATCAGGTTCTTTGTAATATATGCGTTTTTCAAATTATAAACACACACAAAATTAATAGTATCAGCTTCTTAGTTAACTAATGCAAAACAGGACACCTTGTAAAAGATGAATCTGACGTGAAGAGTTGAGTAAGAAAAGCTGAGTGAGAATATCTACACTTCTTGCTAATGCAAGTTTTATACACTCATTGCATTTGAGGCTATTTGTAAGGTGATTTAAACAAAATGTTCAGTAATATTTATAAAAAATATTGTTATTTTAATGGATATAAATCTTACTGCATATAATAACAAATTCACGAATCTTTGGTGCAAATATTCATGCAACATTTAAAAAAAAATGTAAATCATGAGATTTTCACCTTCTTATGTGGACACTCTAAACTTCTTACAGTGTAAACAAATCAAATAAAACCGCTAAACGTTTTTTATTGAATTGTAATGTTGATTTGTACTGAATTAACAGCAAAAGAGTACATTTTTTATTCCACCAATGCGATCTTACCTCCCGTTTACTCGTGTTCGTTTTGTTTTAAACAGTTTCACTAGCTTTAAAACTATGTTTTCATTAAATAGATGTTTATGGAGGGTACAACAAAAAGAATAGGCGGATAAGAAAACATATCCTACGTGTTTCCATAACAAAACATTTCTACTGTCAGGAGCTAATAAAGCACCAGACTATTAACAACCGATAAGGAACCAGACCGCCTGAGGTACTGCCAATCATCCCAAGCGCCAATTATCACAACTCACAGTGCCAGAATGTCACAGCAGTTAAACAAGTAAACAAAGAACCTGAGCTCCCGCCAGATTCTAACATAGTACAAGGATTCGTCCTCAAAGCCTGAAACAGACACATTCCTTACTATAAATAGCTTTCGCTTGTACATGACTCACCAGAAAATCCTGCACAAAAATATCTCGTCTCTCCGACAAACAGCAGAAGGAAACAAATTGTTCCTCAAAATGCAAATTGTAAATAATGGTGATCTGATGAAACCAAAAGAGGAAAATTACAATACTTTGACTTGAGTCTCAAAATACTCAAAATACCAACAAACCGCAATCGTATTATATACTGTAATGTAAACAAAAAATGCAGAAGATAATGTAGAAAAATAAAGAAGACAACAAATGATCTAAAGATCATTCCGATTATGTGGCATGTTAATATATATAAGCAGATATTATCAAATAAGAACATAAAAACAAACCGTCAAAAAATAACATTTACATCTGACCGTATATTAGATACTTAAACGGTGTCCTGCAAATGCAGTGGCAAAACCAATCATTGATCAAAACCTCTGATCTCTTTTTAATTTCAGTTGCATGAGTTATGTATACTGTTTATCAACATTTTTTATTTGTTCATTTCAATTCTGAAAACGTTTGTTTTTCTTGTCCTACATTTCATGCATTTTGAACTTTCCATTACAACCGTTTGCAGAGAAATTAATTTTACAGTTTAAGAAAGTAAACACAAAACATCCCTTCAGCAATCTTCTCCGTAATTCGATTTCGTGTGCTTTCTAATCACCATCTAATTCTAAGAATACCTTACTGATTAATTTTTTAAGGACTTATCTTACTTGAAGACGAGAGTAGTGACCAAATGCAGGAATCAAGTGATGCAACAGAAAGAATATTTTAAAGATGTAAACGAGCATTCTTGAAATATGCCACAATCCGCAATTGGTCAGCAATGTAGCCTGGTGGTCCTTCCGACATTGTGTGAGAATTCCAGACTTACAATTGAAAACATAAAAGTTGTTTGCTGAATCACATTAGTAAGTTCGATATTTCCAAAAACGGGAGATTTGTTTTATTACAAAGGAGAATTAGTTTGTTCACTGTCACAATAAGGCGTCACAGTAATAAGAGATTGCATTCTTCAATCCAAATGATTGGCAGTTATTTGTTGCCAGTTCTAAGGACAGTGAATATTTATATACTTATCGGTAATGTCTATTCACCAGTACATATTGGTCATTCTAAGTACTTGTGTCAAGAGCATAATGACAATTAAATTGTATTTTATCTACTGTAATTCCCAAAGCATATCTGAAGAATTCTAGAGGACCTCAAATAAAAAATAAAATATTTCCTTTCTTCATATCTAACTGGGTTTGATGAACCGTATTGTTAAGGCATAATATATAGACGGTGAATAATGTCAGGATTCTTTCTTCTATGTAACCTGGAAGGATAAAGGCAGATAGATGTGTTTGCTTTACCTCAGACGACTGCACTTTTACGTGACGAAGAATTTGCCAGGAAGATGAACAATGAAAACAAGGGATGCATGAATGCTTTTCAGACCGGCAATGAAAAGGCTGCTATCCAGGATTCCTCATAGCTGATATGTTATCAGCTTTTCTTGATCTGAGATACAACATGAGTGATAATGTCGAACCATAAGAGGCTGGTTGATAATTTTCTAGATGTGTAAGACTCGAGCAAGCTGAGCAGGTTGACCTGTTCCTCAAGACCAAAGAAGAGCGCTAGCAAGGGAGACTGGTCATGGAATAGGAACCTCTTACTAGATTATTGAAAAGATGGCAAGGTAAGAGCATTATAATCAAGTTCGTCAAACCCACAGTTCTGCTATTGCAGAATGCACTTTATCTTTGCCTCATCGTACTACATGTTAGGCATAACACTCACTAAAAAAACTAACTTTATTTATGTCAATATGTATGTGAAATTGTACCAAAAAAGGATTTATTGATATGAACAAAATTGCTCTTCAAAGAGCAAAGAAATCTCAAATCTGAAACCAGCACCCTCCGATGAGTTTGTAACAATTGATGATAGCAATGCAACAAAAGACTTGCTGACCAGTTTTACGAATATTTCTTCGAAAGCGAAACAATTACCATGCTATAAGGTAAATGGAGGTTCCCTCTTGTTATTGCAAACGTCCGTCTGTTAGCATAAAGCACATTAGCGAAGCGAAGCATTGTGCTCCTCTGTCGTCACACCTGCGGCCTTCTCGACAGGGTCGGGATAAAGGAACGCGGGCGACGCTCGCCCGATAAAAAGGCGGCAGCGCCCCCGGCGCGCGCCCAAGCAAAATAAACTCCTCGCTCTTCCTCGGCGTCGGCGCTGACGGTGCCCCAATGGCCGCGGCGGCAACAGGCGAGGCGAGAGGCGGGCGGCGGCGGCGGGCGCCCGGTTATTATATCGCGACCATCACGTCACCCGCGCCCATGGAATGCGTCGCGGGGGGGGGGGGGGGGAGCGCCGCAAGGAAAGCCGCGGCGAGGGCCGCTGCGTGACACGGGGTCACCTCGCCTGGCTTTCTTCGCCCGCCGCTTGCTCGCCGCCAAGGCGCTTCGGCTGCGTGCGGTTCGCGGCCCCTGATTGGGCGAGATTGCGCCGGACGCGGGCCGCGAATGGCGATCGGGTTCGGCGGTGTTGCAGCATCACATTTTTGCATAGTGCCACATAAAACCTTCACGCGCCAAAACAACGAAAACATGAATCTCGGTTACAGCTCGATTAACAATTGCGAGTACACATTTCTGCGTGTGTCGATTTCATGACATACCCCTAGTAATAAGGAGTTGGCGAAACAACAAATCTGAGTTTTTATAGAGGAGTTTTTTCATACATAATTGCAATTCAAAATCATTCGTAGTAATCTTAAAACAATATCGTAATTTATGCCAAATGTTTCATCTAAAGAAAATTCTGCATGCTTCAATTCTAGAATCATTAGTATATTTTTTACCGATCTTCTTTACACAAGTGTGAGGCACAAGAGAACATTAAAAAGCATGAATAAACGAAAACAACACGGTACACGGCATTCCGTAGTATTTGTTATGGTATAGAATTATTAATTTCACAATCGACACAAAGACTGCATTACTAATCCAATGTTCCGCCTTGGGGGTAGTCAAATGTAATATTTACATTTCACACTTTTTGACCATCGCCGTGAAGGCAGGCAGGTGTCGCAACGCGACAGCGAGCGCAGAAGCGTGAACATCACGAATAATGCGCCGTGGAAAGCGCTGAGTGGGCGTGCAGTGCGCGGAGGCGGCGGGTCACACGGCCGAGCGTCATGACGTCACCGGGAAAAGCCGCGCAAAAGCCGTCTGCGGTGCGTAGGCCCCCGGCAAAGCCCCGCGCACCGAGGCAGTGGCCCCACGAGCAGGTGGGCGCTAAGGGGCGCAAGCGACGCGGGAAAGGAAATTGCAATGAAAAATGAAGAAGAAATGTTTTCGAACTATTGAAACTCTTTTTTTATCGTAGATTTTAAGCACACTTATATAATACTGATAACCACGATGTCAATCTTTAACTTTTAATATACAAATGTTCAGAAAAGTCTCGTAAAAATGTTGCTTTTACATGTTGCTTTTAAATGTTGCTAACGTTTGTTTTAAGCACACCTATATAATACTGATAACCGCGATGTCAATCTTTAACTTTTAATATACAAATTATTCAGAAAAGTCTCGTAAAAATGTTGCTGTGCGTCAAGTGAAAATCGAATGCCTTGATAAGCAGCACCGTGTTCCTTCGTTAAGCAAATACACAATGTAAAGAAAGCTCTTTTGAAGCTGAGAATCAGAGAGAAAGTCATTTGTATTACTATTTTTAGAAATGTAGTTGTATAGTTTTAGTTAAGAGCTTTCACTTTGAAGTTGTCTATCAGAAGAGTACACAAAAAACCAACACAACAAAGTCGAGATAAAACAGCCGCACATTAGAAATACAGTAACTATGAGAGTGGCATGTGCCTGTATGAATAAGACGATACATGCACTTGTACACAGGTAGTTGTTAAAAGTTCGATTTAATAACAAAAAAGCAGTGGTTTTGAAATTGTGGAAAACATACCTCCACAAGAAAAAATCGTAAAAGAGGTACGAGAAGACGTTTCATAAGAAGATTTGAAGGCCAAACTAACTATTCATAGGCAAAGTACTTTCTGGAGAGTTTTGTTATTTTTTGCTAATTAAAAATGTTGTTCAATACACAAAACATGTGTATATATTTTCCATACCCTACACAATACCCATCCTCTCGAGAAATTTAATTGGGGACATTTATCTCACTTTTGGTCATAGGCGAGAGGTACTATCTTGAAAAAGTTTGAGTCTCTTTTCAACAGTCAGAAGAAGATTGAGTTGAGGCAAACTCGGCCGTTAGTAAGCAACATACTAAAAGAACGGTGTAAAATGTAGTCAATGGCTAGGATTATTTCGAGAGAAATAGTGAATATATTGCAGCTAATTTCTGCAGTTGTCTTCAAAATGCTATTTCCAACATAAACCATTCACATAAATTATTGTAAATATGTTACAATTCCGTTAATTATATCCTATATAACAGTATACACTACACAAACAATAAACTAATTAATTAATACAAGTTCGAATTCATTTTTTTCTGTCAAAAAGATCTATAGACTTTTTTTTATTTATAGCTGAGAAGCTAAAAAACTTCTACTGCGCATGCGCTAAAATATAAAATTACAGCTTAACCTTGACAGTATCTCCCATCCTTCTCGTTCGTCGTGACAGAGAGAGACGATGGTGGCTTCGTTCACCGTAACGTCACCAGACGGACAATATGAATGACACTTTAAGCATAGTTTGGCATCCTGCGTCTGCTCATGAAAATCACGTTCCATACCTGCGAATCTCTCGCACCAGCACGCAAATCGCCGACTTGTTGAGGGACGGTGGTCGCGCGGAGAGAAAACTAAAATTGTGGAAGAGAAGGATTATCATGCGGTTTGAAATACACACCACGTAATCGAGATTTATTATTAAGCGATGTATGGATAATTCCTTATATTAAGAATATTTGTTTCTCTTCTAAGAACCATGCTATGTTGTACATTTTGATATTCCCTTAGCACATAACACCTTCGAATAATTCACAAACGTTTTCTTGATTATGGTATATATAAGACATTTATAGCACGTCTTTGTTTATTTAAAAAAGTAAAACTGACACATAAATACTAAATCATAAATCAATAAATGAAATAGGACCAGATGTGTCTTCACATTCGTTGTATAAGAAGCGACCTTTAAATTCGTCCATTTCAAAATTATTACTTTCTTAACACAATGGCAGTTACGCTATACAAACAACCAAATGTGCATCAATTAATTGGATGCTGATAAGACTTGATTTTTCGTGTAAACTCAAGGAATATTAAATTTAACTCAAGGAATATTTGATACGAACGAGGAACTAAAAGAAAATTGGACGTCTGAAACTTGAATAATTATATATTATATATACTCATGTTCATTATCAATATTCATCTCTATTATAATTTGTTTGAACTTGTCGATTATAATTTGTTTGAACTTCAGATTTGCCTATTTTTATTAATGTATTTATTATAAAGTATTATATGGTGCATTTTCAAAACCTTACGCTGCATGAACACTCAAATCAAGAGTTGAAACGTAGTGTGATAACAAAAATTCCTCGCCAGTTCCAATGGTCGAATTTCAGTGAATAATTGGAAGCAATCGAAGACTTCACCAAATACCACTTCTTCAGTATTTTTTATGTTCTGATCTGAGTCTGGATTTTTATATTGCCTGCTGGAGGTGAATCCTGCTGAGAATTCAATTTGCAGCTGCAACAGGAACAGCTTTGCTCACTGAGACGCGACGCACGTCAGCGGAACCTGACACCGCAAACCCTCCACCCAAATTAGCCGAGATCCTCGTGCAATTACTGGCTGCTCCCGGTAGTGGGCGGGGCTGCGGGGATGAACGGGGAGTGCGGGCCTGAGACAGAGGTTTTTCACTCCGCGCCGAGGAGGGCGGCGGAGAGACCACGCGCGTACGGCTGATGCTCTGCGGAAGGAGGCGGCGGCTGGACATAGCGGCGCGAAGAAAAACATTCAAGAACGGAGGAGGAGTGGGGGGGGGGGGGTGCTTGATTGTTAGTGAGGGGCAAGAGGGAAAGGGAAGGTGAGGGAACGCGGAGCGGGCGTTGGAGCCGTTGTCAATAAGCGGTGAATCCAGCGGGCGGAGGCGGGGGCGGGTGGAAGGGGAAGCAGCTCAGGTGGCGGGGCTGCGCCTTTCAACTGTCAGCGCACCGCGGCGTCGCCAAGGCACTTCCTTTCGAGAGGCCACAAATCCCAGGACAAACAATTTACCTGCCAGCGACCTCAAGCGCATTTGTACAGACAGCTCTTAAAGAAGAATAACTGTGAATTATGTTAATAATTCAAACTAATGAAAATGTGTTAAAAATTCCCTCAGCCACAAAATTTCCGATCAGAAATATTGTGAAAGAAAATTAATTTGGAGGAAAACGAAAAGATGTATTGTTACAATTGTACTTTATCAGCACTTAAATGCTAAATTACAAAGTTCAAAATGTAAACCCAACTGAAAAACATCTCTACTACGATAATCCAAACGATAACTAATAAACTAATTCGAATATGTCGTCGCCTACAAGGCAGACAAGTCTGCGTAAATTAGCATTCAAGTGTAATAACTATTCAATTGAAAAGTAGAATGTTTATTACATAGTTCTAGTGAATAATAAGGCTTATTTATTAATTCATTTCTTATGAAGTTATATTACGAATGCACTAAACGTTTGCGCTAAACTCTTATATACGCATTTTACGATATAAGAAATATAAAGAAAAATATTTAAATCACTTAATAATAACGTGAAATCAATGAGATCCCGTTTAAGTTGTAACCGTCAGAATAAAAAAAATGAAGCACAAAGTGTTTAAAATCGAAAAATCTTCATTATCACGAAGAACTTGTGGTAGTTTAATGTTTTATAATTGTGAATAACGTCCATTCTTTGAACGAAAAGAAGACCAACGAAGCACATCAAAAAATACGCAACTATCACCACACCAAAGAAGTAAAACACTCACATATCTAAGAAACATTTTTAGCTAGGTCTGGGAGATAAAAATCATCCTTTAATCGATTTAGAATCACTATTCCTCCATAAATGGAGGAAAATGAAAACAACGGGCAGCACCAAAGCTTAAATTGTAGTAAACTGACATATAATACTCATAAAGAATGTTGTAAAATCAGCAGGTGGACAATGCCCGCCGAGCAATGAAAATGTGTATGAAGAGTAAATAAAGTTAACTTCGACAAGTTGCGAGATTTTACACCGGGAGTTAAATTAATATTACTCCTATTATAGTATTCACGTTTCTAACAAAGACTTTGCTTTTAAATTATTTTTCTAATACAGATTATTCCATTCTCAGGTTTAATAAAATTCTGAAAGTTAACATTGATGAGTTATTTTTCATGTAATTTGTATAGGTCTGTATCATTTTATTTAAACTAATTTAACTATTTTTTACGTAATTATCCAACGAAACTAAAAAGGTTAACGGTAAACACAAGCATCTAGTATTTTATGTAAAGGAACAAAAATTAGATAGGTAAGAAAAATCACATATTAAAACATATACGTATGACGTCAAGTAGAGTTGTATTCAATAGTAGAGAAGAAGGGATTTGTATTGATTTGTTCTTTCAAATGAATCTGTTGCTGCGATCGAAGAATTTAGTATTTCATAAAAATTCAGCCTTATCTATTTGTTCTCTGCATGAATCGTATCTTTGTCAATGATTTGCAATAGGTATCACATTACATAAGAAATTTGCCAAAGTATCCAAACGCATATTCCACTTTTATTTGTGTGGAGTATTGAGGATGAAAAAACTACTATTTATTTGTGTAAATTCAATTTTCGTAAATCTAATTTGATGTATAATTTTCGCGATTTTTACTTTTTAATTGAAAACGTCTTATTGCATAACAAAGAGATAATAGAAATTTTCAATGCAGCATTTAAACAAGGAACACTAAAAATACATGAATAATGTTTAATCTCGAGTAGCACATGAGAAATGACTAGGAATCTAAAATATTTTTGTGCAAACATTCTAATTCAAGAATTTCCTCCAAACCAAACGTCGTCATTGGCTGGTAAAGGAAGCACGATCACGTTCTTCGCGTCATCGCTCCGCTTTCATTGCGAGGCACTTGAAACCTGCCGACTCATTACTCACTGCAGCGCCCGCCGTCGCAGTCGTCCTCAACTCCCCAGTCACCAGTGGCGGACGCCATTCACCTGCTGATACGCGCTATCGCAGTGTGGACGCAGCACCTGCACGCCCGTGGGGCTCCGCTTGGGGCTCCGTCATTACCGGGGGCGCTTCAAACCGCCGTATCGAACTTGAGCATGAAAACCGCTGCCGTCTGTCACAATACGTTGGCCACTAGCGACGCTCGGCCATCGACGTAATGAACACATACGACGAGTCTCTTCCAAAGTCACGCGCCCTTCCATCACACCTTTTCCATCATCACGGTGATACATTTAATAACCGGGCGCGACCATCACTACTGATACCCATTCTCACTTTCCGTTATGATCGCTCCCTCGAAGTCATAACAGATACAGCGTGACAGATATTATACAGCTTTTAAATCTCTTGCCGCTGTCGTACTGCAGGTCATTAGAGCCACTATCCTTTCCGTGTGTTCAAACCAAAGTATGCGGACAGGTATAACATGGGGTTCCCATCCAAAGGGCGGGTGTCGGAGCGAAAAATAGCCTCCTGAATTCTCACTCTTCATAAAAACGACGTATAATTTTCGTGGTTGCACGTCTTATCGGCAGATATCTAAACGCACACCTCCAGTACGTTGTCGAGTGACGGGATAATTTGTCTTGCGAGGTATTTTGCTGTCGTCGTGGATCACCGCAAGCCGCTTAACACTCGCGTAGAAAATCAACAGTTCGTCTTCCTAATTTATGACCGTCCCCGCACTGCCTCAACGTCGTTGCGATGCAGTGTATAACAAGCGCTCCCAGTAATTAGTGGAACGAACGCGGCAACGAAATGACGTGTACGCGGGGTCGCTTAAGATTACAAGGTGTCACCGATTCCTTCTCGGGGCGCCGCGTCGTGCGGCGCCTGGAACCGTGTAGCGATTTTTCGCCCTCCGTGGCGACGGGGCGGTCGGGGGCGCTGCGACGCGACCCATGTGTTACGATACGGCCCCAGCCGCTCCGGAGCGCAATCTCTCCCTCGGGGGGGCGGGGGTGGGGTGTCGCGCAACGCCGAGAGCGCCGGGTCGGGGGCGGCACCGCCGGCGGGGGAGGGAAGGTTCTCCATGTAAATGTCCCGGCGCCTCCGTCCGCACTCCATAAAGCAGAGACGAACGGCCCGCGATGTCGTGGGTTTTACAAGGGAAGAATGCGGGCGCGCTTAACGGCTGCGCGGGACGGCCCGGGGCGGCAAAGAAAGAGCGCCGGGGGGAGAGAGCTTCGGGCCTCGCCGCGTGCAAGCGACGCTCACGCTGACGCGGAGAAGGGGGGAAGAGCGTTGAAGGCGGTGCGATGCACTGGATAGCGTCCCAATAACCTGCCCCAGGAAGAGTTAAGCCTGTAGCTCTAATATATACATTGCCCTGTTCCTCTTGCTCGTTTGCAAAATTTCACACAATTATAATTTTTTTTTTTAAAGTTATCGTATTTACCGTACTACTTAAAGGCTTGCCTCCGCTCGTTTCCTCCACTCTCCTTCTAATATATTCCTTTACGTATTTCAAAAAAAGATCGAAAACAATGAGTAAGTTTATTAGGAAGTGTTCCATGAGTGCATGGACTATGAATCTTTCTAAACAAGTCGCGTGCTCACATGGCAAGGAATTTGTTTTCAGGACAGATTTAGCGAATAAATAAAATTCAAAGAGTTCCCGGATAATCAAAATCTAAATGACGTGCTTTCGGAGTTAAATGCTCAAATAGTATTGTGTGTAGGTAATAAATATATCATTGAAATAAATCTTAAAATGATTCCCCAAAAAATGAATACTCGTCATTCATATTTTTGTTAAATATTATTTATCCAATTACCCATATTACCCAATTGTCACAGAAAATTGCCTTCGCTTACATTTCGCACACTCGCTATTGTCCCTACTTCTTGGTTTTTATAAATTCGTGTTTCATAAGTGATTGACAACAATAAATATGTAGCGATACGACCATGTGTTCCATGCTCACATAACCATAGACTATAGATTAGTGAGTGGATTGGAAGAATAATCCCAATGAATTTTCAGTTCAGGATAATCTACATTTAAATGGTATTTTCATGGAACCAAATAGAGAAATTTCCTTGTGATCGTATAACAAATACACCGTTAAAATAAAACCGCCACTGATTGTAGAAAACAATTAATTTTTTAGGTAACTAACATGAAATGTGGGGTGAAAAAACATTAATTTTATTTTTTATATTGACTTCATTTTCGTAAATATCCAGATATATCCAGATGCTATATATTTCAGAGCATTCTGATCCAACATGCACTTAGAACGATGTCCAAATAGTGAATGAACAATCCACATACCAAAGGCATCGCAGCAAACGGAAAGACGGGTGGGAAACAGCTTCACATCCTCCCGCATCCCGGGCGAAGAAGCCACTACATCACACAGCAGACAGCTGGCCCTCCCCTCCCCTCGCCCCGCGATCGGCACCGACGACGGCGGCGGGCGGGTGGGCGTAAGGCAGTCGCGGTCCCAAGAGAGAGATATTAAATTAAAGTTGGTAAAATACGTTCTAATGGAATATCTATAGAATCTTTGGACGATTTTTGTTGTTTTCAGTAGTAAGTTATTCATAAAATTAATAAATCACGTTTTTTTCATCCTTCATTTAAGGGATAGTTAAAATATGTAGATGAAAATTTGAAATACACAGGCTTTTAAGTTTTTTGATAACTAGTAACGATAAAAATAATAATTAAAAAAATGATTAAAATCGATCACTAGTTGGAGAGCTTCCTTAATTGCGCCGTTTCGGAAACAGGACCCATTAAAATGTTATGGGATTAATGCTGCAAAAATTGGATATACTGCTTGAGTGCCACCTGCCCCTGCGCAATCCATACCCAAACTGGCCTTGCATTTCATAACTGGATGCGAATAAAAAAAGAAAATGTAATTGCACATAATTAAAGCACAAAATTAAATTTTGTATTGTTATTTAATACTCTAATGCAATTTTCATTGACAATAAATAGATGAATGAGGAAAGTCACAGAATTAGAAATAAATGCTAATAGGAAGTGTATCCATATAAGAGTAAACTCCCAACGTATACATCACGTTAAAACACCTTTCAATTGTAGTTTATAATATTTATTTACTGAAATCTATCAAACTAAACTCGGAAGAGGTTCATTTATACATTTTATTTGAATTACGGGGTTGCTCAAGAATAAAGTTAACTTTATTAACAGATCGTACAAATCATCACGAATCACTGTAAGAAAACAACTATTTTCTCGTCATGATTACATTACAATGGAAAATTCTAGTAAGTACTGGAGCATGTACCAAGTTATCACTGAAACGCTGAATCTACGCACTATATATTTTCGGAAATACTTTCAAAAAAAAAATAACAGGAGGAATTTTGGCTCCATCGGCTAATCAACTTTCTCACGGTTTACACAATTAGACGAGTTTATCTCATTTTATAAGATTCGATTGTCAAAAATCTTCTCCTTGACGTGTGGGGTGAAAGAATCTTATAATAAGTTTATACACGTTCGATCGTTACCAAATTTCTCGGAAAATCATTATCTCTATGAAATGTGTCTATGGCGAGTCTCCTTAGCTGCTAAAAAAAAATTGCCAGCCACGCAGGTAAAAGGCGGGCTGTAGCGGCGCCGTGGCATATGAGCGCGGCGACGTCAGCCTGCCCGGCCTCGATAACGGTGCGGGGGACGGTGGGACGCCCGCAGCGACGCGGCGGCGGGCGGGTGGCCGTCGGACGTCGGGCGGCGGCGAGAGCTGAGCAAACCGGCGGAGAGAGAATGACGAGTGCGTGGTATCCGCGCGATAATGAGCAAGGTGGCCGCGGCAAGCCGTTGACAGCGTCGCAGGCGTCGTCGCTCCGTTGCCCGGGCGCCCCCTGGCCGACGCCAGCGCCGCGCCAGTCCAGCCCCCGGCGCGCGACTGTCACCGTAAGTTAATCAAACAGGCGCTTAACTTATTCAAGGCGCCGGGGGCTGGCACGGCGGGCGCGGCGGCGGGGCGGGGGGCGGGGGGGCGGCAGTGTCAGCGCGTCGCTAGGCGGGCCCACGAAACAACGCGACGCCGGGCCGCGCCGCCGGAGCGCTGCGCGCAGCCTGCGCCGCAGGGGAGCGAGAGAGGTTCCCCCCAGACGGCTGAAGGCTGAGGCCGCCTTGTCCGGTCACACATTCTCCTCTCTTGCCAAGCATGCGGCCGGGCGCGCTGCGCGACGGCCCCGCAACACACCCGAGATCCGGATCGTAGACGAGTCAAGAACCGTTTGACCGACTCTTTTATGTGAGAATCCGGTGTGAAAATCCAATTGTAACAAAGAAACCACGTACGCTGTCTTATTCTGTGCATTCTTCTAACCACGCAATATTTGAAAAAATTATTGACAATATATTCCAAATCTAAACTTTCTTTGTTTTTTCAAAAAGAAAAATTGTGAATCATTCAAACTGTCTTAAATGCAGCAACAATTATATTTTGTTTATTGATTGCTATATATAACGAAATTCAAAAATATAATTCGAATAATTCCAGGGAATTTGTTCCAGTAGCATATCCATCTTCTCGATCAGTGTTTAATGCGAAATTAATAGTGCTTGGCAAGTTCGACTTCAAGCAGAGCCAATGTCGTTTTATGTACCTATCGAATAGTAACAATTTCAATGAATTAAGGGCGTAATGCAGTAGCGATATTTTCATCGGGTCATTTTTGGTTTTTATGGGGCTGAGTTCGGAAGCAGTACATAATCGCATTAGCGTCGCCAGGAAACGAAGCGCAAATTGTGTTTCGCTTGTTTTGGTCAGGATGTAAACAGCGACCTCTGGCGGACATTAAAAACGCCAACCGGAAAGTGGGAAGCGGGCGACAGAGGACCATAAGGCGTGCGAAGGGGAGGGGCCACGTGGGAGGTCACATTGTTCGTGTGCCTCCCTAAGCTAGCCCTTGGTGTGGTCAGTGGCTGCCGGAAGGTGGTGAATTTTTAACCAAATGAACCCCCAGCGACAGTGAAGTTCGCTCTGCCATGATGTGCTTCGAATTCTCTTGCATGTTCACTATATTGCTACTCTCGTGATTGATTAAAATTTACATCAATAAATAATTCAGGCGTCGTTGCTTGTTCAGAAACATCCTTATTCCAATCTGCAGTTCAAAATACAATTTATAGAAAAGGAATATATTTACTTTTTGGCAACGATTATCATTCGATATAATTTTTTAAAATAGAAAAACTCTAGAGATGTCTTCATAATATTCCTCATTATTTTAGTACGATGACTGTATGAATAACAAAACATAGTTTTTTATTTTGTTGTTTGTTGTGTAACTATGGGTAATAATTCTTTTATTTTAAAGATATCGAAACATTATTTTCGGATTCTAGTTTATGAAGGTTCTTACGTGCGTCTGCTTAACAAATACTCGAGAAATAACTCACTGGCACTAAGTTACTTAAAGACAGACATTTGAACTAGGGACCCATAACAGGGTGAAGTCTCTCCTTCCTTTCTGAGTTGGATTTGAAGGGGAGACACTTGAAAAATAAAATTTTCCGAGTCAAAAAATGTAATAATTACAGCGGATCAATGAATTTAGGAGATAACGGAAATGTGGTTTTCACCTACCAAAATACCTGCGTTATTATCTCTGTTATCGCCAAAACCTCATCTGAGCATCAGAAGCCGGAAACCGAAGATTAATTTAATCTATTCGCTGTTCACCTAAATTTTACTTAATGTTCGAAGTTTGAACTTCTAATGACAAGGACTCAAATAATTCATGAGGCGTTTTCATCTATTATTTCTCACGAATAAAACTGCAATGCGAAAAAGGACAAGTAATATGATGCTGGCAATGGAGGAGGCGAGGAAAGAGCCTGCGCCAGATGGAGAGCGCAAGGCGTCGAGTGCCGACGCGGCGTCTCGCGCGTCGGGGCGGACGGCGCGGGGCGGCGCGCGTCGGGGCCCGGGCGGCGGGAGGGGTGCTGGGGGCTTAAGGACCTGAATAAGTAAGCGCGCGGTGCGGTTGAGAGCAGGATCCGGCGAAGAAGCAGCTATCGTGGCGTAAATTGAACGGGCTCGTTACGGCCTGGCGCAGTCATTTGTTTAAAAGGCTCCGCCGCTGGGGCGGCTATCGATCGCCGGCGGCGGGCGCGGCGGGGGCGAGGGCGGCGGGAGGCCGCCAGCCCCTGCACGCCACCTCGGCCCCGCCCCCGCTCCCGCCCCGTATATTTACTCGGCTTACTTCAAAGCCGCCGTGTCACGTATTGCCAGCGGGGAGCATCGCGCAATCTGCCCCGAGCAATCGCTGTCGCACGATGATCAGCTCAAGGGGGCCTCCTCTTTTCATTTTCTTACCGATGAGATATATTTAGCATTGTCCGCAGTGAAATACTCTGTATGGAGGGTGGCCTCAGATTACGAATGCTGATAAGTTGGAGATACGAACTACTACGACAAGTGATAATTTTTTCTTGCTTGGGCGACGGAGTTCAGAGCGGTATGCGTTTAATTTAACACGTTTCCTTATCGTTACCT
>BOPP01000005.1:9438403-9456387 GCA_017312745.1 Gryllus bimaculatus | reverse complement strand
GTCGCAGAGAGCCGTCGCGGCTTACGTCGGTATCTCTAAATTTGCGGCGCGGCTCTGCCGCCGGAATTGCTGGAGCGCGGCCGGCGGCGCCGCGGCGGTCGGGGGCCGCGGCGCGCGGCGCGTCGGCGGCAGCGCTGGCGGCCGCGCGCAGGAGTGTGCGCCCGGCACAATCCCGGTTATCGCTGCGCTTTGTCTGCGCCCGCTATCGCTACGGCTATTACTGCGCCGCCGACGCCAGCGCTAGCCGCCGCGCCCTTGCCCCGCCCCCGTCCTCTCTGAGGTGCCGCCGATATCAGAGCCTCCTGCTTGGACGGGGTGTGGGCGTGGGCGAAAGAACACGAGCTAGTTGCACTGCAAGCTACATCAGTAGGTGCGCCAAACTATAGAGCTTGGGGCAACCATACGGAGTTTTCTTACTGTGAGTGACCAAGACACCGAGACAACCATTTTTTTTTTCAAATATTTAATATTTGTTTATGGTCTACAAACTTATTCTGATTTAAATATTGAAAGACAAATTTTAATAGAAACGTAAACACAGAAAAAATCGAGGTCCATCTGTCTGAGCTCTAAGAAGAAGCCAGTAATGCAACCTGTGCATGACCGCGGATCTATTCGAAAATTGCCCCCGCCAGGCTTACTAGTAGCTTCGCGATCGACGTATTTACTGGTCACTACAGCAAATAAGCCGAGCCACCGGAGAGCGATAGTTTGCCGAAGTGTCCACACAACACATTCGATAAACCGATGGTTAACATTCCAAATGAATTCCTCGATTGGAACAGGTGTCCGGTTTTAGTTTTAGGATTTGTTTTGAACTTATTGATGGGATGACAAAAATTATTACAATTCAAAGTTGGTAAAATACGTGTGCGTAGATGGAATATGCTTATAGACTGCTGTTGGACGAATATTTGTTGCTTATTGTAGATTAAGAGTTATTTCTGTAAAAAATTAAATTTAAGAAAATTTTTACCAGCGGTTTTTTTTTCTTTTTTTCGCACCTCATTTTTAAAAGTTGATTTTTTTTTTAGTTTTTAAAAAAAAAAACAAAAATTTTTTTTAATTTTTTTCCCCGATTTTTTTGAAAAAAAATTTTGTTTTTTGGGGCAGGAAAAAATTGTACCATTTGGGCTTTTTAAAAAAAAGTTGTTTTCTGATTTTTTAAACTTAGTTAACGATTGTAAACAAAATTTAATAATAAAAGAAAGTATCTCTCTCTTTTACCTTAACTATAATAATAATAATAATAATAATAATAATAATAATAATAATAATAATAATAATAATAATCTGCAAAAAGACAGGTGGGTTACCACTTCCTTCGCTTCAGATAGGGTCACAAAAGGATTTGGACGCAACTACATATCTCATGTACTGTGTCTTCATAATTACCGAAATGAGTGGGACGCTTGCCATTTAAAGACGCGGCTATCAATCGCCCCATCTTGGAAAATTCCTCTACAGAGGTTCGATTGATTCTTTTGTCTTTCCGGCTGCGTCAACAATAATGGTCATTAGTCCCGTTAGTGCAGTGCATGTTTTTCCACGGGAGGTGGCGGGGATGAGATCCGGCGGCGGAAGATCACGTCGCGGGTATCTCAAACGAAGAGGAAGGAAAGATCGTGTGTGGACCGTGGCCCGTTGGTTAAGGAATTGCTCCGGTATTCACCTGGTATTGAACGATGGGAAATTTCAGTGCAGCCGCTCGCTAGAACGCTCCTCAAGCTAGTGGCTGAATTCGAGCTAGCTCTCCAGCTAGTATCGAAAATCCTGCCTCACCGGAATCGAATCTTAGAACTTCCCGGTCAGAAGCATTGCAGTGACAGCGTACAAAGAAAGAACATTCGCATCAGGAAACATCTTAGCAGCACGAAGTCTGAAAGCGAAGTGAGCCTCACTTTTCAAGCGATACCATCTCGAAGACGAGACAATAACTGAATTCATTAAGACATTGAAACCACGATTAACTGTTCTGGTGATGAAACACATCCCAAGCCAAACAGTTCCACCAGAACTGTCAGTTTCGAAACAACTTGCGCCAGTTCTCTCAGGACACCAATGGAGACGGGCAAAAGAAGACCAACTTTCGCAAAGAGAAGAAAAAACAAAAAGCAACTACTGATATAATAGGACTACGAATGAAACATAAAAGCCGATGATTTCAACGGTCAAAACGACAATCTGGATAGCAACTACTGTTGAATATTCCAGAATAACGTTAGGTATGTTTAAAAATGTGGAAGGCATACAAGGAAGGGATTGGAACAGGCCCAGGCCAGTTGTAAGATTACTCTCAAACAATTTACACCCATTCACCATACGGGCTCATATATCACAACTGCACTTGTCTTTTTTATTTTAAAATAACTATTCACGTGCCCTTGCAAGCAAAAAGGATAATAAACATTTTAAAGGGTTTATAAACGTCAGGCTATTTGTTGCCGTTATTTCTGCTTTGTAACTGAATAGTATTTTTTTAAATAATCGAATGACACTTACTTTCGTTTTAGTTACAATACTATTTGCAAAAAATGATGCGCACAAGATACAACTATCAACAATCTTCAAAGACCTATTCAATTCTGTCTGTATTTTGTTAATTCGCTTATATATCAATGTATAATACTTATATAATACACGAAGAAATTAATAACATTGAAATCTGCATTCTTCTTCGTATGTGACATTTGTTTTTATATAGGAAGGAGCACAGATTATTATTAAGTGAAAGATTTGAAACAATTTTAATTAAGACAAAAAAAACTATAATAATAAAAATGTTACGGAATAGCAAATACTCAATTGTAATAACACAATGTAAAACAACGGAATTAATAAGGAATCTTTTATGTCGTACGTGTTCGGTGACGCTCAAATGGCAATGTTGGCGCGGCCTGTCGCTCGTGGCGGGGGCGGGTACACAATCGATATATCGAAGACCGGTCGAGAGCCAGCCGACAGCGCGCTTGTAAGTTAATTAAAATAATTATCTGAACGCGACCGAACGCCAATACGGCTAATGGGGGCGGGGCGGGGCGCGGCGCGTCGCGGGTCAGGAACGAGACGAGGCGCGCGGGCGGGCGAACGTGGGCGTGCGGGCGAGGAGGCCCATTATGGAAAAACCTCATCTGGCGCTCCGCGCCCCGAGCAATCGCCCGGCCCCGCCGTGCCCATCCGCCCGCCGTTCCGCCCTCGCCCAGCCCCGCCCCACGCATTCTGGCGTTCCGGAAGCAGGCGGCCCGCGGTTGAGTGGTGGCGGCGCGGCGGCGGGCGAGAAGAGAAGAAGAAGAAGATAGAAAGAAGGAAGAGTGTTGGATAGAAGATGCCAGAAGAAGAAGAAGAAGAAGAGAGAAGAATGCAGAGAAAAAGAAGAAGAAGAAAAAGGAAGAATAAAACCCAACCACTCCGCACACGACCACCCTCCGGACTCCCCCACCCACGCGATCGCCACCCACCACCTGATCCAAACAGCACCACATTCCGATCCGAAGAAGAAGACGAAGTAAGAAGGAAGAAGAAGAAGGAAAGAAGAAGAGGAAGAAGAAAGGATTGCAGAAGAAGAAGCAGAAGAAAGAAAGAACGCACGAAATAAGAAAGAAGCAGCAGAAAGAAGCAGAAGAAGAAGAACAGAACAAGAAAAAGGGGTCGCGTTGATGGGGACCGTAGGGGAAGCAAAAGAAACGGCGACGGTGAGGATGTTAGAAGAAACGAGGGCGGCAGAAAGCGAGGTCGAGATGGGGATGAAAAAGATGGCCGAAGTCATCGAGGTAGTGATGGCAGAGCTGAGCTGCGAAGCGCTGAGAACGTGGACGACGGCAGCGACAGCAGTGGCGAGGGCGGGGCGTCCGCGGAGGAGGCGACGGCAGGGAGGCGGGCGCGCCACGTCGTCGGTTTCTTTGTACAGCGCCCGTTTCCTCTCTCCCCGACGCCGAGCCTTCGTGGCCTGCGCCCGCGCGGCTCCGCCCCCCCCTCCCCCCACCCCCGCGAGCAAACACGGGAAATTGTTTTTAAGCGCGCGCACGCGAGAAGCCCCGGAGTTCGCCGCTGAAATGAATATTTTCCAACGAGCACCGAGCAGCGGACGAAGAGACAAATGTCCCTTGGCCGCTCACGAACCTCACAGAGGCAATGAGGAAAGAGTGTGCCCCAGGCGTTTGGGAATGTTAGAAAGATAACTTAAATAAGAAACTTATTGATACTGGCTCGGTCTGTCAGCTCTTTTATGGTTTGGCTCAGGCATAGTAACATTTCCGAACAAAGTTAATAATATACGGCATTTTACACAGTTTTTTATTACAATTTGGGTACTTTAGGTACTAAAATTCATTTATGGATCAACTACTATTACGGGTGTTGTACGAAGTGTTTGAGGTGTATGTCGGTGTGCGTGCGGTCATGTCGCACAGGCACATGAAGTGGAACCTTAATCAAATGTTATGTATCAGAGCAAGTTGGCATGGAGAGTCTATCTATCTATCGATTGTCTTATTGGGATCTTAGACCATTTTGAATCTGCGCTTAAGGGAAAAAACAAGGTGAACTTACTTTTCACCGTAGGGACTCATAATGTATAATTTATAATTTATTCGGATTCCTACTTGCTACACTCGACATTCGAGAAGCGAACGTTAGTGTACATATTTGAAGATGGTGACTGGTATATCAATATTGATTTTCGAGTTCAATAGGTAAATTTTTAACATTTTTTTCTTTAATGTAATTTAGTGTAATTTTTCGAGAGAAGCCTTTTCTCAATAAGTAGACCTAAGTTTTTTACTAAGGGGGTGAGGGAGTCATTGAATAAATGCATTATTTAGAATTAAGAGATTTATTAATAATACATATTTCCGAACCATTTTGAAAGTTTAAACCTTCTTGAATTTTATGAGTTGATGTAAAATGTTGCGGCAAAAATGCTCTATAAATATTGTATTATGGTATCATCTGCATATAATACTATCATTGATGTATTTAGCTGAAAATCTGACATAAATATTCTAAATAGAGTGGATGATAATCCTTGATGAGCACTGGCGTACATTTATTTTATATTCAAAAGATTGCACTAAATTGTCGTCTACATTGAAAATGCGGTTTATCAAGAAGATTTTTACTATTATTTGTTGCAGTTGCAGAAATTCGTATTGCTTTAATTTAAATAATAATATCCGGTGACATTCCTTGTGTCTGCTTTTTCTACATCCAAAAAGTACTACAGAATATTTAGAGATTTGGAAATTAGTAGTTTTTAAGTTGGTTAGTAGAAATAATTTATGTATCATGGAATGATTATTGCACAATCTAAATTGTGACGCGGGTAGCATTTTATTATTTTTAAATATTTTGATTATATTTAGTATTTCTTTTTCGAAACTTTTTAAATGCTGTGCAAATAATTTATTAGTCGATTATTCATTCTTTTGGAATTATCGTTGATTAGGTTTGAAATAGGTTGGAATTATATTGCTGTTTCATAAATAATTGTTCTGTTTACTAGTAATAATTTGGATATTTGCTTTAGATAGAGAGTTTTGTTTCGTAATTTTATAATCAAGCATTGTGTTCTTTTCGAGAAATGAATTTAATTCTGTCTGGAACTATGTTACACGGTTCTGAAAGCTCTCAATTAGTACGATTTGTAAATGTGACATTATCGATAATGTTAATGAGAAGGTACTTTTAACTTTGAGAGTTCTCCCACAATCTATGTATTCTGTTTATATGCAACTAATTAGTAATTTCGGATGGTTATCCCCCTAGGGGGACATCGTCGTTTAACAAGCGGTTCACTTCACTACTATTATTAGTTTCACATTAACTATTACATATTAAAAAGTTTTTAAGTGTACTTCCGCTTTCGGATTGTATCGGTTGACACAGACCTCATCTGGGCACAGCGATAAGCTCCAGTTTCCCTGACAGGGGCAGGCGCGACTGCTCGCTGTCGCCATCAATACCGAACCGAAAAATATAATTCTATTATCAAAGGTTCTAAAGAGGTATGTATAACCTTCATCTAATCTCACCTTTGGCATTACTTATTAGCTTCAAAGCTGGAGATGATGCGAAGCGCACTGAATCTACATAATTCATCAAATACAGTTATCACAGAAATGTCGAAATTTTTGTAATATATTTTTATTTTTTATTTCTGGTTTGTTATGTATGCGTTTCAAAGTTCTTGACAGTACAATTTTTATAAAAAGTACACGGTACTGAGGTTATAAGTTACTGAGGTTACCTCAGGAACAGACCTCTTAATAATTGTTACAATCGCGCCCTCAATACGCATGAATTAATAACGCACTAACAGTATTGTCAGATAAAGAAGCAAAAAACTGCTACATTAATTATTAATATTCATACTTTTTAGGGATAGGGTGATTAAAGAAAGGTGTAGTAAGTCCTCAGAATGTCATGAGCGGATTTATGGTGAAGGATCGGCTGAGATTCCGATATTGAAGTAGCTTGTGTTGGGACAGGAATCCGCAAGAAGATTTTGATAACCAAGATATTACTTCTCAAATATAACACGCTTAATTCTATGTATCCGTTGACTATTTAGCGTCTGTCTGACAAGATAGAGCCGTCTCAAAGCATCCACCTTCTTAGGCGCAGCTACGATAAATGTATAATAATCCCGGGGATGGCCGCAGAAATACGATGAGAATTATGAGACTTTAAAGTAGGGGTCGTCAATCTTTTTTTGACAGTGGCCTTCTTTTAAAATTTAAAACCGGTAGTCGACTGGGTGACGATCTCAGCTTTAAAATGCTATAACAAAGAATCGATTGTCAGAGAGTAGAACCTCATTTGTGAACAACCAGTCATTTTCTGGAAGTCTACGTCTCCGATTTCATATCCATTCCAGAACGAATGATTGCAATAAAACTAAGGATATCAGGCTTTATAGCAACCTTGACTTTTCGCGCTGATTTGTATCGAAAGGCAAGAACAGTCCAAAACTCACATTTGCATTGCATTCGAAGGTTATTTCAAGGAAAACGTGTTATCGGTATTCCTAGGCCAACCAAGACTCCTCGATTTGAAAATTACATTACAAAGTTGTAGGCTTAACGAAAAAAAGGAAATAGGATGAAGAAAAAAATTTATATACCGCACCACGGTATGTTTAGTTTCTTAGTTTCTGCACGAGAGTTGGAAAAATTCAAAAGTTGCCAAATTTGAAATGGCAACGTTTACATTTTTATTTGCAAAGAAACAACAGAAAGTGATTCATAAAACGTTCTCAATCCAAGTTGCACAAAAGGCAGCGGTATTTTCGTTTATCTTATTTTCCTTCCAGACTCAATTTTTTTCTCTCACCGCCCGGCTCCTACCTGACGCCACCCTTCGTTTGTTTTCTGGGAGGGGGGGCTGAGAGCGGCGGTGGATTGCGTCCTCATTTCCCATGCTCATCCCATCGCGTTTTTTCCGCGCAAAAACAAATCCCGGCGCGGCTACATATTCGCAATTAAAGCGCGCTTAGGTGCCGCGCGGGATTCGGCGTGCGTGGCCGTGCGCGCACGCGTGAGTTTTGGGGACGCGTGAGGACGAGGGGTTTGGTGCGTCGCGGCCGCCTCCGAAACGAGCAGGGAGAGAGCGAGCGCGGCCGGGGATGGTTTTTGTTTCAATTTATCTGAAATCCGATGGAGTTGAGGTCTTCCTTTTTTGTGAGCGCGGGCGCATGTGACGAGCCGACGACGTGTTGGTGGCTGGATGGGAGAGAATAATAGGCAAGCGTTAGAAACTGGTGGCTCGGGTGGCGGTTCTACGTAGTAACTTCAACGATGATACGAGACAGGCTACCGACCCAAAATTGTAATTGCCAGAACAGTAGACTGAACTTCCGTGCTCTGTGAACTACGATTACGACAATTCACGGTTGATGCCATTGACAATGTTGAGGAGACGAAGTGTTTGAATAATGGTTCAGATTAATACTTGTTTGCACGGAGAAATTGAATCGTATTCGTTAAAAGTGGTTATTCGAAATGATACATGATCATCAGATGATGAAAACAATTCAATATTTCAACGGGGTAAATAATGAAGAAAATATAATGCTTCGATTTATTAAATAACAATTTTATGTGTGTGGTATAAATAATTAAAGCATTTACATATATTGTAATGAAAGATTCCGTGAGAAATTACAGAGATAGTGCAACGTAGACATTTAATTATCATATATCTTAATATGCCGGGGCGGTACATTGTACAACGTCCGCAAACAGGAGACTCTGCAAACGTAATGTTGATGGAGAACAAAAATAAACACAATTTACTTGAAAATCGAACGATGTGTCAAGTCACCACATGACTGGGTCATCAAGTTAAAATTGCAAGTTCGTTGTTTCTTCAAACCTTAATTCATGGCACGTAATCATTCATAAACAATGAATTGTGTTGCCAACCCCGTTGACTGTAGAGAGTAATGAACATTTCTATTCGCCCTAATTTCAAAAGGATTGCAATAGCTCAACTCATAGGTCAACTGCTTCTAGCATAGTTGACCGGATGGACCTAGAGTTTGGGTCGCCACTGTGGCGTATTTTTGATAGCTAGGCGGATTAGTCAATTCTGTCTGGAGAACTCAGAGTTATCCTGCACCAAATGGTAGTTTTAACATGAGCGTGGATTCTTTGATCAATGAGGCAAAATCTGGAACCATACCCTAAAAATTGGCTACATACCGTATGTGATCCCTCTTCCAAACCATTGACACTTACACCGCTATAAAGACACACATTCATGCACTGAAGTACCACACATGTGGTAGTGTAGTGTGGTACCACGCATGTTGTGAGAGCAGCCGGGGGCTTAGACCTTGCCACGGTTCGGGCGGTTCCCCGATTATATACCTGGAAGAGAAACCCTCAAGACGACATGCAGGCGACTACATATTACGTTCCAACGGGAAGAGAACACCGCCTCCGATCGGTTAGATTGAACGATTAGTGATCCGGGTGCGTCAACTGCTACTGGCATACTGCCCGTAAGTGCAGTGCCGCGACTGGGCAGTGATCTTTATTTATTTGAAGGTGATATCCAGAGCTGCTCTTCCTGTTGGACATCACCCCAGTCTGCACAAGTTCCAAGCTCTCGACATGTGTGGTATTGTTGTGCATGCAAGTGTGTGTAAGTAAGGGAATGAGAGGATGGGACAAGGGAGGGAAAAGAAAGATCGTGTGCAGTCCGTAACCCGTTTGTTAGAGCACTGCTCCGGCATTTGCCTGGTGTAAATCGAAGAAACCACGGTTTTTTTAACTACCTAACTACCGATCTACTTTTTTAAAGCTACCGATCAGAGCAGCCGGACGCTAAAATTCTCCTCCAGACGACTGAATTCCTCCTAGCCATCTAGTTAGTCTAGTTAGTGCCGTTCACCGTCGGGACTTGAACCTAGAACCTCTTGATCAGAAGCACGGCAGTGATATCAGTTGATGCTCCTGTTGATGTTTACCGGGATATAACAATCAATTCACTTTAAGGTCTAATTAGTTGTGCTCGAAATCAGGCCTCCGCAAGCAGTTATCAGTCTCTTGTAAAATTGAATTAATTTTCACTTACTGTATTGTCACACAAAGAAGCAAACTACACTAATAATTAATTAATACAGATAATTTTTGCTTTAAGGCCATTAAAGAAACGTGTAATAAGTCCTTGGAATGTCATAAAATCAGTCCTTCACAGACAGTAGTTACCAGTCTCTGGAAGTGTTGAAAGTGATAGCAGCTCAAGAAAGATTGGTGCTATTTTGTGTATAGAGGAAGGTGGCTGCAGCCAAGTTGGTTATCGGCGCGAAGGCAGCGGATGCGCTGTGGACGGGCCAATCAAATGCAAATATCGGGCGGCGGGATCCGCTGGGTCGAGCGCCTCGCCTTAGCCGCCCGTGCGCCGCCGCCATCGTTTTTAAATTAATCGATGGTCATTAGCCTCGCGGGCGACGCAGCGGCGCGCGTCACATCGGGGGAGGGGGAGGGGGGGGGCAATCCACTCCGCCTGGAGCACATTTCACGTCCCCTATTTATGTAGACAATAATCGTACCTGCTAGCATTTGACTGATTTCGCATTGTAGACATTTGCCTACCGATCTTCTGCACAGTAATTTTAAAAAAACATCCATTTCATTTATTTGCATTTTGTACATTTAGTACGACAGTTGCGAAATTAATATGAAATTATCGTCAAGTACTTTCTTTGACAGAATCGGGTGGTGTTTGTGGTTGTGGACCCTCGAAATCGTACATGATGAACTAATACCGACCACACGGGATGGCTTGCATTTTCTTATCGAGGATAATTGTATTATGAACGCAGGCGTGCACAGCCAAGTACGTAAGGAGGATACAACAATATTTCGGAGATCTCTTATCTATTAAACTGTTTTTAACATGACATTTTACTTGTATAAATATGTTTAGTGTAGTTTTGAATTTTTCAAATTCATTTTTGGGTGATTATAAAAGGCATCGCTTCTTATATGGTCATTTAACATATTATTTTTTTATTATAAATATTTTTAGCTCTTTTCAACCGATTTATATTTTTGACGCGAATTTTCTATGAGGCTATTTTGAACCAAACATGCGATACACTCTAGAGACACAAGGTACAATATCCCACTTTTTCAAGGTTTTCTGAATATTTACAAATTTTCCTCATATTTTATTTCACATCTATGTAATATAATTTATATGATTTCATAAACGTCATAAAATGACATATCAGATAGCGTTCAATGTAACAAAGTCCTTTATTTTTTGGACAACTGTAATTAACTCGTTATCATTAAACTTGCAAATTACACACTTCAAGTAACACGTAACCAAAAGTACATTCAAATCATAGAATTATTACAGAAGACGCAATTATTTTAAAAAAATTTTAAAGAAATTAAAAATGCACTGATAGAGATGAAATTAGAGAATTAATAAAAAAATGAGGAGTTAACGTTTGAGGATTACAGTAAACTAGTTGACGTTGACTTATTAAGTTTTTTTTTATATTTCACGCCAATAATTTTTCCAAATTCTATATCCTTAGGCAGTAACTCTTTCTAAAACAGTTGCAGTAAACATTTATAGAAATACTACCCATTCGTTTGTTGTCAAATGTATTAAAACGTCTTCTAAGCTATTATCGGGTATTTCACAAATCAATTTTCCGTAGGCCCTTCCACAACTTTCACGGCGCCATTATTTCCCGTGCGCGCATGTCTATAATTATAAACAATAAAAAATTTAAAATGGAAGAACGTACAGGATATGCCACAAAAATGACGTAGGCGCAGAATCGGAACTGAAGGCGATCAACGTTGTCATAAAATCTACAGAACCCTCCTATGTTCATCTACTATTTTTTTTAAGACAAAACATTGTAATTGATGTAAACGAAAAAAAGATTAATATCGTGAAATACCTCGAACAAGAATAATCACAGAGAACAAATTTCACATCTTCCGAAGAGAAATGCACTCTCTCGGGCAATGAATCGACATCGTCAAGCAACTCTTCTACCAAATCCTTCGTCCTTCGCAAAATTGCATTATTATTCCAGAGTTGAATTGCAAATATCATTCCAGAGTTTGCTATTATAATGAAAAGAGATAGATGTTTGTTCTTTGAACATTTAGCGGAGCAAGAGAGGCTAAAAGATAACTATGTTTGCGACAGATCGCCTTGTCACCTGCATTGCATTCTCTTCTAATCAAACATTCGAATGAATCAACACAATGATATCTGTGAAATAACATAGGCCCTATCTCATATTAAACGTTGCCGCACAGCCCCACGGCACTGCCGCGGCATTGTCATTTAGGCATTTTTCGACCTGGAGTGGATGCAGTCGTGGTCAAAATTACACGAACGCCAAAATTAGTCAAAATTACACGAACGCCATTTCTTAAAAAAAAAAAATACATGAAATGAATTAAAGGTATATTGTTGACTTACAGTTCAGAAAATTGTCTCAAAATATCGCAAACTACTGTAGAGCTAATACGTAACGCTAACAAAAGCTCATATTTCGAAGACAATATCAATAAAATGATTTTAAGATCTCAAATTAAGAAACAGATTGCATGGTACTAATTCTTTGGTTAATACGTGAAGGACTATCTTCAGCGAAGGAAGTATGTAATATTGAAATTTTCTGTTTTGAATAATGTGCAATACGCGAAAGTTCACAGGTTTTAATGAAACTCGGATTTATATCATATTTATAACCCCATTTTGAGCTACTCGCTAAAATATGTCTTGTGAAAGGTAGTAATTAAAAGATTAGCAGCATCTCGCATTAGCGAACCCAAAAAATTGCATCAAGTGGATATGATTTCGCATTGATGGGAAGTTTAGAAAGTTAACAAATATTTATCACCTAAAATAACATTATCCTAAACTATTACTTTTTTTTTATTATTTTTGAAGAAATGAAAATCAAATTACAATTATCCAACAATCTAATCCAACATTTAGAAATAAATTGCGTTGCATAAGAAAGCTCTAGCTTCAATACTTAGCGTAATAAAATGTATATGGAAAAATTTAAGTTTTGCAATTCTGAAAATCCCTGAAGTTTCACTAAAAATTACAGATACGCCATATTATTAAGAGATATTCGCAATATTATTAAGATAACATTTCGAGCAAAGAAGGTAAAGAAAACAGGATTCAGTTTTAAGGAAATGTTTACAATGTCTTTGAGGCGCCACGTAAAATACCTCTAAAAATTAAAATATAGTTTCAAATTCAAAGACCGAGACATCAGTCATATCGAATACGGAATATTAATTTTGCTAACATTTCTACACATGGATTCATCTTGTTTGCGGATGGACGGAAGGCGAATAGACTGACAAGCAGACAGAAAGCCAAGCGAATTTTCAGTGCTGTCAAGGACTCACAGAAAGTAATTCTACCATTACATATTAGTGAAAATAAACTACTCAGGAACCCACAAAACGAGATTTTGTCGAAAAATCCCTATTTTTACCTGAGTAATGCTTATCGTCGCATTACAGAAGTTTCTTTATACTAAGGAAAAGAATACGAGAAAGTAAAAAGATGCCAAAAATTGCCCTTGCCACAAGCAGAGAATTCCACACTAAAATTCCCAACGTTTAACTTTCCATTGAAATTGTATTTCGATTGTGAAAGCTATACTTTCCATTCTCCTCAAGAAATGAGACGTTTTACAATTCTGTTGTCTTTTTATATTGAAAATTGCTAGAGTGTTTTAAAATGTTGACATACGCCTTTCTGTAATAAGTATAGTATTGCAACTCGGGTACGGCAGGGCTGCACAGAGTGTAGATGAACGACATAGACGTTCACAAAGAACATGTACAATGGAAAGAACGAAACAATTCCTTAGTGTTTACATACAATATTTTTCCTACAATAAAATTCCAAAATTTGATTTTCTTTGAAATACATTTTTCTAAAATATTGTATCGAAATTGAATTATTGTTGAGAATAATTGTCAAAATTGCCATAATCGTGGCACATACGATACTTAAACCACTTTTTTTAATAAATAATTGATCGAGAAACGTGCAACAGGAAGAGGAAAAATATATAAGAATTAAAATGTCAGAATAATATTTAACATTTCTCTGTCAATATGCAGTAGAAAACTATGTTTAAATAATTGAAAATCAGCCACAGTAAACGAGGTATTTCTCATCCACTGACACGGTTAGCGCAGTATTCTGGCGGAATATTCATAATTATTATAATAAAAATAAAATAAAATGGCATGCATAGCTACAAAAAGAAGATATATTTTACTTAAATCTTCGACATTGTCACATGTCATTTCCTATCTTTGACTCGGATATCTAACAAGACTTACGCTTTTCTTTTGCGAATATACACCATTCAGAATTATCAACTATATGAAAGCAAGGCGATAAAGATTGAAATGCTATCACATTACAGTTAACCGAAAAGTGTATGACTTAACTAATACAGAAACCACAATTTCTCATTGGATAAAAACAAAAAATAAAAGTAAAACAGGGAATAAATATTTCAAAAAAAGATTACTATAACATGACAAAATGGAATGAAATAATAACACCAATCGGCACCATTGAAAAACAACAGTATTCAAAAAACAATTAAATTTGAAAACGAATTTTAGTAATGTTATATAGACCTCAAGATATATGATGGTCATGAGTTTTTAAGCTTAGAAATAATCATACTTCTACACATATCACAAATTGTGTGGTTTAAATAGATACTCCTTTGTAACCCCTCAGCAGAAAGAGTACATAAAGAAAATTTTTTAAAGGAATTTTAAGTAAACATTGCTTTTTGGCATGGAGCGGCGCAACTTTGTGTGATAACTCTGAATGTCAGTAAGCGGAGAAGTTATATTTTTTCGTTCAAACATCTTGGTCATGGTCTATTTTCAGTTTACTTCACGTATTTTCCTGTAACGAACGAATTCCTACGAATAATTTTCATCATTCATATAAAATTCAAATTATAACCTTCTATTCTGTGCATGGTAAGACAATCAGACCTGCACTTTTGCACACAACGCAAAAATTTCCGCTAAGCTCTTTTCGCAACTGGCAGGAAAGATGAAACAGCTCGGGCGTCGAAATAGATTAGATTTATTCAACGGAGTTTTTGGACATAGGATCTAATTGCATCCAGGGAAATCATAAATGAGAACGAACCGACTTTCCTCCTTCCTTCTGGAGAAGGCACGCAACATTTTTTCGTCTTCCAAAATCCATGTACTTCAAAGCAGATTTGAACGCACGAACTAATAGATAAAACCATACAGTAACATAGCCGCAAGTCATCTAATACATAAAATCAATATTGATCATTTGATATATATAGATATATAATCGTTACGTAGCGTTTTTCCAATTGCACTGATAAAAACTTTTTGAACTTATTGCAGCAATTTGAGCGAAGAATATAGGAAATAGTAAAAATAGGGGGTGTGGTATGTCTGTTGCAGCATAAACGCGCATTGAGTATGATTTTATGCGTTTATGTTTGATCAAGCGCCTCTGAGCAGCTCTCGCCAGCCGCCGCATATCAAGAATCATTAATCAAACTGCATATACTTGCCCTTCGTTGTGAAATATCGGCCGGAATTAATACGTTGAACGTTTCTCGGAACAAAATAAATGAAATTTTTTCCACCAGAAACTGTGCGTAATAACAAAGGCATGCCAAAGACTTGAGGGAGCACATTTTAAGTAAGTAGAATATTGCAAACAGTCAAAACAGGGCGTAGACAACTCATCTGCAAGAAAGTTTTTTCATCATTACATTTTTTTCCAGTATCGTAAACCGTAATAACAATCACGTGAAACAGTATCGCAAATGTAGTACACGTTGCAATAGCGAAGCATGCAAGTATAACTGCTTCTTAAAAATAATTACATTTAAGAATCGTCAACGGCGGGAACGCACAGCAATAATCTCCTGACGCGTGGGAACATTGACAGTTAAAGGTAGGGAGCAGGCAAGAAGCAAAGAGGCATTGCTTAATTGCTAGGAGCGGAGTTTTCCCCTTCGCTCTCTCCCTCATGTTTCTCGCTCCCTCCTCGCTCTCCCTCTTTCTCGCTCTCTTTTTCACTCTCTTTCTCTCGCTCTTCGATCTCTGTTTCGTTCTGTCCTCCTCGTTCTTCTGGTCTCCCTCTCTCTCTCTCCTCTCCTCCTCTCTCGCTCTCTCGTTGCGCGGAAGAGGGAGCGGTGTAAATTCTCAATTAAGGCGCCGGCTCTTCGCGCTAAAGCCCAAATCAACGGAGATGCACCGCCCCCCCCGCCATACCGGGCTCAACCCACGCCCCGAATTTCATCTTTGCTACCTGTGAGCTCCGTTGCTGCAGCGGTCGGCGTGCCGCCCTCGTCTGAGGTGGCTCAGAGGGCATCAGCTGATGTCACCGCAGTGTCTCTGACCGGGAGGTCTAGGGATTCACTCCCCACGGTGGAGCATTTTCCCCACACTACCTAATTATCTAGGTTTAAGAGCGAGGTTTACTGGGAGAGGTAGCTCAGGGGCAGCAACGGATGTCAGCTGCAGTGCCTTTCTGGAGGGCGAGGGTTTCGGTCCACACTGCTCACAACCCACCTCCTCCCCCTACCTCACTCTTACCACCCCTTACTTCCACACCACTCGTCGCTCCAGTGGACGTCACTCCAATTCCTTGAATACCTCCGGCAAACCACTCTTATTTCGACCACGTTCAACTTCCCCAACGCACGCATTGCCACCGACTCTAACAACACACCTGCTGCTCCCAACCACTATGGGCCACCGTTCCGCTAAGGGCTGGTCAGCATTGACTCATCCTCAAAGAATCGTCGACATCATCACACACTTCCCAATCTCCACCATTGCCAAATAGCATAACAAACTAAAAATTAAGAAAATAAAAAAAATAATAAAAAAAAAACAAAAAGATGCAGTCTGGTCAAAATTACACGAACGCCATTTCTTAAAAAAAATACACGAAAATGATTTAAAGGTATATTGTTGACTTACAGTTTCAGAAAATTGTCTCAAGGTATGCGCAAACTACTGTTGGAGCATAATACGTAGTAAACGAGCTCGTCATGTAACGCTAACCAAAAGCTCAATATTTCGAAGACAATATCAATAAAATGATTTAAAGATCTAAAATTAAGAAACAGATTGCATGCTACTAACTCTTCGGTTAATACGTGATGGACTATCTTCAGCGAAAGAAGTATGTAAAAATTCAAATTTGGCTGTTTTGGAAAAATGTGCAATATGCGAAAGTTCACAGATTTGACTGAAAAATCGTATTTATTCATACTTTATAACCCATTTTGAAGCCACTTGGCGAAAAAATGTCTTGTTGAAAGGTCAGGAATTGAAAATTACAGTATCTCGCATTAGCGAACCCAAAAATAGCATCAAGTGATATTATAATGCATTGATGGGAAGATTAAGAAAAGTTACAAAATATTTATTCACCTAAAATAACATTATCCTAAACTAAGTACTTTTTTTCGAAAAAATGAAAATCAATTATAATCATATCGAACATTTAGAAATAAATTGCGTTGCATAAGAAAGCTCTAGCATAATTCAAATATTATCACGTAATGAATGTGTTGAAAAATTTAAACAGTTTTTGCAATTTTGAAAATCGCAAAGAAGTTTCACTTAAAATTGAGAATACCGCCATATTGATTGGAGAGATGTTCGATATTATTAAGAGGAACATTTCCGAGCAAAGAAGGTAAAGAAATCAGGTATTCAGTTTTAAGGAAATGTTTACAATGTCTTTGAGACGTTCACGTAAAATTCCTCTAAAAAATTAAATAATAGTTCCAAATTAAAGACCGAGAACATCAGTATGGATCGAATAACGGAATATTAGATTTTGCTGAACATTCCTACACATGGATCATCTTGGTTCTTACAGGATTGGACGGACAGGCGAGAACTGACAAGCAGACAGAAAAAAGCCAAGCGAATTTTTCAGTGCTGTCAAGGACCAAAAGAAAGTAATTCTATACAATTAACATATTAGTGACAAATAAACTACTCAGGAACAACCACAAAAACCGAGAATTTTTGTTCGAAAAAAATCCCTATTTTTACCTGAGTATATGCTTATCGGTCGCATATACAGAAGTTTACTTTATACTAAGGAAAAGAATACGAGAAGTAAAAAGATGCCAAATTGCCTACTGCCACAAGCAGAGAATTCCAACACTAAAATTCTCAACGTTTAACTTTCCATTGAAATTGTATTTCGATTGTGAATGCTATATCTTCCATTTCATCAAGACAAATAGAGGACGTTTTTACAATTTGTTGTCCTTTTATAATATTGAAAATTGCTAGAGTGATTTTAAACTGTTGACATATAGCCTTTCTCTAATAAAGTAATAGTATGCAAACTCGGGTAACCCGAGGTAGATGCACCTACAATAATAGAGGTTACAAAGAAAACAGTTACAATGA
>BOPP01000005.1:9355038-9430464 GCA_017312745.1 Gryllus bimaculatus | reverse complement strand
GGTAGCAGAGGGAAAGTGGTTGTTTTTTTTCTTGAAAAATCCTACTTTTTTGCTATATTTCACTTGGTTTTGATTGTGATTATTATTATTATATTATATATTATATAATGATCCGCAGAGATATGGGAAGAAAAGCAATAATTGTGTGTTTAAGAAAACAATCAACGCCTCATTATTTTTATTAAGAGGTAATTCATATTATCAGCAAGTGGTTAGAGAAGATTCTGTAAGCAAAGATATTCTCAAATGCAAAGAAATATACTTGCTAATATCAACGAGGTATAAAATTATATATCCCAACACTTCATAACATTGAAACTACGACAGAACGATTTAACCCCAAAGTCCAGGCTCTCATGAATACGATGCATGCGTTGATTTCCTGCGTTATACTCAAATTGTATATCGAGCATTAACACAAACTGCTGATAATGACTGATTCTTGTTGATGAAAAGAACAGTACTACGTAAAATCAAAGAACTCAGAATGAAGTAACTTAAGCACAGGCACGTCATGCAGAGCTAGCAACTTCATTGACATTTTAACAAGCCAACGTTTCACTCTACAAAAAAGGCTTCCGATGTTTAGTAATCTTTGCTTTGGATACTAGAAGAGAACCAACGTGAAGAGAGTGTAAAACAAATCTTCTGTATTGATGTACAAGTTTTCAATGTTTTCTTGTAATTTACCAATCACGTTATGCGTATATTGTATTTTATGACTATATTTTATGCTATTTCTGTTTCCAAAGAGAACAAAGATACTTAAAAAATATTTCAAATATTATCTTCTTCTTTATAAATCGTTTAACTATAACAAACAAAATTTTAAGGTCTACTATGTTAAAGCGACAAACGCAGTCGAGGCAAGCAGATGCCGTGGAGTTGGCTCGAGGGATCTGGAGACTTCGACCTGCTTCGTCGCCGGAGTCGCGGAGCGCGCGCTGAGTGGAGCGCGTCCCCGTGGATTCATTTGCACCCTCGCGAGGGCGAAGCTCATCTCCGGTCTCGTTAGAAGGCGGCGGCGGCGGCGGCGGCGGCCTGCGCGCCGGGGCGAGCGCTGGGGGGAGTTCTGGCAAGTCACGCCGCCGTCGCCGCGGGGAGGGTGCGAAATCGAGGAGGAGAAAGCGCCATCGACCTCCATACGTCTCGACGATCGACTGTTCACGCGTTTCGACTGTCCGATCTCCGAGAAGCAAATGAGGACCAATACTGTTTTATCGTGTTGTGTGAGATTTCGATTACGCAGAGCTACTGGTCGACACTGTCAGGTAATTGTCGGAAAATCTTACCTTATCTCTTACTATTTTACCGCGTTCTTCATGATTCCACATAATGAAAATGCATTTTCCAATGCCTCATTAATACTTAACGTTCGATCATACACAATACTAAAAAAAGATGACCATGGCATCTATAATTATGGCAATTATTTCATTTTTTTTTTAATTTTAGACAAAATAAAATATATTATTTAAGAACATTCATGGTGATTATTTATAAATCATAATTAACAATTAATACCAAAAGACAAAAATCCCTCTATATTTGGTTTTCTCTCTCTCGTTGGCTTATATAAACCAAATCCATCCAAATTTGCTTCTCGTCTAAAGCGCTTTCTATGGCCACATCGCCATTGCCTCCAATTCCTACCACTGTTTAAAAAACACCTCATCTACATCAACTGTCTGTGAGAAGATTTTGGTGTTCAGAAGAAGATTACAAGTGTCTATCTACAAAACTGACAGTGTCTGCTATCTTCCAGGGGCATAACCCGCGTTGCAATCACAGCTGTACTCTCTTTAAAGTAGAAACGAGGCAGTGCGTTTCCAAATAGGTCATTAACTACCAGCACAACCGTTAATGACACAGAGCTCCTAATTGCTTTTAAGGGAAACAAATAACGTATATCCTTACATGGGTATGTAATTTGACGACGCGTGGAGTGGAGTTGACAATGTGTCTCAAACAGCGCGTCCCGGCGCCATCACGCAACGGACGCCAGCGGTCCTTGACGTAAAGAGACTATCACGGCGCACGGCGCATGTTGACTCACCGCAGACGCGTGTCAACGCGAGTAATCCCCTAATGCGTCGCGCTAGTCGCCTCCATTCGCGTGGCTGACGACGCGCGGCGAATGGCCCGCTTACGCTAGGCGACAGTCACGCACTCCCCTTCCTGCGTGACTTGCGATGTACGAAAGCGCGCGATGTGCAGCGGCACTCGAGGAGCGCAGTTTCTCAAGTACAATTTTCATACAGCTCTTGCAACTGTGATGGGCAACGTGCTTTGTGAACTTAGTACTGCGTGGTTGAAATAATTATAAACGCCACACATTGATACATTTTTTTTTTGTTTTATAGAATTGTCAGCTCGCCAGTAACATTAGGCTTGGTGTTATTTGCAGCACGTGAGAGAAATATCGAATTTATATGAAACATTTAATGCATTATAGAAAAATCTGGTTTATTCTCGAGATGTATGACAAATCAATAAAACTTCACGTTATAACTGTTATCAGGTGTGGATGGGACATTCACGCAAACTTCATAGATAGAAAAACATTTTTTTAAAGTTCTAGAATCTAATTCTTGCATTCAGGGTGTCTCTCTTCCTCACGACCCCACATCGAAAGTTACCACCGGCGCCGAGTGAATTCTTACATCTCCATTCCGTGCCATTTCTACAAATCGCCTCATAAATCAGAACGGCCGTTCCCTCTCTCCTTTTTCCCCGCAGTCTTTTCCTCCTCCTCCCCCCCAAGCCGAGCGGGCGCGCATCTCGACGATAAGCTCACTCTGGAATCATTCGCCCCTTGTTTCCGGGCGGCCCTCGCCGCGCCGCCCCGTCGCAGCCCTTTGCCGCCGCCAGGGTCTTCCTCGCGGCCCGGCGCTCTTCCGCCGCCGCCGCCGCCGCCGCCGCCCAGCGCCGCCCGTTACCGGTTATAAATGCTCGCAGAGTGATGCGGCGGAATCCGCGCTGCTTCCGGGCGGAGGGTCCGCCGAGGGCGAGCGGGAGCGGGAGCGGCCGCCGCCCCGCAATCGGAAATCTGGGCCTCCGCCACGCGCCTCGCCGGTCCGCTGCCGCGGCCCCGCGCGGCCCTTCGGGGGAGCCGGCGGCTCTCGTCCAGGTCTCGTTCCCATTGTCGCTTTCCCACAGGCTGATAAGCTGTTTCGAAGCGTAAACTAAGGCGTTTCGCGATGACACGTGGTTTGTACGAACGAATGCATGCACGTAAGCTGCGCCGAGATATATATTCATTTCCAAGTTAAACGATTATCTATTATTCTCCCTAGTGTTGTTTAATTTGAAGTACTATTCCATTCTTAAATTGTTTAATTCAAGTACTTGAAATGTGAATTCAAATGGATTTGCAAAATCTATTTTTAAGGTATTTCTGAAATACGGCTAGAGCCTTGTCTCATTAAAAGTCTAAAAACATTAGACTTACATCCGAATTGCCGTTAAACATCCAAATATTCTTTATATCATTCATTTCCTCCTGAATAAACTCCATCATCATCATGTACACGTGGAGGTTCGTATTCAATTGGTTTCATTCATCATCCGTCAAGACAGTGTTGTAACGGGCACTGTACTCTCACGTAAGTTCCCTTGAAATACGTAAAGGCAAGATCCGCATTTCAGAAGAACGAAAGGGTGCATGGAGAGCGAGGGCGGGCTCGGATGCAAGGGCTTGATTTCCGAGGCGCGGACAAGGCGTCGACGGCGGCGAGAGGCGCGGAGACGGCGAGAACGCGTTGTGCGAGTAACCCGATCCTGTATGTTTTGGGCGACCTGGGTAATCGGTTTAACCCTCGACCCGCTGTCATCGGACGCCAGGTGATTACGGTCCCGCCGCCAGAGCACGTCTTCTTCGCCTCCGCCTCGCAGTCGGAAGGGGCGGCGGGGGCTGCAGGGGTGGAGGGAGGTGGGGATTCAACCTCGCACACGTTTCGCAGGCTCCGGCCAAAGGAGATTGCGAGCGTTCCTGCATGCAATGTTCACGTCACAGTTCATACCAATTCCAAAACTTCAAGGATGCCCATAACTGTTTTCTTTGTTTAAAGAGCATAACCAGAAATCTACTCGACACCAATTTACTTCGAAATTCAGAATTAAATCGAGGAAGAAAAAACATTTCGCATTAAAATATTTACAATAGACAAATTAAAATAAACAGGGTGTTTAAATGAACTGGACATTCACTATGATTGTGGCACGATTTACAAACATAAAAGTTACAAACGATTTATTAAACACACTTTAATCTTCTCTAATGTAATGTTTTCAGAGAAAATATCGATTATTTATAGGGTACGTCTAATCACTAGTGTACAGACAACACAAGAATGGCCAATTGCAGAGAATCAGCCATTTCTTTCTAATTTCTTTGAAAATTGCCAAAGTAAAATACTTCTGAGGGAGCGATCGGATGATTAAATTTCAAAATTCAATTTTGAATAGAAAAAACAAAACTCCCTGCTATAGATCAATTCATGACATCAATATTACAGCGAGAAAGCATAACTGCAACTTTTCTTCCTCTCACTGAACTATCAAGACCAATCCCTAGAATGAAACGAACCCACCAATTGCGAGAGAGATGCTTTCATTCAAACAAAGAAGTGTCTAGATGATGAAATGTGTTCATTAAAGTGACATTCTCCATCCTTAAAAACATGAAGATCGAGTAATTTTACTTTTCTTGTACTTTCTCTAAAATACTGAATCCTTTTTTCATTGCCATCTAATGAATTTCAAAAATAAAACTTTTACTTTTGACTTATACGTATATTTTATTTAAAAAATAGTGTAGTATTGCGACTCTCACTGCAAAGGGTTCATGACATAAAGACTAATTCAAATATTCATTAATTCCATTGAAAACCAGTGACAATGGGTAGCATAACAAAATTTCTCCTTTTAGTAATATTACCGAACTCATATTTTTTTTAAGTGAACGATATAATTCAAAAGATCGAAAATTGCATTGTCAAGGAAACTATTGTTTTATTGGAGAAATAATATAGGTTCTAAAAATATTAGAAATTATTCAATTTACCAAATTTCAGAGGAAAATTGGAAATGTACGATACAAATAAACGCACTATCTTCTATTTCAGTAAAATGAGAAAGAGAGAAAAAAGAGTGATAAAATGTAATATTATTTAGTAAATTTTGGAAATTTCAAGAAGGTTTCATATACAACGAGATTGATCTGACGCGTTTACCAAGTTTCAGCTGCATCTAATGCTCTAATCCACCCCGATTTTCTAGTACAAATTGCAGGCATCCCATCACCTGCACAACTCTTATCTGGCTTTGGAAAAGCCACTAATACACGTTAATACTGACATATGTGAGACGTTACGCTCAAAATGATCTCGAACGCAGATTATGCTACCGAATATTCAAGATGGTTTTGGTGAAGTGATTCCAAGTTACTCCATATGCTATAGTAAAGTAATACAAAGTAAAAAGATCTCAATAAATTGTATTAGCCCTTGAAGTAAAACAAAATTATTAGAATTTCAATAAACATGTGTAATTAAAACAGAGATACTATTGTTTCCTTATTTTTTACTTATAATATTTCTAAAACATACAACAGAATTCATCAAAACGAGTTAAAAATGAAATTCCGTTGACGGTGTCACTAATATGATCGTATCACGCTATGACCGTTCACGTTAATACTCCGATAAAGCTCTGAGCGGTCAGATAGTAGGGAGGTGTAAACAAATAGAAAATCTGTTCGTTAGAGGTTAGAATTCCGAAAATACAAAAGAATGTTATTGTTCGTTTACGTTCGTTTGGTAAATAAAATTTTCATTATCGCAAAATTAAGATACATTTTGTTCAGAAAATTAGACACGTAAGCAGACATAATTACGAAGCGACAATTAAACATAGGAACATATAGTAGATATTTTTAATTCAGTCGTTGTCTGGTGAAGAATTCTAGCGATCTGCTGCTCTGATCCAACGATTAGATTCTCCGATCAATAACAGACCTGCCGGAGAGGTACTTTACCAAACGAATCACGGACCGCGCGCGATATTTCGTTCCGCCATCTTGTCCTCTCCCCTTACTGATATACAAACGTACTTGCACTACACCACCACCCATGTCGGGAGATCAGTGAAGAGCTTAGAGCTTGTTCCAGCTATCAGAGATAACTGGAGGAGGGAAATCCTACTTACAGACCTATAGGTCGGCGCCGGATCTCACCAACCAGTGAGACAGGAACACTGGATGTAATGTTCTCTCCCCTATCAGGCTTAAAGACTATGCAGTTTGATGGTGTGCCGTGAACACAAAATAATCAATCACTGCATTGGATTTTGTGTGAAATCCCGGCGGGCTCGTGGACCGGCCGATTGCTGAGAGAGGCGCTGGCGACGTCGAGCGGTCAGGCACCGTCTCCGTCTTCCCCCACGCCGCCGCGGCTGAATGAATGGCGGCGAGGGCGGGGGCGGCGAACCGCGCCCGCCAGCCGTCTACTTCCCCCCGGCGCCGCGACTCTGAACCCACACGTCGGCGCGGGCCAGCGCGCGTTCACGCGGGCGCCGCCTGTGCTGTCGTGCCCCATGAACCCTCCGCGACGGACCGGGGCTCCACTGCGGGGCGGGCGGGGGAGAGGTAAGTGAGGGGAGCCGGATGGGATAGACGGGATGAAGTTGGAGCGGGGCCGATCAACGTGGCGGGCGGGGGAAAATCATAAAATAAGCACAATAAAACAAAAATAAATAAAACAGTAAAAAAAACAATTAAAGAAAAAAAAAATAACCTCCAGCACCACCACAGACAAGAAAGTAAAAGAAAAAGTAAAAAAAAGATAAAAAAGCAAGTAAAAACAAAAAAGAAAAAAAAACATATAATAAACAAAGAGATAAATGAAGGTAAATACCACAACACAAGTAAAAAAGACAAAGAACAAGAAAAAAAATACCACAAGAAGATAAGCAGAATGGAGAAGGGGGTAAAACACCTTCTCCAGCACCACCAAAAACCAACCTCGTACGGCGGCGGAAGGCCGCCTGCAACGGAAACGTACCAGGATCCGCGCTAGACGAGAAGCGAGTACGCAGGAAAGGACGGGAAGGGGGCGGCGGCGCTAGCGCTAACACGATCAGACGAGGAAAGAGTAAGAGGTGCGGATTGGAGTGCGGCGGACGGAAGCGGGTGGACGGGGAGAGGGGCCAGGTGGGACGGACCGGAGGGGCAGAGCGAAGGGAGTGTGAGAAGCGAGGGCGAGGGGGTGAAGCGGGGCGGGGAGAAAGGAGAGTGGTGGGCGCCTGGGTTGCTGGGCCACGCACGCGAAAACAGGTAGGGAGCTGGCAAGAGAAGGACGAGGTGCCCACTGGGCGGCGTGAGGGGCGCGGGTGAGACGGCGAACGCTCCTAAGAGTGGCTTGGTCGGAGGTACGCGCTGGAGCCAGTAGGTGTTGTCACGCCTGAAAGTCGGATGCGCGAGAAATACCGGAAGAAAATCTTGGGGGGCTTAAACGAACTTCAAAACAGGAAAAATATGGATTTTCTCACTCAACTTTACGATTCACACATTGAATCGAGTCTCATAACAAATAATTTGCCCATGAACCTAGTAGTCAAGTCCAGGGTCATTTTCCATTTATTCATCTGTAAGAAGAAGTCACAAAGCGTAAAAGAATACAATTTTTCAAAACATTTTGACAGAAGGAAATCATCAGTACTCTTTCAACAGTCGACGTACTCCCCAGCCGTAGTTGGTACAACTAGTGGTTCAAAAAGAGAACTGACTTTGTCGCATTATTTATAAGTTTTGTCATTTTCAAAAATTGGAGGAGTTCAACGAAAGTTTACTCTATGCCATTTTTAGGCTTTCCTTGGAACGAGAAAAGAAATTAAAACGGAGGAATAAAATTAGGGATAACATTTGGTGCCGTTTCTAAGAAAATGATTGTTTAAAAATTACCTCTATTCCCCATAACATTACTCGATAACTACTCATTGTTTTAGATATACGTCATAATGTTTAAAGGTCTGTCTTTGAAAAGCCGATTTAAAAAAATTCTCACCTGTCGAAAATTAATTCTTCTAATACGTTTTGAAATCGGAACCCACGATATGTGGGTTCTCGATTCTCAAAAATTGGTTTATGACAAAACTTTGATATGAATGAGCGCCTGGCCACGGGTCTAACACAATACCGCGCACATCGCTCATGCAATTTCCTCCAAAATGCATTCCTCCACCAATCTAATGGAAATCTAGTAACTTGAAATGAATATTTAGGGGTTTGAAATTAATAAGTAGAGCTTTAAACGAAACCTGAATGAATTCCAAACATTTCCCCTCTAACACCTCCTATTTTTTTCCTTTAAATTTGTATCTAGAAAAGAGAAACGTACGCTTATAAAAATAAGGTAAATTCAGTTTTTACTGAAATCTAAAGTTTCACGGTTCAATGTTTCCAGGCGCGTCAACGTCTAAGGTCTTTAGTCCCGTAAGTGCAGTATTTTTTTATCGCGTGAGGTGACGGTAATCTTCCTCGTTGGATAGAGAGGTCCGGCGTCGAACTACACATCGGCTAGCAGGGATTTCACCTACCAGGTATCTCCCAAGAGTGGAGCACCGCCCCAGGTCTAAGCTTCCGACTGCACACCCAATATGTGTGATAGAGTAGAGCATGTATGTGTGTGTGTGTTGGTGTAAGGGGTGAGGATAGTAGAAGGAAAAGGAAGGAAAGATCGAGCGCGGTCCGAGGTCCGTTTGTTACGGTACTGCTCCAGCATTCGCGTGGTGTTGATCGAGGAAACCACTGAAAACTTCCGATCACAGGAATGGCCCCCAAGAATTCTCTTCCAGACCTCGATCCAGCTATCTACCTAGTGTCGAAAATTCGGCCAATGTCGGGATTCGAACCCTAGGATCTCCCTAACTGAGACACTGCAGTGACATCCACTGATACCCTGAGCTACCTATGCCGGTACCTCAAACCATACTTCTATAATATTTCTATCTCGTGAGATCATTAAAGGAAAATTACGAGAAAGGAATTTTTAGTTTTTCAATAAAAAATGATAATATTGCATAATGTTTTCTAAAAGCCGTCTTTGTTTTGACTTTTTCACACAAATATAGCTTCTCTAAAGAAAATATTTTACAGCAAAATTATCATTAATAGTCACACAGAAAAAAACTGAACCCTTTTATTAGGAATGGTTGCTAAGTCTCATTTCATTCGCCTACAGTATTTTTGTAAATTTTTTATTGCCTGAAACACGTTCAGAGGAGAAAATTGACTGGCCATTACAGAGTCGACTATCTGATCTCAACTAATACTTCTCACACTTCAAGAGGTCTCTGCTGGAACAAAATTGAAAAAAATAAGAAAATATACAAGCGAAAATTTAATAATTTCTAAGCAAACGCTCTCTTTGGAAACAAGTTTCTTAAACGTTCGTGTACTGAGTTTCAGTGTAAATTTCAGGTAACGAATTTATTACTAAAGCTCAAGACGTTTAGTAAAATTACGAAAATATTGTTAAAAGAGACAACTAATGGTGATTTAATCCTAATTGATTTTATTCGGACATGAGATTTCAGTCAGAACCTAATAACGAAATCTTTTGGAACATCTTGACTAGAACTCGAAGATGTAGAATGTTTGTTTCTCTAAATTAAGCAAATGCGTTTTCGACGTATATCTGCGAAGATCTACATTTGGCTCATAACTCATTCTTATTTCAGGAGAACATTGTGATTTAAAGAATGAGAACAAATCCATTACAAAAGAACGCGTATTCTCACAGTCTGAAAAAAGTAGCAAAACAACGAGAGTGCTTTTCAGATACGTTCAACAAAAAATCATCTCGAAGGTTACTGTACAGAGTGTCTCAAACTAAATGATATAAACCTCTAGGGCATGTAGGAGGGTCGAAGATGATTCCGTTTTTGCTAAAGAAGTTACGTATGTGATATTTGGCTCCAATTTATATCTAACAGATCGCGTACTGGCAAGGGACATTATACGATATGAAGCAGACAAATTGATTTCAGGTACCTGCCAAACACCAGTGCACCAGTGTAAGTAGCCTACTAACATGCAAATGTGACATGCTTCTTTACATTATGAGAGAATCCCTACCACTTGTTCATTGTCAAAATGCGATGTACGACCTTTCTACATGCCCCAGAAATTTTTTTAACATTTATTCGGAGCCACCTTTCGGAGATCACAGCAGAGCCAAAGCGGCGCGGACGCAGTGGATAACAGAGGCGCTTCTCGCTGCGAAACAGCCTCGTTCCGACCCAAAAAGCGCAGCCGAGACGCCGCGCCGCGCCGCGTCACGCCGACGGGATTGCCCGAAACGGGCCCCAGAGGCGCTGGCAGGCGCGCGGGGCGGAGGGGACAGTTATGAGACGGGTAAGCGATGTCGGCCGATGTCGCGAGATGTCGGCATTATAATGACAAATAGCGGAGAGGGCGGTGCGGGGAGGGAAAAAAACTAAATATTAGAAATTCAGATGACCAGAGGCGCCCGATTCATCACGGCGCGAATGGTCCGGGCCCATCAGTGCTGGCGACAGTTCATTTTTAATATAAATGAGCGGCGCGGCGGGGCGGCAGGCGCGGGCGGGGAGGGGAGGGAGGGAGAGGTGGGGCGACGGGGAAATAAATAGCGTTTAGACGGGATGGGGAAAAAACCTGTGCCTGCGTCCGCCAGCCCTCAAGACGCCTTCTTCGCCGCCGACCTCCGCGAAGGCAGCGTTGCTCTCACTACTCACACCAGCGTGTGAGGGACAAGTAACACCTTCTCTTGCTAATACACTGCGGCGGCAACGCAGGTGGCACTTTGACTGAGTTATGGCGCACTATTGTACGAGTGGAATAAAAAAAAAGAAAACAACTCAGGAGAGAGAAGCAAAAAACGATCGAGATTGTATATTTGCAAATGGTGTGGATTAATGAAAGTATATTTCTAGGTGTTGTCAAAAGATCGAAATGAGATAAGCCACAATGAATAAAGCCGGAGCACGACTCTTCATGGTTTTAAATAAGCTTTCTAATGTGTTCCTTACTGTTGGTAAGAAAAATTGCTGGTATATAAAGTTTTATTTACGTATTGAAATAATAATCGTTCGACAGATCGAGTCCACTGTTATAAACTTTATCGTAACAAAAGACGTAATAAAATTCTGTATTGCAATGCAATGTGTGTGGAACATAATTTTCTGGCCGGCGCAACGCTCTTTAGACATGGGGAACATGGCACCATTCCTGTAGAGTAGACGTCAACCTGTTTGTATTAATACATCAAACACTGGACATACTTCATATTTTGACAACGTATCTGCATGCACTAAGTACGTAAGTACTTAGCACTTTTCATCACTGGCACTTATTAACTGTAAAAAAAATTACATTTTTTTCCAGGAGATGAAGAAGTACCTACGTTTTAGTCCGAAATTTCTCCACAAATTCATACATTGTGCGAAAGGAAACATGTTCACATTTCGAAATATTGTAATTATTCGAATATTTTTAATTCGACAGCATATAATATAATTGTTGCTAGCTCAATGTTTTGTAGGTTCAGATTTTACACCGGGACACCTACATAATTTTGGACACTGTCGCGTTCGACTCACCTTTTGAAAACCACTGATCTAAAACATGCCATTGAGAAATACGTGCTTGTGTAAAGCATGCGTGTGCGTGTAAAGATAATTTAAACAGACTCAGTATGTGATACTCTCGGTATCAAATACAAATGTTTGCGTCGAACGAATGGTCAACGAGAGTTATTTCCGTAACCTTGAGTTAATTTTTATACACCGCACACCATCGAGCTCTTTAACATTAATTGAAAATTAAGTAAATAGTTTTCATTTCGTTTCCAGCATACAAGTTTGAATTTCTGACTCTCGCCTTGCAGTTGTGTACATATTTTGCATCCAACAGCACACGCGTAACTTATACATTAAGACAAAAGTATACGACCTCCGAGTGGTATCGATTTTTCTTATTTCGTAACAAGGCAACGTCGATGAAGGTCCCCTCGGAACTAAAACTCCACTGGAAGAACAGAGAAAGATACGTTTTATGTAAAAAAGGCTGAAATAGTCTGTGTGGGGGACACCGTGGTGAAGTGAACAAACAATGGGGCACCGCAACAATGGACTGTGAGTAAACAAACACCGGAAGAAGACGCGAGTTGCGTTCCCCGGTTGTTCCGTCGCATACTGAGCGAAGCGACATCTTGGAGCTCATGAAAGAAACCCTGGGATTTTGGCGTCAAGTGTTTTGGCGCCGGTTTGCACACGTAATCCTATAAAGTGAAGTTAGACGACCCAGAAGATTGTTTCTTTGAAACAAACTTTAAATAAAAGTACAATACATGAACAGAAAAGTATAAGAAAAATAATAGAACATAAAAATCAAGCTAGGTACAAAGTTGTGTTGAAGGTATATTAATACAGAAAACCGCAGAGATTTTGTATTTTACTTACGAGTACAAATCACCTAATATTGACGTCACTGTCCAGCGACATGTCAGGTGAAACGTCGGCCTCTCAGCCAACGACGCGGCGTCTCCCGAATAGCCAAGAATTCGTTTATTTTCTCAGCGTTGATATTCGTATGCACCAATACTGAATCTGCTGAGCAGAGAAGATTTACCCTGGCTAAAAGTCACATAAGACATAGCCCAACACTACAGAGCTACAGTTTCAAACGTTGTGGAAGAGATGTAGATTATTTCTGCCACATTTAACGGGAAGTATAAATAGCTTTAAGGAACTGCTGTAGCTTTTATGGACAGACATTTCAGAAGATTCAATTTCACTAAATATATTTGAAGAGAGTTATTTAGTTTATTTCGTCGTAGGATTTTTTTATTTCTTAAGGCAAACAGAACAAGTCGAATTTCTGTCAATGTCTTCATGCAATACTCGAGCTGCAAAGGGTGTGCTCGTAGTAAAAAACATAAATACTGAAAATCGATAAAACTATGTTCAAAAATAGAAAATGAAGTTCCATTCTATGAAGTCACGTTCTTGTAAGAATATTATTTTCAATTTGGGGTTTTTAAGAGTTAACCTATTTGTAGCACATCACTTAAGATCTTTTATTTTTCAAATGCAGATATTTTTCAAATTCAAATATTTAAAAAAGTATACTGCATTAAATAAAAATGAAGAGCTTGACGCATATAGTCATATACTTCATGATATGAATTCTATGAAATAGGAACAAAAGCTTCAATCCGACATTACTCGCTTCAGACAAGTATCCGTAATATGCGTCATTTGTAACATCAGCACCACCATACTCGCAGAAATACTCGCTCACATGAAAAACGATAGTTACACCACAGCCATCTCAAGCGATTATTGTTTCTCAGCAGTTACGACCTCTCTCAAAATCTCATATGATTGTCAGATTAGTTTTTCTATAGTCTGTAGTTTAAATTGAAAAGATTACTTTTTACCTCTCTTTCTACTTGTTCCCAATCAGTAATATCACATAACCTCTTGAAATCATATACGTTTATTGTTTTTTTAATACTTCTTTTAAATATATCGTATGAAAAATGTTACTGTTATCTTTAAAACGAAAAGTTTGTGTTTAATTTATTTTTACAGATTTGAATTCTCCAACATAATAAAAAATATTTCAAATCTACTTAACGATTTTAACGTAATAATTTAAGATGCCTTCTGTGATGTAATGTGTTAAACAAATGCATGAGAAGCACAATGGAATCGGACACTAAGAGCAATAATAAACATTGAAACAATGCAAGAGAGGCACAACAGCCTCCAAAAATTTCGTCATACACTCAGTAAAAACGCAGTAATCGGGGTGTACATAGTGGTTTCATTAATTAGGTAGTGAGTATAATTGTATTAAATCGTAATGAGTATTCGTTAATAAGCCACTTGTCTATACGTAACATAATACGATACTACCGTAAATAGAATGGAGGAATACGAGAACACTGAATTGTTGTAGAAGGCGATCAGAAGCCGAGGCGCGTCACTGCAGCACGAGGCCTTAACGAGGCTGCGGAGAAGCGAAGGGAGCGCCGGCCGAGGAGGTTTTTGGCGCGCGGGCCCTCCCTCGCGCGCTGCCTCGCGCCCTCCCTCGCGCGCTGCCTCCGAACGGCTGCGCATTTCTCTCGGGGGGCCGCGCCGTGGCGCGGGGGCGTTTTTGCCGCGCAGACAGGACATCATGTCGCGGGGACTTAAGTGATTCCTTCAGCCGCGCGGCGCCGCCAGACTGGCACCGAGAGCAGACGAACCTCGCGAGGTGCACACGCGGTGCGCGCAGCTGGAGAGAGTTGCAATGTACACCGGTGTAATCAAACAAGAAAACGTCCTTTAGAACGACCACGCAGTTACGAAGAATGACAATAAAAAAAACAAAAGACGAAAAAGAATGGCCATGATATAATTGTTTACAAACATTGGATTTGTTTTGTTCCCGATTTGGGAATGAAAATGAAAGATGACGGGTGATACTAAATGTATAAACGAGCACGACGGTCATTGGAAAAAATGCAGTTTGAATATTTAAGACCATCTTAGATTTTCCGAGGTGGATAAAAACATATCAATCGTAATTTTTTTAAGATCGTATTCGTTAAAGGACGTTAAAAATGAGTTGTTTAAATTTGATTATGAGTTATTGTCTGAAGATAACGGAAATAGACAATGACCGTATTTCATGTAGACACTTTTGGAAAATGGTGATAGTAATCGTCCATAAGCGAAGACATCATAAAGGTCGTAACAATTAAAATAGTAAGATTAAGTGAAAATAGAGGAGTCTATGTGAAGGCATTAGGTGTTCAAAAGTAAATAATTGAGATCAGTGAGAGTGAGGTATGACATAAATATAACTTACGTTGTGGGTTGAGTACATTTTAAGCTTGGCTGTTAAGTACAGTTTAAAATTAAGAATTGGACTTGCAACGAGCACAATGAAAGAAACATCCGATTCTGATTAGGTCTCGTTTAAATTTCACCCACACTATTCGGCATTACTGAAACTGACGAAATTTATTTTCGTCGCATTGGTAAGGAAGAAGTTGTTCATCCAACCAAATAAATCCTTGCTACTTGCTTTGTTCCGATATTAAAAAAAAATTGGGCTACATTTCTATACATTCACCATGAAATTCCATTCATATTCATGCAATCATACAGAGCATATTTTGTTGGATAACAGGCTTTCATCGAATTACGTATCTTTCGCGACTTGTCCGGTCTGGGGTTCACCCATCAGATACTGAAACGAAAATAAATTACATCAGAGAATTCAGACCGACTTTACGACAGTGAAAAGAAGGCAAAGAAACCCATTCGACACTCCGGCATTCACAGCACGCTCGCCCTCCGCCAGCCCCGACCTACGATCCGACAACACCGGTAGCACCCGGCGTCCTTGCACCCATTAGGCGACAGGTAGACGCGCGCACGCGGACGCGGGCCGTTTAGACGCGATGACACGTCACTTCTCAGTACCACACGACCTTCTTGAGCAATTAACATATCAAGCGGGAGGCGCAGGGACGCCGTCGCGGCCGCTGCCGCGCTTTTGACACCACAATTCCTTACTTCCACCACCTCCGCCACCGCCGCGCCACTATCACCGCCGCCATCACCTTCGCGGCCGCGGTGCGCCGAGGGGGGGCAGGTCATTAATTTTGTCTCCTGCTCGGCCGACGGCGCCCGACACCCCACACGCCCGCGCCGCGCCGTGGCGCGCCCCCGCTGCTTGTGTGGCCGCGAGCTGACGTCAGCTCCGCGGGGAGCGCTCCCGCCCGCGAGGTAAGCGGCGAACAGGGCTCCGCGTCGCTGGCCCCGCGTCTTCTAGACCGCGGCTGCGCAAATACGAGAACTGCGTTCAGATGACTGCTGCAGTTGTTAGTTAATGCCTTGATTTACGTGAGGAAACTTGGGCCATCAGGCCCGCTCTTCCGTCTCACCACACGAATTTGGTTATTCTTCTTTCACCTAGCGGAGAAAGAAGACATCACTCGGGCGGTAAAACAGACGATTTGAATTGAGATCAGAGGTTTCTTTTAGGCTTGAGAATCTTTACATGCCCCAAATCTACAACATGGGACAGACGAATTTACTTCCCCTTCAAAGGAAGATTTTTTTCGCCCTTTAAATACACGACGTCTATCGGGTTTGAAGTCGCATACGTGGGTGCAACAATCTGACCACACAAAGCCTCTCGCAGGATTCATTAGATTAGAGCCGAGCGCCCGAAAGCTCCCCCACGGGACTCGACAGGCAGCGGGTCACCCAGTTGTGTGCAAAATAAGCGCTCGGATAGGGCACGCCAACTGTGCCGTCCGCGTGCGTAGTTCTGTTCTCACTGGCAGATCCAGAGGGGGGCATGAGGGATATAACTCCCCCCCCCCTCCCCAAGGTCTAGATTTTTTCTTTTGTTACTTTCCTTTACTTGGCAAAATTAATTTAAATATTTATTTATTAGAATTATGTAATTATTTAAACAATAATAAAGTATATAACATATATACGCTACGAAAACAATATACAATATAATACCAAATATGTTTGTTATTTAACAAAACTCTATATGCCGCCTCTCCCTTCCGCAATCATCGGCTGGATTCGCTCCTGTCTGTTCTAGAACTGGGCTGCTCAAATAAGGGAATTGGGGCAAGACTTCCCTCCGTGTCCCAACGTCGTGTCCGAGTTCCAATTCACTCCTCACTACCCTAGAGCCGAATACAGATATAGAGATATATCTCCCTAGATATAGAGAAATGCGCAGAAAGAATGGACGCCGCCAGTAATGTCCTCGCACACAAAATCGATATTGTTGTCTATGAGAATATGTTTTTCATTTAAATATGATGCTAAGTATCACTAGTGCTTGGTATAAGTTGAGTTATTTCAGCATCTTTGGCTGAGGGTAAAAAGCTGAAGTATTCACTTAAAAACGGAATTTTCAGAATACATTTTGGAAGAATTTGTATTAATTTAAGTCTTAAAAATAATATTGGTAAATGTACTATTGAGCTATGAAGATACACCTGACTTTATGGAAAATAAAAATGTAAGATGTTTTCTCATTAAACACAAATATGCGATAAAGTCGATATCATTTTCATTTTCAGAGTCAGAAATTGAATAATGTTGTTTGTTGTTTATGTAAATAGGTACATATGTGTATTATTAGTTATCCTCGGTACTATCAACTTATCAAAATCCACATAAAATGTATAAAATTAAAATGTAAGCGTTGTCTCCAGATCTCCACTGTATGTCTCCCACCTTCCATCCTCCAGTAATGCACGGGACCATTTATACCTTGGTTGCTTGGATTAACATTGGGTTGACATAGGTTGGTAGATCCCAACACACATCGTTCTCAATCTCCTGACGACTGGAAATAAAATGGCAGAATCGGCGACGCCAATAAATACACTACTTTCTGTGTCTACATGCTCGTCGATCGCACCAGAGCGCATCCCATCTCCATTAGTTCGGTCACACTCACTCTTCAAGAGCCGGGTCAGACAGGGCTCCATGGCCAAGCGGTGATCTAGGGCGCTTCCATTGGGCCGCCTAATGACCAGACTTATTCTAGATCAAGGGGAAACTTCGGGAAATGCGTTTGGAAGAAGGATTCTAGTTCCTTAATACTCGAATAGAAAGAAATGATCTGATCTACGTGTTCGTCATAACGTTAGGTTCAACATTTTTTAATTACCTACCTAACATTACGTATGATGGTTTTGATTTTATCACTTGAGAGCAGTACATCGGGTTCCGTCACCGGCTTTCGATTCACAAACACAATTATTGATTCAACTCATTATGTAAGTTATTTTTGTACTGTTCATTATTAGATACGTGTCGCTATTTTCTTCTTGTCTTTGAGAAGCTAATGAATATCTTTACTCAGACTCAATTCTTTGACTTTGATTCGACATATTTTCATCTTATTTTTTCTTTTTATTATTCAGATCCACATTTTTTTGTTTCTATTTTACATATTTTTTTTAAGTTGTTAAACTTTCAACTTTTTGTTTTTCAACTTGCGATATTTCACAGCCATTGTCGCGAACTGCGTCAACCTTGTCTCCGAGTTTGGACTGTCATCAGCTCATCGCCTGATATATGTTCTAATAACACTAGCTTCAGCATTCAACAAACCGCCTATCTGCAAGAAAATTTTACGAAATAAGTTCGCAATAAAATTACCATGTTGCAACGCTAATAATTTTAAAGACAGGAACAAATGGAAACTAAAGACAGGAAAAAGCGGAACAAAAACGAGTCGAGTCCTATTATTACAGCAATATCCGAGAGGTTTCTGGTTAGATATATTATATTCATGTACGTTCTTCATCACGTCGGCCCAGCCTTGGGAGGATCTTCGGGCGGATACTCATCCATATGCAGCCAGGCAAGAGTTTCCACTCGCCCAACCTCCGTCATGTGAGCGGCGGCCCGAGCGACGTCCCGACGCCCGGGAGCTTCGCGTCGCCGGCCGAGCGCTGTCCGCGATGACGTGCGACGCCGCCGGCGCGATAAAGGCCCCGCGCAGAGGGAGTAAACACGTCGCTATCCTCAGCCCATGCCTCGTCCTCGGCCCCGCCCAGCCCCGCCCGCCCGCCCGCCCGCCCGCGGGCGCCACCCACCGCATCCCAACGCGACGCGCCCGCCAACCGCAAGCAATCTCGTCGCGGCCCCATCAGCTTCCTCGTCGGCGACAGAAGAAGCTCGCCGCCCACTGACAAATGACGGCGCATATGCGCCGGCCCTCCGCCGAGACGCTTTCACGGAGGAAAATACCCGACGGGCGGCTGCTCATATATATTCATGATACAAATAGCGGCGTCCGCCGGCGCTGCTGTGCACCTCCTCGGCCGGCGTCGCGGCGCCCGCAATCATCATCATCATCACCATCTCGCGGATGGCGCGCCGGCCTTGAGCGATGGCCGCCGCCGCGCAGATTTGATTACGGGCGCTGGGAAACCGCGCGGAAAGACGGGCGCGGCGCCTCGAGGGCGGACGGCGGCGGACGGCGGACAGACGACCACGGCTGGGAGGAGCGTGCCGCATGAATATCTCCGCTGCGCTCACCAGCAGGAGCGCACTTTTGAACTGGACGCTGCGGTTAGCGGACCGCGACGTTACGAGATTTGTGCCTGACATCTTCCCCTGATGTCCACTCGTGTTGGTCAATCGTGCGTGCAGAATATCGATTTAGATGACGCATAGTGATTGCGGTTTTTCGTTTTGTTCGAAATTTATTCATCGCCGTATATCACGTAAAGCGAATGTCATTCGAATATATTCTGCAGACGATTCAATTTACATGCCATTTTCATTTTCTCCGACCACATTCCACACTATTTGAATGTTTTCTTTCATTTTAGTACGTATAAGTGTGCCCTTAAATTCTGTTATATTCTTGCATAGCATTCGTAAGTACGTGATTGCCATTATGCGAATCTAATAGCTACGTTGCGTGAACAGATTGTAAATTAAATGTATCTAACTTTAAAAAATGTATAACGTAACAAAATGTAGCTGGATTGGGATATGTCGATAGTTTCGACGCTCGTCATTTCCCCTCTTGACCGCGGGCCCACAGAATCCTCCAGGTCGCATGTGCTCAGGAAGGCAGAGGGCCGGCGCGCTCGGGTTGGCCGCGCGGAGAGCGGATTACGGCGGAGCGCGGCCCCGCCCTCAGCCGCGGCTCACGCGCGTCGGGAATTTCCCCTTCGCGGAACCGCCCGCGGCGCCGCGCGTCTTCCGGGAAGCGCCGCTGCTGGAGGGCGCTGGCCGAAGGAACCCCGAACGACCACGGGGATCGGTGGGGTGCCAATAGGGCAGAACCATCTGAGTACACCTCCCAGCCAGCATTACGGCCCATTCACAATGCAAACATAAACACAAGCAGGGAGTTAGCATAAAAGTTAGGACTACGTTCATAAGCGGACTCATTCACAATGCGTTTGCATACACATAACCGTTAACTTAAAAGCTTGCAAGCTTCTGTGCTTATGCTTACGTGAGACATAAGAAATGAACCAATCCCAGAACGGTAACGCAAAATCGAGAATCGAAATTAGAGGGAAGTCGACAGAAGAAGTAACGCCATATGGGACATAGACAGTCGGTATCTTGAAATAGATTCTCACATCCAACCAGAAAGTCTCACAGCCAATAGAAACGTATTTTGCTTACGTTTATGTTAGGTATTGTGAATACTCCAGTCTATCACGTATGTTAATGTTTATGTCTACACGCTATGCTTATGTTTACGTTTGCATTGTGAATGGGCTTTTACCGCCCTCTCTGCAGCGACTCCGAGCGAGAGATCCTACGGTTGGAGTTCCGTCGGGGGATTTTCGAAACCAGCTATTTTGCTAGACAGCGTATTTTTCTAGGTCAAAATCATACGCTGTCTAGCGCCTGTCTGCTGTTATCGGTGGCTTTCGTGGTTTCTGCAATCAATATCAGATGAATGTATTGAATTGAATTAACGCATTATTTTACGTGGCGAGACTCAGACCATTAAGCCTGCTCTTCCATCTGATATTAGGCAGGGTGGGAAGTACCCTGAGAAACGGGCCGTGAACTGCGCGACATCTTTCCTTCCTCTTCCTATCCTACCCTTTCCCCTTTCTTACACATACGTGAACTACAATACCATACATGTTGGGAAATCAGAAAGGAGCGTGCAGATTGTCCCTGCTGGAGCGGAGCCTAACTGGGCGAGACATCGTATCTGTGGGGGAAATTCCCTGACTCGCCGATGAGAAGGTCGGCGCAGGATCTCACCATACCGCGGAGAAGGAACACTGTCATCTCCTGGCATAAAACATTCACCACACGAAGAGGACTATTGACCTTACAAGTTCGCATGCCAGGAAACGTCAATCATAGGGTAGAAATCGAATGGGGCGTTGAATATTCCGATGAATTACGATACTCTAAAATACAAATACGATTCGTAGCCGATCCGGTGAACCTAATGAACTGTAGGGTGAAGTCAAAGAGGAAGTTTTGGAAGTAATATAGAAACGTAAAAAAATGTCTCAAAAGAAACCTGCGAAATGCGAGTGTGTAAAACATAAATGTAGCAACTGAAGTATCAAGGGATATAGAAAGATATATATTAGCAAAACATATAATAGAAAATTATATACGGTAAGAAATTTTTTAATAAAGTGAAAAACTGATGCCTAAACAAATACATGGCAATAAAATGAAATGTGAAAGACATGTAGCTGAAGTTGTTGGAGAGGAAGATACAAATTTCCGCATTTACACAACAGTCAACGAAAAAGGGTGCAGGAAACGAGGCTTATTGACGTCGAGACAAAGAAAACCGCTTCTAGGGCCTTTTGTCGTTCCGAAATCTCTTTGAACAGCGCAGCGGTCACCGACGAGATCGGCTGGCGGCCGGGGCGGCCGGGCGTAGGCGCGGCTTTGCGCGGCGGCGCCGAAGAAAAGACGGACGCGGCAGTCTCTTTGAAGCCACTTTGTGTTCTCGAGAACCTGCTTGCCCCCAGGCGTCATGCTGTTGCGCTGCTTCTTTCTACGTGTGATGAAAGGATGACAACACTGTCCTCACAAGTGCAACTTAACAGATTTGCAGTTTACTCGCCCCTCTTCGTGCCTAAAGTGACATTCGGAATGTGTGTTAATAGGATCTTATAAACCTTAAGTCTCTTCGAACACTGCCTAATATCTTCTTAGAAGTATATCCTATTATATCTTTCCAAGAAACAGGTGAGGCCGTGATTCCACGTTTCGTTAGTCACCATTCACAATGAAGGGGAAATTTAATTAATGCAAATGACTAAAACGATACATTACTAGGCGTCCATCATTCAAAACGAAAAATCCTCTAACTTCAGATACAAGCAATTTTTTTCAAAAAAGAAGAGATTTATTTTAAGAAGTTGAAATAAAACATTCCACACGATTATTATTTTACAGACCCGGCTAGTGGGCATAATGGAAGTTTGTTGTAAATTAGAAAAGTGGTTAAAAGAGCCTCCTGACTTTTATACATCCGTGCTTTGGAACACGGAACTGTCATGTCAAGGTTTTACACATACTGAGGAGGGGGGGGGGGGGGGGTCGACAATGGAAACGAAGTTTTGTAATTTACTCGGTGGGATTTTACGAACCACACTTCGACAGTTGAACGTGGCGCGAATTGCACATCTTAACAGCGCGGGCAGTTGAGCGGTGAGAACCAGCGTTTGTTGAACGCGGTGGCGATGCAGACGAAGAGAGACTGGCACGGGGCGCGAGCGGTCTCGGGTGCCGTGAGCTGACACCCGGCGGCGGCGGCGGCGAGGGCGGGGGCGGGGGCGGGCGGGCAATCGGGGGATCGGATCGGCTCCCCGCTGTGCAAATATTGATCCCCGTGGCCTCCGGCGCCGGCGGCTCTTCAGCCCCTCTGCGCCCTCCGGCGGCAGCCACCGCAATTACCCGTTGAAGTAGACCGCTCACAGCCGCTCGCGCCGCGCTAGCCACCCACCTCATGCTCTGAATTAATCGCGTGCCGAAACGTATTTTTCCTAGAGATCAAAGGTTCCATGTGATGTCATATTGAATATTTCGTTGTCGTACAATACAACCATTATTACCCTATTACATTACCAAAAGAAAAAAATTCTTGTTCGCAACATGTTTTTTACGCAATAAAGAAACCCTATGACTGGGTGCAAATGGAAACTGCTAATATGCAAGAAATATTTTAATGAACGTACATTAAAAAAATCCTCTTATTCATAAGTTTTCTTAATTTCAGATTTTTTAATGATTCATATTGATGAGACATGATTCTTCTATGAATCTGGATCTAGTCGCATCACTCGCTGCCTAACAATAATTTCCATTCCTAATGTAAAAGACATAAATAAAATGGCATTCAACAGAAATAAAAATTATTTAAATAATTATCTTCTTGTTCTCGCCTCAAAATTATAAAAGAATAAAAAGTTTCCCATAAATGAAAGGATGACTTCAATTTTTCATACACTCGTTACACATTTTTTTATCTACCACTAATTTACATAAATAAACATAAAGAACATTTCTATTCCATTTTCTTGTTCTTCAAAATTTCGAACACCTTAAATGTATTAGATTAATTCATTTTGTTATTATTCATAATTATCAAAATAATATTTACCATTAGGTGTTTAAAGTGATGGAATTTTAATTTAAGACATTTGGAATGCTGCAAGCTATATCGCGAATATTTTAGTTCAGCGAATCGTCTATAATGAATTTTTTCGTGAAAATTTCTGGAATGTTCGCGTGAAATTAACTGAATACGCACAATGAAGATATATTTTCATTCTTATAATTCTTGGGAAATATCAAGAATTAAATTTCATGATTATACCTCAAACGTAATAGAATATGGTATTAATTTCCTTAGTTTACAAAAAGGACATAATTTTATTTTATTTTGTGATTCAGTCAGTAACCTGATAAAAAGAGTTCAGAAAATGTATTACAGCTCAAATTCCTGACGTCTGTAAACGTTTATAGACTAGTATATCCAATTTTCGTTATCTACGATGTATTAAGTCCCCAATGTCCGCCTGGTCACGTGGGAGATTCGGCGCAAGCATCGGGCCGTCGCTGCCCCACAGGTGTCCCATAAATCTGAACGCCCCGCGCTACACAGCCGGCACGCGGGCAGTTGGCGGCCGCGCCGACCGCCGCGCTGCGGTCGCCGCCGCGCTCTCGCCCTCGCCCTCGGCCGCCGCGGCCCGCTGGGGCCGATTTCCGAACATGCCAGCAAATTGGCGCGATGTTTTATTCCGCTGCAATATTTCATCGTCAGCAGTTCCTCGTGTGAAATCCGATTCCGATTCGAATCGTTTTTTTTCGAATTTGATCGAGCCACCATGGCCGTATCTACCAAGCGCCATGAAAGAACCACTGTATGTCAATGCACATCGAGATGGACGCTGAAAAAATGAGGAAGTTGTGAAAGTGTTGTGTACCCCGGTAAATCATGCTCAATTTTGTGGAATAAGACACTAATAAAATATTATTCAACGTATACATTATACAACGAAAAAGAAAAGAAGAGTCGTTCTTATCGTTTCGAAAGAGGTGAACAGTTTTGTGACTACTTGTTTTCTTGTTATAGAAAAAGAATATTCTAATGTAAGCTCAGTGTTTAATCTATCCGAAAAAGAGAACTCCCTACAATGAAATGAAAAATAACATAAACTATACTTTTTAACTACGCAAGCCAATCAATGATAGTAATGTGGTAACTTTCTAAATGCATCAACAAGTACTTATAAAGCCTAAAATAAAACAATTAAAACAATGATGGAAAACCTGTTTAGGGAATGGACTCCAGAGAATGGATTATTTAGTCTGCATTAGCAAGTGACATTTTTTTATAAAAACCACTTCGCCGACATAGTAGTTTGCAACAATTGCTCTAGGAGAAATGCTACATTAAAAAAACGTAATTTTTAAGTGAGTCCATAAGCGCAAAGTCTATAAACCAAAATCACACAAATGTATGAAAAATCGCGTTGTGGTAGTGAATCAGAACATACCGTCGAGCAAATATATATTAATTCATAATTCGTTTCCGAATTTAAAGAACAACCTCTTTTTTTAAACAGTAACAATATCTGACCATTTATCAAACAAGATATCTCGAGCAACACTCGTATGCGCTCTGAAGCTTTGATTTCGGAGGCAGCGATTCACTTCCCCGCCGGGCGATCGGAAGATGAGAGGCGAAAGTGTAAGAGCGCCATCCGACGCACCGCAGCGCGCTTCTCCCGGGCGCGCGTAAAAAGCGTGAAATGGGCGGTGCATCAAGCGCCGCGGCCGAGCACAGGGTCTCTGGGGGGTCGCCGAGTCGGCGGCGGCGGCAGCGAGAACAGTCGCGAAGCGGCACGCGCACACAGCGCCTACAAAGGGTGGACGCGGCGGCGGCGGCAGAGGGTCGAGGCGGCGGTGGCGGCGGATCCGCGAGTCACGCCGGTCAAAGGCGCCGCGATCGATCGCCAAACAATCGACGAGACCGGATCCGCGGGGGGTCGACCCACGCCGCAGGGGGCGGTTACGCAACCCGCCGCAGCCGCCGCGCCGAGCGATCGCGGCTGCCTCCTCGGATCGGCCGCTGGGCCCAAATGAAACGCCCACATCCCGCTAGTGGATCTAGATGGAGAATTCACACCTAGATGAATATTGGCATACCAGCCATGAGGAAGACCACGACAGGATGGTCGAAACGTCGGCAACTCAGCCTTCGACGCGGCGTCACCCGGACAGCCCAGATCACCCACAATTCACACCTAGAGCGCCGCGCAGAAATAAAACGTCTCTTTCGGCAATGGGGTACCTGAATGAAGGATCCACATTTCTAAGGGCGCGCCGAAGTGAAGCAGCTGCATCGAAGCAAGCTCCCGCAGGAATGCTGCACCTAGAGAAAGCAACCGCTCTCACTGATCCGCATAGAAAATTATATCAATATTCGTATATATTTATATATACACGATTCGAAACTGTTACTTAAAAGAGCACTTTCTTAAAAAATATTAGGGAGACATAATATATTACTTCTGAAAAGTCGACAGTATACGTTTTGAATTAGTCATCTTGACACGCGTGTTTGTTTGTTTGTTTGTTTGTTTGTTTGTTTGTTTTCCTGACAGGTATTTCTTGGACAAACTCAACACAAACCATACAGCCCCACTACGAAACATCACAATGATAATCACAGAATTCAAATATAATTACAGCAGCAATGAAATTTCAAATTAATTCAAGCTTTTTATGGGTAATAAGTGTTTATTTATTTTTATTTAACCTATCATAATTTCTATAAGTCTGTTTAATTTTTACTATGTTTGGAACTCTCATTACTCTTTCTTTTTTCTCCTCTGTTCCATCTGTTCAGGAAAAAATGTTCAAAGGGAAAATATCAAAGTGCATAAATTGTGTACGTCACTAAAATAAAAACCCCTTCTCTAGTATCTCTATACATGATTATTTAATCGTCATTAATACATACTAAAATATATGTCTCTAATTTCTTATAACATTGATGGTAGTTTTAACAATGAATATTTCTAGTTTAAAATTGAATCACTGACCTTAAAAGATCATGATTTTGCAAGAAAAAAGTCAAGACAATTTTCAATACAGTAAAAGTCAGTAAATTCTGATTAATATGATATATTAAATTATTTCCTTCTTTTAACTGGATAATATAGATAGTACAGTATGATAATAAAAAATAAGAAACAAATAATAAGGGCAGCAAATGAAGGCCTTCAAGATAGGTCTTCCTAATTTTCTTTGAAGTCGTCTCGAAGCTTCTACCGACAGTTCTTCCCACCAGATAAACTCTAGACAATTGCATTCACACTCGTTTCCGGCAGGTTACACGAGGCAATTTCCCGACTCAAGGTCATCTCGAAGTACATTTCAACATTAACATACAAGACTGTTACATATGAACCAAAAGCGTAACTAACTACCCTAACATCCACCTGCATTAAGTAATGTAATCCTCTGACTGTCGGAACGAAAAACAATGGCTCGCTAGCTTTTCCACAATCGTCACTTGGGGGGCGATTCCACGACTCGGAAACGGCCGCAAAACGCGCGAAAAACGCGGATTTTTGTGTTCCCCAAGCGGACGTCCCACGCCGGCCGAGCCCGGGGCAGACGTGGGAAACGAGCCGCACGCCCTCCCCGGGATGCGGGCGGAGGCCAGGGCGAAGACGCGGGGAGGGGAGAGGGGTGCAACGCGAGAATCCACCTGACCGCGAGCGTCGCCCCCGCCCCCGCCGCCGGTTCTCGCCAGTCACCCGTCCACAAGCAGCGCGTGCGCCGGCGTCCGCCGCCCCCGGCTCTGTCTTCGACCGCGCGTGAATGTGTATGTAAAAATTAAAAGAAGCAGCCGCGGGCCCCGCCGCGTCCCCCACTCCGCCCCCGCGCCACCGGCCCTAAATGGGAGCGGCGGAGCGCCCGACAGCGCGGGCACGGCTGCCCGCTTTGAGCCGCGCGTCGGCCCGGGATTAAAATATATTAAAAGGCGCGACGGCCTGCGGAGAACACCCCAGGTGTCTGCGGGGCCGGCGGCGCTTCACAGGCCGCTTCTACGAATATCCGCCCCCGCCGTCCCCGGCAGAACGCCGCGTAAACGCCGCGCGCCGGAAACAAAAGACGACAAAAACGCGCGCGTCGGCGGGAAGCGGCCCAAGAGACAAAAGCGGAACGAAATGCGACTGAGACTGGCGCCGTGGTCGCCGCCGGCAGAATCACTCTACTGCAAGTCAAAGAAGCAGTTCGTTGTCTTACGAGGGGAGAGGGGGGGGGGAGAGAAACGCAACAAAATCTAAATTTATGTTTTCAGAATAAAATTTTTCAAAATTTCTGCAGAGTTCTTGACATTGAAAAATATTTATACTCATGAACGTAAGATTTCGCAATTTTTTATCCTCTTCACGTGTTTTGACATTTATCCATAAGATAATTTTCAACGTTTCAAAATAAATTTCAGATTATTTCTAAAGTTGGTTCCTAAAAGCTCAAGAATGTTAGTGTTTGAGAAAATTTCGCCATTTCAAAGAACAGAAAAGCTAAACAGTAAACAAACATACCTTCTTTTCTTCTCAAAATACAGAAAAAGTAAATTTCTTATAAAATAAATTTGAAGATCAGCGAAATGAAATGTGAAAATATATTTTTTTTCTCTTAGCATTGGGAGGGGGGCAATTGCCCCCTTTTGCCTTCAGTACTAGACCTTCGCCTTTGCCTTCTGTACTATACCTATTTTCGTTGAACTCCGACGTATTTTCGAAAATTGCTAAAAGTCATCATTTCATAAGTACAAATTTGAAGATAGAGATGCTAACAAAGTCTGTGCGAACAAATCAGCTCTTTATAAGAGATAATTTACAGTTTTTTTGCAAACATGAATAGTTTTTCCATAATTTGGGCAATTAATGCAAATTTTAAAAAAAAAAGTTTCTCAAAAAGTACTTTTTTTATGTTTCCCACAGATAGAAGAATGGACGCTTGACAGAATGGCACAGGTCTCATTTTTGTTGAACCCACTGAATTTTCGAAATATGAAAATATAGAAATAATGCAAGAAAATATGTGCTGTTGTAGAATCGCTAGTTTACTTTAGAATTTTAGTGTAAAATTCGAAATATATTCTTGCTACTGGTCGAAGTAAAATTTTCAAGATTGTAAATGGATATGAAACTAGCTAGTTACTGTTTTCAAATTCTACATCAGATACTTCAAGAATAATAAATAAATCACTACACTTAATAGCATGTGCAGAAGAAATTATTACGAGTCCTGAGAGACACGTACAATGTAGCTCATAGCTGATTTGATTTTTGTATCACTCACTTCAAGTTTGTATCATAAAATTCATGTATCTTTTGAGTAGTGGTATCGATTATGAAAGATCATCGTACTGCTCTTAGAATCTTCACCACAAAATGAAGCCTAGGATTACTTTTGCTACGATTGACGGAAAGCAATATATTAGGAAATAATTACTGCACTAAAATAATTATTGAAGGCAGTATTATTCCAGTTTGAATTTCAATAATTCCACGTGAAAAACGAAATCAAATTGTATCTATTTATTAAATATTTCGATATATTGAGGGATTTACATTAGCCAGAAGATTTGATATTTAGGTACGTACACATGTAATGTACTGTCGGGGTACAATTTTCCTTTTCGTCAAAACTAGAGAGCTTTAGTCTTACAGTATTCGAAATATGAACGACCAGATTTTGGCGTGTGTTTTAATTGCATCTTTTGAAGGAGAGGAATAAGTCACCGTTATTACTTCTTCTCCATTTCAAGGATTAGGCAGGAATGCCTGTTCCGTCTTCACTTTGCACATGTTATTACTACTTTCGCATATAATTCAAATTCTGCGCCATAGTTCATTTATCCTCATAACTAGAAATTCTTAAAATGCCAATGTTAGAAATTTTGTGTTCCTTCAAAATTTCGAAACGTTTTTATTGTATTATCTGAATTAAGGTATTTTACTATTGTGGAAAAATGTATTAATCGACAATTCAGAGAAATTTCAAATTGTTACAGAATTAACGGTTGCAAGTGTGCAATGTCTGGAAGAATACTTTGTGTATAGACAGATTTTAATGTTCTTGTAGCAAAAACAGAAGTGATCACAGAATCTTCACACTACTGCCCAATACGGAATGAACGTATATTAACATTGAACGAAAACATTTATGTTCTTCAAAAAGTAAAAATAATTTCTGATACAGATTACTTTAATATTACATACTTTTGCACTCTTCATTACCATTTAAATTCTTTCTAAGCGACTAATTGGAGAACTTAACAAACAAGGCAGAAAACGTATCAGTTGCGATGAAGCACTTACTAGGCCTACTAAATATTAACTAATATTACTAAATGTATTGTAATATTAACAAACGTACGATTTGATTCAGATGTTGGTATACAAATTATTCAAATACTGAACTTCCCATTCAGTGCATTGCTTTGTTTACTGCCCACCCCCGGAAATTCTGAAACTACTGTTGGACTTGCACGGGCTGAAGGAGCACAGCAAATCCATCGCGTGTGGGAGCAAAGCGCATCGTCGTGGTCGCTGTCTCGAGGTTCATTTCGCGACCGGGCGCCCCGCAAAGCCCGCAGCCGCGAATGTTTTCGATTTGTTAATTTACGTTTGAATTATTTTTAATTACTTATTAATTGATTAACTATTTAAACTTGAATAGTATAAAACGTTTCAGTTACGATTAAGCATTTCGGTGCAGTAAATTTATTGTGTTAATAGTACTATTTAAAAAACGTAAGATTTGCTAGATATTTCGTATTTGTTTTATATAAGTCCCGAACATTCAGAACATTGTTTTTTACTTTCTCGCTACCGCTTATGCAGTATAGAGAAAGTTATGTAACGCTGCGCGAAAAAAGGAGAATTTTCGACAGAAAAAATTATTACAGGGCCCTGGTTACAAAAAAGTTGATAAATTCTGTTAAATTTAGAAAAAAATGCTCACGCGTGGTGTAGTCAGAATCTTCGTTTTGTGGGTCCTTGATATTGAAAAATTGAATAAAGACCAAACGTCTGTCGGTCCGGCCATCCATCCGTCCGTCCGTCTGAACAACGCTATCTGCAGAACCGTTCAGCCGATTTTTTCCAAACTTAATATTCGCCAATCGATCGGGCCCTTGAATTTGAAACCGATATTTTAATTTTGGAGGGTACTTTAAATGAAGCCTCTTGAACATTTTCAAAATTTTAAAAAAATTGATCCATCGTTTTTTATTAAATTTTGTTGTTGGATAGTGTAGATAACGCGTAAGAGAATGCTGCTGGTCTCATTTCCGTTAAAACTGATTTTGGAAAAATTCAAATTGTTTTCGGCGTCTTCCTTCAACTATACTTATAAAGGTACAGATTTTTTCCTAAATGAATTCTGTTTCATAAAGATGTATTTAGAAATAAGAGAATAGACAAATTTTCGAAAATTTGGGTACTTTCCGCGTAATTTTCGTGAAAGTACGCGCGAGAAAGTACGTGGTGTTAGCACCACTAGTTTTACAGGCCATCTCCGTGAGTCCTGAGACCGCTGATGAGCCGAACGGGGCGACGGAGAACGGCAATGGACCACCGCGTGTGGCCCGTATCGTCGCCGTCGTCTCGGGGGTTCATTATGCGACCGGCTGGCGCACAAAGCCGCGGCTGCGCCGTCGGACAGGTGCGCTACCGGCGTCCGCGCAACGGCCTCTCCGACATCGCCGTCTCCGTCCCCCCCCCCCCGCCACCAGCGCCGTCGCCGCCGCCGCTGCAGCTACCGCGCACCGCAACGTGAGCGATGGTCTCTGGCTGACGCAGCGGAATCCGGCACCGGCGACGGCAGGGCTTCAAACGGTGGCGGCGGCAGGAGCGGGCCCCCGCGAGACTTCTGGCGTTGCGATGCGGTGACGCGGCGGCGGCAGCGGCGGCGGCGGCGGCGGCGGCGGCGGCGGCGGACGCAGCGGTGATGATTACGGCGACTGCGGCGATAGCGGTTCCGCGGATGACCCGGATACTGGTAAATTATTCCGTGATCGCTACACGGTAATGGACGAGCAAATGGGTGAGCAAGAACGAGAAGTAATGCAATGAAAACGGCGAACGCACAGAACGGTGACTTTTGAAGCACCGGTAACCAATTACGAGAATGATTAGAGGTGATACAAACGCAAACTTGTATTTCTATTATTCTGGTGGTAGTAGTAGCACTTACGAAAAACATCAATTTGGACTATAATTAGACGCAACAATAATGAACGATATAAATAATGTGCACACTATAATGAAAGCATTATCTATATCGTAAAGAGTTAAAATAATAATATTTCTTACCGACTTCTAACGATACTGTCAGAACGACAAACACAAGTGGAATGTGTTAGCGGCACTTATTCGACTAAAATGAAAACTAATTTAAAGTTGCTCTTCAAACATTGACTGCAGTATTGAATGAATTTGACTTTCACTATTTTGATATTTAATTTTTTTTTTAAATATTGAAGTGAAAACTGTTTTGTACTGAAACTTACCCAAGGTCTTGTTGTGAAAATTATTTTCGTGTCAATACATTAACTTATATTAACTTCTTTGCTATTATTATGCAGATTCCAAGGTCATCACAATAAAGATATTATTGAATAGGTGCTTTCGTACCGCCCAGAGGCTTGACGAGTGACAATGGAGAAAACTGCAGCAGCACCGTTCCCAAGCTCAGCCTCCGCGCCGAACAGGCGTAGCAAGCGCATTTCACGCCTGTTTCCGAAGGAAAATACGCGTTTTTGTGCGGTCGGAGGAGGCGCAGAGGTGCCCCTCAGGGACATCCGCGTTTGACGTTGCTCCAAGACAAGACGCGCGCGCTCTCCCTCACGGGCCTCACGGTCGGTGGAGCAGCGAAGCGGCAGGGGCGGCGAAGGACATCGCTTTTTTGCTTCTCGGTTCAGAAGATTGTGCAACAGCCTTCAGCGTAATGTCGGCGGTGGAATCGAAGCAGAAATGAGAAAGCCTTCTCAAGAAAATCATTGCAAATCATTTTTTTCTACTTAGTGACAACAATAAACTTTCCCACGGTTCGGAAGCATGCTTAATGCGTCCATTGTTTTGGTTCATTGTTCCAGCAATAGCATATATGTTCATGTAGTTTTCTCTCGCTTGTTCTTTTTTCTCTCGATTATTGAAAAAGTGAAACCACAAATCGATTTTTCTGTGTTATAGGAGCAAAATGTACATATGGGGTGGTTTGAATATAGTGGTTCATTTCCAGCATACGCTCAACCTGAAATAATGGTGTATAGCATACTGTTGCCAGCTGATGGACTGCCTCTCACAAGACTCTGCTTTGTTTGGAGCTGCCTCCTGATTGCTCCTGCAAGAGCTACATTTGGTCCTCACTGTCTTACGAGAGAAATGTTTTATCGTAGCCTCATAAAAATGACCACATTAGCGTATTTTGGTTTTAACCATCTAAGATTACCTTTGTATTTAAAAGATTTTAAAGAAAGCAGACATAGAACGTTAGAGAAAATTAAGAGATGTTCAAAGCACTGTGCAGTCATTGTTTAGAGGTTTGTATGTACGTGTCAAATCAAACCATTTTGGAAACATTTCTCATGGGTATCGTAATAGTAATTCTTCTAATACTTCGGTGCTTGTATCTTCGGGTGAATATAATGCTCGCAAAATAATATTGTTTCCTGAACTAAAATTTCTCTCTATTTTATGTTAACATACGATCACAAATCCTTTTCTGAAGCATGTATTTTTGGTTTTAATAGTAGTACATATTTTACTCATTGTCCTTCTATTCCTTTCAATTCATTCTGAAAGTTTAACGTTCTGATATGCTTGTAAAATATCAAATTCATGGGCCACGTACTCAACATACATTCAAAAATTGAATTAGAAGCATGGAACTGTCGACGTGGAACTGTTTGTATTCTTCAACACATACAAGTCATAAATACCTAAATGTTACCCATGTATTTAGCTCATAAGTCGGATGTTCAACATTCGTTTTGTTATTCAGGTAGATTTCTTTGACTATTTCACTTGTGAAAGTAAAACCAAATGTTCTTAACTATATGTACAGAATTCCCTGATCAGGGCAGTGTGTCTTAAAAACGTTTATTCCCTTTTCTATTAATTTTTATAACCACTTCTCCCTACTGGCCTATCATAAACTGCGACTAATCAGGAAACGATATAGATCGATCCCTCTGTCGATGATCAATAAACCGCGTACGTACTACAACATAACCTCTTTTATTCGAACATAGCTTTGAGTTATTTTCAATTTTTGGCGTCTGTTGGACAATATTTTGTTCCCGGAAACGTCCTATTAAATACCACTCGCGCTACAGAAATTCTTAGATAAATCCCCTCCTCGCTTCGCGAGTGGGAGATTTATCTACAATTTCCAAAGCACTCGTGGTATGACTTATGATAAACCAAAAATCAATATGAATGACTATTGAACTTCTACCGCTGACTTCTTCTTCCACAAGTAACTCAAATACATCAAACTCCTTTTGTAGCATATGATTACTTTGTAGCGCACTAGCCAGTCGGTGTCTGCTCTACCAGTACCTACCCAGAAGTATTCATCTCGCGGTGCATGACAATAACCGCGGGGGCGGAGGAGATGTCGGGGGTGGCGGCCGCCAGGATCGCCCGCCGCCGCCCCGCGCTTCAGCGATCGCGGCGGGGCGCCGCCCCCCGACGCGCATCCCGCGGGCGGGGGCGGTGATGACGGCGGCGTGACTCGGCGCTTCCGCCCCCGGGAACATCGCCCAGCCCTCCCCCCCCCACCGCCATCCCCACTTCCCCCCGCCGCGCGGAGAGGCGCGAACGGACCAGGACGAGGACTAACACGAGAGGAGTTGCAATATCGGCAATGCACCGCGAGGCTGCCAATCTATTTCGATGCCGTCATCAGTTTCCCTGCATCGGCTGCTCCGTGCGATATCCTTTCCTCGAGTTGCTATTGTATTGTTATTGGTTGTGAAAAGAAAACCAAACCCTGAATGGATGATAAGCTTCGTTTCATTATGCTGCGTCACTGAAAGTGATTTGACATCGTCCTCACAAATTTATGTTACGACTGATTATCTTTCAATAGTGTGATATGAAATGAGAAACAATTATTACCGTAATTTAAAAAAAATCCTCACTCTTAAAGCATTATCGACCCACATAATTTAAAAAATCTTTAACCGGGACGACAATTCCAGTCAGCATAAAAAACCTTGAAAAAAACTTGACAACAAAGAAAAGTGTTTCTGAAATTCTTCCTGAGTCATTGAAAATGGCTAATCATTCTTGGCGAGAACTTCGAACTACTAACGTTGTGAAATAGAACGAATGAGCAATCGCTATTTTGTAGATACAAATGCGACAGTTTTGCAGTGACAGAATCCCAGCTTCTACTGTTTTGCAAAGGAGCGTTTCTGTAGAATCGACGCACTACATACACCCACAAGCACCGGGCAAGCGCCGCTCCTATTCTTGCCTCCCCTAGGATTAGGCTCACAAAAATTCAAAATGGGGCCATCGACCACAAGGAAAACGGCATCGCCCCGGCGACAGCGGCGGAGCAGAGCGGGTGGGCGGGGCGTTGCGGGGGAGGAGGGGGCTCGCCACCGTCGCGTCGGCGTATCGCGGCCCATTGCGCGCAGCGGAAGAAGACACGGGCGCGGCGCGATTAAAACGGCAGCCGCAAACAAGCTGCCGCTCAGGCGCGCGCAGCCGCGCGGCGCAGCAGTCGCGGACGCCCAGCGGCCTGGACCCGCAAGCGTCCGCGGTTGGAGCGGCGCAACGGAGGCTGACGGCGGAGGTGGAGGCGACGGCGGAGGCGGAGGTGGAGGCGGAGGCGGAGGCGGAAGGCGGAGGAGGAGGCGGAGGCGGGAGGCGGCGGCGGAGGGGAGACGGAGGCGGGCGGCGGCGGCGGCGGCGGCGAGGCGGAGGGAGGCGGAGGCGAAGGCGGAGGCGGAGGCGAGGCTGGGGCGGGGCGGGGGCGGGTGCAGGGGGCGGGCGGAGGCGGAGGCGGAGGCGGAGGCGGCGGTTGCGGCGCCGTGGAAGGCGGATGAATAAGTGCGGGCGCAAGGTGGAGAAAACGCGGAGACGGGATTTGCAGAGAAAGTGGAGGGGGAATAAAATGAGAGAAGGAGGTTGGATGCTGTTAGCGGATAAGAAGTGCCACCAAAATAGTAAGAAAGTAACAAGGAGCCAGTCCGGATGGCCGAGATCGTTAAGGGAGTACTGCCTTAGCGATCTCGGTCCGAAGGATCGCGGCTTCGAGTCCCATTTCTGGCATGGTTGTAATTGTGTTCGTCCCCTATCATCATATCATGTCATCTTCACAGTTACCATAACGTTAAATACAATTGTGGTCGCTAATGGACTAGATGTAAATGCGACGTTAAATAACGAAAAAAAGTAACAAAGAGAAGAAGCAAAGAGTAAGGAACAAGTACACTAGGAGGTAGGATTGATAACAGAAACGGAGGTAGGAATGAACGGTTAAGGTGCTTAGTAGGAATTATGTGGTCAAAAATTTAAATAAAAGGTTAAGGGTTTAGCTAAATTAGTGACGCCAGTACGACGTGATCAGGAGGTGAGAATGCTGCAAGTTGGAGAGCAAGATCCACAAACGTATGTCGGTCGGCACGATACGAAGAAGTGCGAAGTTGCGGTTGAGGAAACAAGAACTCGGATGAGGAAAGTCCAGACCCGGAAATCGGGGTGGCGCAGGGACAGCGAGGCCGCGACCGCCTGGGTGACGGGGCGACGGAGCCCATGCCGCTACAAATGCAACGCGTAGATCCTAATGACCCAGTGCTACAGCGCCGCGCTGCTCCCTAATTGGAAATACCTTCCTGGGCGAGAGAGAGAGAGAGAGAGAGAGAGAGAGAGAGAGAGCAAGGGGCGAGGTTTGCCATTTTGCTCAGCAACACTTGGGGTGGGGCAATGCACTTGAGCCTAGCAACTCGAGCACAGTAGTTGTTAAGCACAAAGCCGGTATTAACCTTCATTTTGGAAATATTTTGGGGCGAAAAATTAATTGGAACATTGGGAAAAAGTCATAAATTACTAGCTTGATTTGGAGATGAATTTTCTGGAACGTCGGCACATCTTCTATAATTTAAACATGTGTTCAGAATTAGCTTATAATGACTGGAAAATTGTTTCCTTTTTCATAGTACAATAAACAGTTGAACATCTAATACGACTGATTGATGTTAGAACTAAAGAAATCCTGAACTACCTTTAACGACAAGTGTCATAAATATGTCGATTAATAGGACGATTTATATTGCTGCGCAGCAGTTAATGCAGGAAGCAAACAGATGGGCGAAACAAAAGTCTTACGACAATGAGTGCACTGAAGAAATTTAAGCTGTTTGTACATCAATACATCTGTAAATAAGTAAAATACGTACGATACATTTGTGTGTGTTTGTACAATATTGTGGACTTCGAACTTTTAAGGTTTGTCATTAAGTTTCCTAAGTGAGGCATATTACATACAGATGTAGTTATATTATGTATAGATTATACGTAATATACCCACGGGGATATATTACGTATGGAATTAATTTACAATAAGTGCCATGCCAGTTATTGTGAGTTTCTTAAAAACTAGTAAGCTCTTTTTTCACTAGATATCACACGAGAGAACAAAATTTTAAATTATTCCTCTCCACTCTAGGAGCGTTGTTCGATGTTCGTTGTTCAATGTTCGTTGTTTGTTGTTCAATGTTCGTTGTTCGCCTCCCCCCGCGATCATCTCTGCGAGCCGGCGTGCGTCGAGGGCCTTCCGTGCGCGGAAGTTTCCGCCGGCGCCAAGAGACAAAGCGAGGGGGGCGCGGGCCGCACACGCGCTCCCACGCCATGGACACATGACAAAGCGGCTGCACGCGCGCGCGCCACCCCCGCCCCCGCGCCGCGGGGGTGTCGACGCCGCCGCTCCCCTCAAGTGGCTGCCGGTATCGCGGGCCGCCGCACTAACTGCGTGTAATACATTCCGCCACCCTTGAGTCGACGACGTACCCCTACGCCGAGCCCTCCGCCTCCATCGCCGCAACGGCACCCGCCCAACACTCGCACCACTGTTGCCACCTGCCGCAGACTGCCCCATCGCCAGCTCTGAAGAATAGAAGATGCACACGCCACCACTCTCGTCGATGAGTTAACATCACTTCTCGACAACGCCATTTCCACTTTGGCAGCTGTCAGTTTCCGCTTCCGTTTTTTCTTCTAATTTTCAGCTCTCTGGGGATACCACTATATAAAATATTAAGCTGGTATAAAAGTCTTCCTCGTGTAACTATCGATGACTTTTTTTCGAAATCATTTTCTCATCTATTCTCCCAAAGTAAACCAAACTTTTGTCGTGCATTCACCTTCTTGGAATCGCTGCATTGACTTGTGACGTTTCAGACTGTACTAGTGACATAATAACATTCGCACCTCACCCCTACCTCGACCACCAATATAATGTTTTCGAAACCGATCACAATGGCGGCTCCCCTGGAAGTACGTAGAACTTCGATGATGTGAATGTTAGAGGTGGTGGTGGTGATAGAGGTGGAGACACGAGTGAGTTTTTCTCTGGTAACTTTTAAAGCTCAACTTTTCGAGAACATTAACTCTCCCCGAGAACCCTCGCCCCTTTGCTGAGTCGCTGGTCGTCCCCTCTGCCTCCGCTCGCGCGCCTGGCTGAAGATGTCGAGACATTACCAGTCTGTAACGCCGCTCTCTTCTTTCTGTAACGGATGGCAGCGATTGTTTTAACATATGAAGAATCGAGTAGAATACCAAACAAGAGGAACTAAAAAAAGAGATGCATTTTGTAGAATTTCAAATCATTGACTTTTCTTGTTCATGAGTTCGTAAAAGGTGCAAAGAAAATATAATAACATGATGATAAAAGCAAAGAAAATATTATACGATGCTACATTCTGTAATACGAACACACACTGTCTGTAGTCAATCGTGCTAAATTTTAATACGTTCTTTTTTGAATGTTTTTTTAAACTGGCAATAAGACTCACGAAATGTATGTAAAGCAATATTCAATAACTTCTCTCGTGGCGAATATTATTTTGAATTAATGATGAAAACGTAAAATGTTGAATGCAGTTAGTGCTGCAATGTACAAAATTACATAACTTATAGAAATAGGGTAGGGAATTTTATATTTGACGTGCCCTTCAAATTGAGAAAAAAAATTGAAATCTTTGTGAAGATATAAACCGTTCTAAAACGCAATTATAAACTTTTTGATTGCATAGAACGCAGATAAACCGATTTCATCTTTCTTGGTGAACCTGTCTACATGCAGAAAACGTCTCTCCCTCAAAGTTCGACAGAATTAAAACAACGAAACTCATAGCTTCAATTCTATTTAACAGCAGTTATCGCAACATATCTGCGCATCGAAGACGTGACCTTTCTGAAAGAGGAAAGTGATCTAGTATATTCACGGGTAAAACCCAGAAGTGATTAGGGGAGCAAAAAAAGGATGATGGCATGTTACGAGAATGGAAAAGCAAGTAATCGTATAGAGACAAAGAGAATAGTTTTAAAGAAAGGGAACGATATATTTGAAAGGATTTACGAGTCAATTTAAACAATCGAAGCGATTACTATGGAAGAATCATATTAGACGGATGTAGGATTGAAATCAGAAAGAGTGATAACAAAAGAAATAGAATATGTATAAGAACATCACGTTTTAAAAGAAGTAAAGGCAAATAGAAGGTCATTGACTACAACCCATGATATACATTTATTAATGATAATAATAACAATAATAACAACGTGGGTATGGGTCGTCCTAAGCCCGAGGTCTATGAATTTATCGACAAAAAAGACAGGGGTGAGGGAAAGGCCAGGAGGATCCCTCCTCAACTCGGCGGCAAAGGTTGCGACTAGCAACGACGCGCTGGCTCCGACGGCCGGGAAGTTGGCAGCCTTGACTGCGCTTCCTGCGCGGCGTGGAGACGTTGTCGGCCCTGCCTGTCGCCGCGCGCAGGGCGGAGGCGACCGACCGATAGGCGGACAGCTCCATCAGCCTGTGCCCCCCCCCCCAGGCAGGAGACGAACGCTCGGGCGCTTCGCTGGGAAGGAAACCCGGAAGGCCTGAGTTGTCGCTTGAGACAAGCACGCTCACAAAAATGTTACACTATCAAACACTAGTTTAGACTATCGTTTCAGAGATCTGAAGAAAGAAAAAAAAAGAAAAATGAAGTAACAGACGGGATTTTATTCTGGACGAAAAATCATTGTTTCATGATTCAATTTAAATAACAGACATACATATCACCTCCGTCTCAAGTGCTGGGTTCAAAATAACAAAAAGGTAGTACACATTATTTAGGGCTTCCTCATTGCTACGCTAAAATTTTGCTTACTTAAAATTGTGTACTTGAAGAAGGAGAAAAGCACCCTTATTGCACATCAATAGTATTTCTGACAGCACTATTAATTAAAAGTAATAATAATAACAATAATAATAGTAATAATAATAATAATAATAATAATAATAATAATAATAATGATATTCCAAGTTTATTTAACGAGTGCAATAGAGCTGCCGACACAATAAAGTAAAAATTTCCTTACGGCTTTTCCAGCCGACAGCTAGTTACCCTTTCAGTGCCCGATAGGACGCACATTCGACTACACACACAAGACATTAACATACCTTGCGGGCTCCTCTGATCTGAAGTCAGTAGAACGCAAGGCCCTCCATGCAAACACAGAGCCAAAAGACAAACAAACATGCCCAAGACGGGACTCGAAGCCGCGACCTTTCCAACGGAAGCTGAGTCGATACACGCACTTTGTCACCTCGGCCATCCAGCAAATATTTACGTTATGTTAATTTTCATGGCGTGTTTACGGAGCAAATGCAAGCGACGTTGACCTCCAGACAAACTCGTTGAAGGGCAGACAAACGAACGCAACTCATTCTGGTACGTGGCGAAATGAAAGACGCAAGAAAAGCAACGCGACGCTCACGAGATCCGCGAGATCACGTTCGATCGGCTCCGCGTGAAGTAACACGTAACGCGGCGTGTCGCTGGGCCAGCGGCGGCGACTCAATCGGGGCGAGGCCGCTTTGTGCGCCGCCTTCTAACGAGCTTTTAACCGCGCCGCGCCGCGGAGCGGGCGCAGAGGCGGCCGACGACGCCGACCCACCGCCGCGCGCCCTAGCCGCCTCGCCCACGGGGTTCGCGCTCGGTGCAGCCGACGTCCGTCCACGTCGGACGGACAAAGCCAAACGAAGCAGATCTTCCTTCGACAGGCGATGTTGGAAGAGGTTGTTCGGGTAAACTATGACCACCGCCGCGCGCTCGTCATCGACTCATCTAATTCACACTCTAGGGCTACGGTCACAGCGCAGTGAATTCCTAGTGTGGGCACAATTTCACAACAATTCATGTTCTATGTGGAGGTACAAGTCCCCGGGGTGGGCTCTTGATCTTTTCGTTTTCATCCTCTCCCCCCGCCACGGCACATGTACGACAGCGGGTCCAGTCGGTACCCACTTTGTCCTCGTGGCAACCTTTCTATTTAATGCCCGAGTTGGGACTCCCCGCTAGCTCTGAGATACTAGGTTTCCAGGTCAATGGAGTTAATATCAACGTAAGATGACGTGCCACTCACATGCGCCGGGACACCGAGTCTTTCCTCTTTGCCTAGAGTATTGGGCCACTGCCACAACAAATCCGAGAGCCCAACTGTGAGCCATGCGAATTAAGGACCGGGCAGCACGGAGCCCCCATCCCGTCTCCTCACTGCCCACACCGCTAGGCTAACAAAGTGAGTAACGCCGAGAACCTTGTCAACCTGACGGTAGGTAATTTCCCGCCGGACTTTTATATGTGGCGTCCAGAGCGTTCCTGAGAACCTCCTTCACCCAATCCTGCTCAAAGTTCGGCACGCCAGGGGTTACCGGGCTGAACCGGCAACCAGAAGCTTGATCATTGCATACTCACCGCCTGCATCTTGAAGCTAACGGCGTGAGTTACACTGTGAAACTAAGGGTCCGGGTGGTCGTCTACTACTCTCCACCAGACACCATTCCGATCTGCGCAGACACGATACCCCTGCGGGGAACGGTCGCAGTGCAGCCGAAAAGTCGGTCGCTCGCTCCCGGTCAGCTGTGGGCGACATCGTCCGACTTATTTCATCCGCACAGCAATGCACCTGCGTGTTGCTCTCGAAATTGTCCGAATATACTCATAATTTCGCAGTCCGTTATTTGAATCATTTGCAGGGAGCACGATAAAGACCATCTACACATTTTTGGAGGCAATCTTGGTGTTACAGATGGCTGGAGCTGATTTCGGGTGAATGAAACTGACAAAATCAAACGAAACAGATATTCGTCCGACAGCCGATGATTCCAGACGCCTTCAATATCCCCATTTTCGATTACTGTCACGTGTTGGAACGAGTCGTATAAATCGGACGCAACGTCCGATGTAGATCGACCGGAATTTCGGCCAAAATCGACTCCACTGTGACCGCCTCCCAAGTCGACGAGAACAGTGGAGCCGATTTTGGCCTTCGATCGACATCGGATGCACAAAACCAAACGAGACTGAGCCCGACAGCCGATGCTGTCAGACGCTGTGGGAAGAATTTGTTGGGTTTGACCATTACGTGGTTGAACTAATTCACCGCATCGGACTAAACCGGCCGTCATTGGCCTACCAGAATTTCAGCCAAAATAAGACTTCATTATGACTGCCGCTTTAGACCCTTTTTACACGCTTCCGTTGTCGAATAATTTCTTAAATTTTGCCGAACGCGCGAATGCGGACAGCATCTGCCACCGCAGCCTTTGTGGGTATCATTTATACAAGCCACAAGAGAGTATTAGTTAAAGAAAGTGAGTAAGAAAAAATCAAATATTTACAAACTATCTGGACCCATGTATACATTCCGAACTTTGTAAATCGTTATTTTTAAACAGAAAATAGCCTCGTTCTTCAATTCGACTTTATAAGTCCAGCCTCTGAGCTCTGCGTTTCAGCATTCTAGACTCGGTACTGTTTTTGAGTAAACGTAATATTACAGTGTATTGAAATTAAATTGCACAGACAATAAATTAGTTATTTCGATGTTATCGTGGAAGATTATTAACTTTTTTATTCCGTTTATTTCGTTTTACGTACTATATTTTAAGTTTCTACTCATACTACTAAACTAGCAGGTCCTCAAAGTCTCTATAGCAAGTAATTAGTACACTCACGTACACAGAGCGAAACGTAAAACACTATTTGTTTTCGCGGCATTTTCTTGTTTCTTTTAACTGAAACTTAAATTACTCAATGCATTGCGTACGCATTTTGGTTCGCTTAAGACAAGAACGTACATTTCCTTTATTCAGTTATCTTTTGATAGTGTTTCTTTTCGAAGGATATTATTTCTATATCTGTAATGATCGTATTCATGTTTATAAGTTATTAAACATATTTTCCGCACAACCATAATGAAACAACATTTATTGATTCGGAACATTATATAACGGCGAAACTAAACTTACTTATACTTATTTCGCTACTGCTAATACCCTAGCTCGGTTTGCCTATTAGTGTTGACAATTTTGGGGGACTCCGATTCTCACGCAGTTTCGTGGATCATAAATTCGTCTAACGATTTTTGAATATAGTTTTCTTTCCAGAATGTTTATCTGCTAGAATGCATTATTTGATTCGCGAAAGCCTACGATACGGACATCGGCTGCGTCTTTCTCCGAAGCAGTGAGCGAGGCTACAATCGGCCTCCGCCGGCGCGCCGCCGGACTCTCCGCGTCCTCAGGCGCCTTCGCCGCTCGAGAGTGAGGGATGACAAACTCCCTCCGCGGGTCGCCCTTGTTCTACAGCAACCCCCGAGGCTGTGTAAATGAGCCCAACCCCGGCCCGGGCGCCCTCGGCCACCGCCTCCCCCTTCACGGCCCGCAAAACCAAGACGGCGCGGCGGGGGCGAGGGCGGCGGCGGCGGCGGCGAGGGCGCGCGGGCCACGCGGTGGGGGCGGGGTGTCCGGTGGAGCACATTTATCACGCCGCAAGGGTTGGTCGGCGGTGGCGGCGGTGGGCGAGGGTGGCGGGGGCGGCGACGCGGAACCCGTCACGGCCCGCGCGGCGACACTCACCGCCGCCGCTGTCGTCGTCGTCGCCGGACGCCCAGCGCTGCCTTTATTGTGGCACCGCGAGGCGCCGCTCCGCGCTGCTCCGAAAGCAGTCGGCATTGCCCCTCCCCGCCCCTCCACGCCTCGACCCACCCCGTTCCACGACGCTTAATCACGGCGCGCTGCCCTCACAGGTGGACGCGTGGCGCCACCGTGCGGAGAAGTTCAATAAGGGAGCGAAGTATCGTATTGACACGCACGCGTTCCCACTACGCGAATGATGAAACGGCCTTGAGGGCGCTACTATAAATGATGAATCTGAAAGATAAATTTTAGAGTACCAAGTGAACTGTTTATTTAAAAAATTGACGTTTATGTAAGCAATACATAATGGCGCAAAAAGAAAGTTCGATGATTTTTTTTTTAAAGGAGTTCTTTACTGTTCTGTACTCGAAACAATCAAACTTTTAAGAATTCTCTATCCTTTCTCTTCGTTACTATTTCAGATGCGTACACGCATCTTATTTCTCTATTAGCTACGTAAAATGAATGCAATGGCTTGTCAAGTCAAATAAACTCCTCGATTGCTACACATAATGTAAAATTGAAGAACCCGAGAAGTTGTCAACACAAACGAAGTTAAACATACTTTGGAATCGACATTTATAGTATTACAAAGAGAACAAAATTATTCATTTAAAGTGTACGAGGGCCGTATGGAACTTCATGTGCTTTTTTAATCAGTTAACATTTTATCTAAACAATTTTTATTCCATGTAGAAATTGAGAACGAAATAAATAGTATATGAACTATTTCCGTTTAAAACTTGTGAATATAATTTAATAATTTATAAACAGCAATATCTCAGCGTTCTACAATATTGTGGCTGACATTTCACTTTGTAATATACGAGGAAGGACTTTCTTACGGAAAGTTGATTCATTCGCTTACTTCATTTGCTTGTATCATGACACGCACCATTCAAATCTCAAGCATTTGGACTTTCAGTGGCATTTCTTCAAGAACCCCAACGGCCATTAGTACGCAGTCTTATTACCAAGAGAGCATCACGTCGCGTTCTGCGACACGGGAAGAGAATGTGAGAGGGCGAGGGCGTGAGGCCCCGCGGAGGGGGGGGGGGGCACGTGACTCTCGTACGCAGCCGCGGAAGGCGACATTCAGTGTCTTCTGGAGCAGCGCCTCTCCCTCACCCCTCAAACACCCCTCCTCCCCGCCAGCACCGGCGCTTCCGCCGTCTTATTTTTACGCGAAATGTTTACCTCCCGGAGTAATTGCGATCCGATAAAGAACCAGTGCGCCGGTCGCCCCATTTTTATTGGCGACCTGGCATTTGATCCGCTAATTACCGCGACCGGAAGCCGAAGTGCCCCCCAGGGACGAGTGCCCCTCCCACTCGCCTCTTCCCTCTTCCTTCCGCAACCGCGTCTTCTTTCGGCTGGGCCGCGGAAGCCCATCCGAAGACGTTCTCAAGGACACGCGCAGAGGAAAATTCCGCTCTTCCCGGATTTAAAATCCAGCCGAAGAACTGGTGCAGTTTCTCTCCTATCAAAGATGGATATCCAGATACGAAGAGTAGTTTTAACTGCTCCATAAAATCGACCGGGTGAGCCTGCTTTGGGAATTGCACTGCGTTTTCCCGTCTGTTTTCGCCACCGAAAATGTTAATAGGAAGGTTCATTTTCTTTCAGAGCAGAGGGTTCATCGTTTATCCGAAAGCAACGCAGAAACAATGTGCTTTAGATATTATAAAGAAGCCAATATTCTGTGACCCGGAAAGTGAACTAAAACAAATTCTTCGATAACTTACTAATATAAATTAGATGATGCTTTTTGTTTATAATAAGATTTGTCTTACGAAATGCTATCAAAACGATCTCACTATGCTAAAATATCTAAGGGAAAAATTGGTATTAATGTAATTCGTTATTAGACTTATCAAGCTACATTGCAATTTTCGAATCGTCCTAAATTTGCTAGATGAACTTGCCAAGGTTCGTGAAACGCATTACCTCCTACGAAGGTTGTCTCCCTCGTTTTACTACGAAATGACGACTCATATTAATGACAATACCAAAGTGCATTTCTCACATCAAGTTTTCACATTCATTTTATCTTGTTTTAGTTTTATTACGAACAAATAATGTTGATTATAATATCTGCTATTGTACTTAAAATACTGTTTCACAACCATTAAAATAGATCTCGAAATTTTATTTATTTGGTATCATACAATATTTACAAACGATATTGAGGGATTTTTATCAATGTAATTCCTCCATTGAAACAAAAATAGAAATTTAATTCGTTTTGTGTCACACAATATTTCTAGACAATATTGAAAGATGTTTATCAATGTCAAATTCATCATTGTTACCGAAGCATAGAATGGAAAAGCCAGAATCTTTTTTCACTTGGTTATTTTGTACACAAAATACTCGCTCAGAATTTAGAACATGGTTTAGAAGGAAGCTCCCGGCAAAGTGTCTTTGGCATAACAATTCGTGTTCTCCCAAAACGGTATGCATGAATTTAACTTACTCCCGCTCTTTGCCGATGACAGGCGCGGATGTCCATCCGATTTCTTCGAGTATGTCCAGAAGATTTATTGTAATTTCATTTTGTAATATTAACGTAAACGAATTAACAAGTCGACTTCTATCTACTATGCTGAACAGAGATTTTTGATGGCCCTACTGACATGAACGGGCCTCCAGTTTTCTCCGAAAATTTAGCTTCTCACGAAACAGCATGACACAGAAACTATTCATTAATACATTACGTATCTTCCCAACACATCAAAACTTATTTGCATTGCCAAACTAAACGAGACATATTTGCTGCAGCCAGAGTCCGTCGCAGAACAATATTTTATTCAGCATTGCACAATTTGTAATATGTGAACACACTTTAAAAAATTAAGAATTGCTTAAATCAACGTACGACGTACGTTTTTTAGTGTTTAGTTTCCTAAGTTTATTTTCTTAGTACATTATTGAATTCATGAATATCTGCAAAATAGCTCGTTTTTCTTTTTATTGTATGGTATGCACCTTGTTAACTTGAATTAAGGTTGATTTTAAATGAGATTTGAATTAAACGTACGCAGAAATACCAACATTTAAGTCACTTTCTTAGATACCTTCCTCCCAAATTTCACGATCCGAAGGCCCCCGTGGTAGGGGCTCGCCCCGCGCACGCACCTCCCCCGTCGCGACGCGATGCGTCCCGGCTCTCTTGTGCCGACGCATCCCGCCGGCCCACACCGCCCGCCCGCGCAAGAGACCGTAAACATCGCGACCTCTAGAGAGAGCGGGCCTCCAGCCCGGCCCGCCCCCGGAACGGGTGGCAACGGCGGCGCATTACGCACGCTTTCTTTTGACTCGCCGCCGCCGCCCCGCCCGTCGTCCCGCCCGCGTTTGCCCCGAGGCATGTCCCCGTCCTATAAGTAACACAATAAAGGCGCGCGAGGCGCGGGGCGTCACCGGCCTCCTTCGCAGCCTCGCGCGCCGCGTAAAGATACGAGGCGCGCGCCCGCTGCCCCCGCGTATGGCGCCCAACCGGACGGCTGCGGCCCGCCGCGGGCGAGCGCGCGGGCCAAGGCAGCAATTCGCTTATCGCGGCGGACAGCGCCAACGTTTTCGTGGGGCGGCGGGCCCGCGCGCGTTAATTTCTCACTGGCAACACTTTCCCTCGGGCGGACATTGCAGGGAAAGGAAGGCTCCCGCTTTGCCGCCGATCAGGCTGGCAGGGGACGCGCAACGCAAGAATAATTGAGCTCTGGATTTCACCGCGAATGGACAAATGGATCATGTATTTCGTGTCCGGTTTGAAATAATTAAAAAAAGAATTACGTCGTTTGTCGTCACATTGCAGGACTATCTTCACGGACGTAGATGGCAGCTGTTTACTTTCGCAGTGCTCATCCAAGGATCATTTCTCTATTCAATTTCTAAATACCTTCCGTTTGTATATTCCGCCCTGCAGTCAATTTACAAAAGCACCTAAATGCTGGCAAATAGACCAATATCATAATCTATCTCTCTTTCTCTTCAATGTGACATATCTTTTGTTTAATATTTTAATAAATAAATATTTTAAGATTATAAAATTATAAGTTCATATAATTTTTCACGCAAGAAATGCATTCAACCAGACCAAAGCAGACACATTGTCACGATAATCGCATGTAATGTTTCAATTATTTGCCTTGTTTCGTGGCGAGGCGGTCAGGCCATTGAGGCCTGCCTGCTCCGCCTGACCAAGGCAATTCCAGACTACGCTTCTTTACCGTCTGGCAGAGTTTGCTCAGCAGACTTCATTAGGACTCTAATTACATGCAATAAATCTAAAACATGGGGACATCCCCGCTTTATTTCCCTTCTGAAAGATAAGGTTTTTTTAATACTAAAAAATCCCGTCTTGGATCAAATTTTGTACGCGGACATGATATAACAGCACCGACATTCAACAGAAGCCACTAAGAGCCAAGCATGTTTCTTACTCTTTTACTATTATTTCATTTCATAATTCGGGGTAAATAATCAAATATATTTAGGATACTTTATGAATTCTACGGGGTTAGGAGGAAACTTTAAATATTTCAATTTTTTTAATAATATATAATCAAGATACCCCGGATTTTGTCTTAAAATACTCCAGAAAGCAATACATGGGAGGCCTAATTTAATCATATAGTTATTTAACGGGTAGTGGCACTAAAGAACTGCAAAATAAAGAATTGATGGTAGAGTGGTCGTTGCTGTTCTTTGTGTGGCTTTAAATGATGTAATCTTATATGCAAGTTATTTTCAAGATGTCGTCATCCTAATATGAATTAATTTTAAATATGATTCAAATTACTTTCCTAAGTACTGTTGTTTTTTAAAATTTTCGTAGCATAGAATCGAACAAAAGTGAACTGAAACTGAAAATAATATTTCGTGTTAATTTTGCATTGGTAAGACCTTTACATGTTTGAATGTTACAAGATTTTTCGTTTATGGCGTACCATCTTTACTTGGCAGTTACGCATACAGTTACTCAGGATATGACAAAATGTACAACTAGTATCGCTACAACAGCAACGTACTTTCTTGGCATTCAGTAAAATGAATTACGTACAATTTAATAGCTGTAAACACATTCAGCAATCACCTGTAAAACTATTACCAATCGCACGCATTAGCCGCAAAAATTATTCGTTACAAAGAAATACCTCATCACAATTCGAAGCAATGTAGTTCTTCATCCATCCACAAACGGGGGCAGCTGCCTACAATGAGAAAGTTATTCTGAGAAATTTCATTCGCCAAGTGGCTGTGTCCCCGGCGCTTCGTTTTATGGCGATGGGGGTTGCAACTTAACGTTCGTGAAGATTCTGGCAAAAGAGAGGATAAAGTGTTTTTAAGAGGTTTATAAGTGTTTCTCTGCCGCAATATCGCCGTTTGGTTTTCTTCCAGGTAGGTATTACCAATACGCCTCTGTACTGCGTAAGCAACAAGACGAGAAACTAAAAAACCAAACATAATGAACACGAATACATTAGGGCCAGGATAAACATCCATCAGATTACTCCCGGCAAACAATCGGAACACGCCTGCATCGCATGGCCCCGATCGAACGCGTGAGGCGGGCGAGGGGGGCGGTCCGACGGCGCGAGTGGCCTGCACCAAAGAGGCGCGAGATTTCCGCAGGGAGCAGATTTCGTCCGCCGGCTCCCGCCGTTCGCCGCCAGTAATTAAGTATCATTCCGCTCCCACTCCACCGCGCCGGCGCCCCGGACCTGCTCCAGGGAAAGCGGCGCCCCGTTCCGCGCCCCGGTCTCCGCGCCCCGCCTCCGCCGCGCACCGCCCGCCCCGCCCCGCCCCGCAGTCCGGTGTGCGCTTGCCACGGGCGCTGCGATAAAGAGGCGGCGGCAAGACGCGGGCATCCGTCCGTCACGCATCCTGCGATAGATTTAAAACGTAATTACGGGTCCGTGAGATAGGCCGCGCCAGGCGTCCGCGGCGGCCCGGCAGGTGGAGAGGTTGCGATAGGCGTGGGGTGGTGGCGACGGCGGCAAAAGCCGGTCACGAGGAGCGGAGAGGAGATGAATCAAAACCGCGGCCTGGAGAGATTTCGCTTCAGAGTGTGGTTCGAATCTTGCCCCTTCACAACATGCGCATCAATTAACATTTTACGTTTTCTCACACTTCAGATCTGGTTTTATTTGTAATAGTGGTCTACGTGGTTATTAGTGTAGTGGGGTAGAGATTACTTCTTAAAAGTCGTTTGATTCGTGGGAGAAAAATATAGAAACATCTAATAAACAAACGAAAAATAACAAGACCACTACAATGTAAGGATAGAAATGTATAAACGTATTCCCATTTACCTAAAAGTGTTTCATAATTTCTCGACCCAGCATTTCTTCTCGAACGAAGTGATACTGACAAAATTATTTAACGCGGGCGCACCGGTTGCCTACAGCTTCTAATTGAGTAAACATCATCATAATGACGTAAATGGATTTCAAGTGAAACAAACGCCCACAGGGAAACGCAAATGTCCAAATAGCACAGGCAAGGGACGATATGAGGCATAGGGTGGTGTTCGAGGTTGAATTATGAAGAGGCGAAAACATGGGTTGTGGTCGCAATGGGCCGCGAGGCAGAGCGTCGGAGTGAGATTAGTGGAGGGCGAGCAGAGGCAGGATGGGGCGCGCGAGTGCGGGGTGCGAGGGAGGGTGCGTGGCCGTTCGCGCGGAGGTGGTGTGGGTGGGAGGACGTTTCGGGCGGCGCGCTGGGAGGGCGATCGCCGCGAAGGCCGGTGGGCCTCAGGAGTCGCAGGCGGACAACGCGATTAAACGCGCGGAGTCCGTCACCTCGCTCGCACGGTGCGAATTAGCCGTAAATGTATGTGCCGGAGCAGTGGATAAGGCCGGGGGCCGGGGGCTGGGTTGGACCGCGCGCCCTCCTTTCTATTAGCTGAGGCGCAGCGGCTTCTTGCGGCGCGGAGAGACGGGGGGCGCGCGCCGCGGCTGCGGGGCGGGGGCGGGGGCACGGCGCGGACGGCGTGGGGTGACGCACAAGAGCGGCGGCTGTTTTTTGCGTGTCCGCCTCTCCACACGCACCCTTCCCTCGCCCCCCTCCGGCCGCACGGCCGGCGTGCTCGATGCGCACCCACAGCGGTCCGGCCGTCCTCTGGCGCAGGGAGAACGAGTTGGCAGCCTGCGCCCCGCTGCACCTCATGCCGTCGCAGCGGCTGCGGCAAAACTACCGCCGCCGGCCACGCACACGCTTCTTTCCTGGCGCTGTACTGCAAGCTTTTCGTTGGAAACAGAATAAACTGTCTTGGAAGGTTTACTCTTAACCACGGTCAGATCAACTAATAAATATTTCGGACTCGCGAATACCTCACCGATTCTTTACTCTTATAAGTTTTTGAAACGCAATTCGTAGCTAATATTGGACCCTTGAAAACATATTTTCTTATAAAATTTCAATATCATTCTTCGCACAGTTCTGTTATATTTTCCTTTTCCAAATGAACTAAATATTGAATGTGACAATTGTGATACACTGAAGTTTGCAATTGACTTAACCAGCCTTACTTTACTATAGGAAAGCAACAACAGTTTTGAGTGTCTCTTGAGAATACATTTTTCACAAGAAATATTTCTAGAGTTCGTAATGATGAATAAAAGTGCGTAGGATATGGTCGATATAGCGATTAGCGGTATTGAGCGATAAAATATTCGTTAATGGTAGAAATGTGAATTGCTTTTTAAAATTCGATTGCTCAATATTATATTATTTCGCTCCAGTTCACTAAAACTGTTAAACAATAAATGCAATAAAAAGCTATTTTATATTATAGACATTCACTTTTATTTCTTCTGTAATTGTAGTTGTTAAGATCTCATTGTTGACGTGACGTTTCGGCTACCTCTTTTAGCCATCATTAGATCTCTGTTTAGCAACGAGTAACAGTACATATTTTAATACATTGTTTACATATCATTATAAACTAATGTGAACAAAATCTTACCTTCGGTAATAAAGTTATACACTTGAGCTTAACATACTATTTATAATATATACATTAATGTATATATAAATTAATATTAAATATGTACATAACAATTGTTACACATTTAGAGACATTCAGAAGGAAGACGTATAATAGTAATATTAAAAAATAATGGCTTTATAATATAAAAGAAATTATTTTCGCAAATCTGAACAGCAACTTCATAGTTTTTTGAATTCGCAAATGGATGGTTCTGATTCCTGAGATCTAAACCTTTATTAACAATAAAATGTGGATCTCACAGAGTATTTGTGTTGAGTGTTCATATCAAGAATTTTCTCTCGCATAATGTCTACTGGGACGAAAAGTTAATTTTTTTCAACAATAATAAAATTAAGTTATTACTGTCAACAAACGTATTGGTGAGGTATCATTGATAGAAATCTTCAACTTAAGATTTCAACTAAATGTAGGTGGATACGACTTACAAGGAATACATTCTATTGTACAATTGTTTTCCTTCACAAGAAATCACCGTGACAATTGTTTTCCGACTTCATTGCACTACTTCAAAATAGTTTACATTTATCTGTTTACTTGCACTTAGTTGTTTCTTGAATTTACTATAAATTCAATAAAATGTACGATATTTCCATTCAAGTATTTATTTAAAATCAATGCCATTGAAAGAGATGATCGGAATCTAGCTGTAAAAACAATGCGTTGATGCTTTCGATTACACGGCTCAGCGTCTAGTTTTTGCGCTTCCTAGAAAACGCAAGACAGCCAAAAGGAGCGCGGAGATTCGCTTTCGCAATCTGCCGACAAGCGGAGGGCGCGACAGCCGGCGCGGAAGCCACGACGCGTCGCTCAGCGCAGTTTCCGGAGCGTCGCAGGGCGTTTGAGGGCAGCGCCGCCCCCGCCCCCGCCCCGGCCAGCATCCTTCCGGCGGCGACTCGGGGCGACCGAGGCGACGCCCCGCCCGCGACTTACGGCACCGCCACGAACGAACGCCCCGACTACCCACCGCATTATCTGCGTCTTACACCACGCAACACATTATTCCGCCTCCGTCCGCGTTGCCACCCCCGCCCCCTCCTCATCCTCCAGCGCTGGCTGAGATTCCGCAGCGCGAGCGGGGCGCTTAAAAAGAAAATTAAGCCCCCTCGCTATTTGCATTCGCGAATTTTCTTTTTGATTTGTACTGGCCCGTATCTCGGCGCGGGGGAGACGGGGGGGGGGGGACGAAGGGAGCGAGTGTGGGCGGGGCGCAATTGCAGATAAAGACGGCAGCCGCGACCGCCTCTGCCGCCAGATTACGCTGCGCCGGAGGCAGCGGCGGCGGCGGCGGCGGCGGCGGCGAGGCCAGAGGCAGATTAAAACAAACTTCTCTTCGCTTCCCCCAAAGACCGGCGGCTGCGAAGGCCCCGCACGTTCTTTTTTCCCTGTTGCGTTTCGGCTGCCGCATGTTCTGCGCTCCCCCCCCCCCTTTCTCCTTTCCCCTCTAGAGCGCCGTGCGGTTTAAAACTGCTCGCCAAGAATCTGTTTTCTATGGGGACTTTCAAATTATCAAGGAATTAGTTTTTCTGCGCGGTTCCTCCGCAGAGTTACGGCAAGTTTTCTTTCTCCCCTGCGAGGCCCGCTTCTGTCTTCGGGACCCGCGAGGCTATTTCTACTGCTGCGTCGCGCTGGGTTTCCTTTCTTCTGACGAATGCGACGCAGCTAAAACGTCTTATTCTAAACCTGATAGAATGTGCTAAACATTTCTCTGAAGTAATGAAAATAAAATCTAAGCACGTTTACTTGATAATAAATTTGTTCGTTGTCTACGTTTAAGAACCAGACCAATATTTTACCAAGACCAATATTTTTTTTCTTCTCATTTCAAACTTACTCCGTCTTAAGGAACCGATCATTGATTTTCTCTTAAAAATAACACGGGTTCGAAATAATACTTTATTTATTGGTGTCTGACTACCAAAATTGTGGCTGCGTTGCAAGTGCACATATTTCACCTGTTTTATTTTAACTGAACTGTTTATTTCATTTTTAATTGGGAACCTATTAGCAGCATTTATATTGTACAGTACATTCCTTTAACATGAATATCAATAGATATTTAGGCATTAGATCAATTATTTCCGTCAATAATACATAATCAATGGATAATCTTGTCGGATATCTTCCATGTTTGTATACCTTGCTTAAGAAAACCATTACACAGTTTCATACGGTAATGTCATGATTGGCTATAAATTGGACATTAATAATATTTTCCTAAAAATAAGAGTTATTAGGTCTATTGATAAATCAACAATGAAGCAAAAACTATTGACAAGCTTCCTCAAGTATTTTTTCTATCTTCAAGTGCACACCAATCCTTTAAACATTTATGACATTTGTGTTATCTTGTACAGCACAAATTCTATACGCCACGCTGCATAAAATTTGAATTCAAAGAAAATTACCTCTTTACAACTCGTTATTTTTCTTTGATTCTCAACAACGCGAAAAAAAAGTAATATAAAGGAAATTCACGAATCAATATCTTTCGGCGGCTTTAGAATGCATCATTTTTCACGGACAGACGTTTTCCAAATTCGTCAAAGAAAAATGTTTTCGTTTCGTGCGTAGACCCTTCCAGACCGCCGCTGACCGCCTTGGGCGGTGCATTTCGAACGGCGAAAGCCATCGAGAGCCGCAAGGGGCGGGGGCGGCGGCGGCGGAGCCAAAGGCGAAGCGCATGTCTTGGCGAGATCGACACGACGTGATGCTCAATTTGTTAGGGCGGCAGTCTGTCGCCCACGTCGTCCGACCCGGCCGCCGCCGCCAGTGCTGCGGCGCGCTTGAGGACACTTAGGGCGGGCGAAGCGGCGGGGGCTGCTAGACGGGGGCGGGGGCGGGGAGGCGAGGGACGGGCGCTGACCGCAGCGCCGCCGACCGCCCCCGGCCGCTCCTTGATTAATGATCTGCGGGGGCGGCGGCGGCGGCGGCGGTGGCAGCGCACCACCCTCGGCAGGCCCTCCGCAGGACGCGAGCCCACGGCGGCGACCCAACCGCCGGCCTGGCGCTCCCTTCTCTTTACAAGGAAGATCAGACTTCCAGCATCTTTGACTTTCGTCAGGATCTTATCGGTAACAAAATTTGACAAAATATTTTAATATTAATATTTCATACTGATTTAAACACACTACATAATTATAATATGAATCTGGCAATACATCGTTCTTGCCTCGTCAGAAATCATTATAGCTAATACAGTTGACAAATTGTGAATAGTAATAATAGGAAACGATAGACCAAGCGAATACAAATTCTCACTGTAAGTCACACGGAATGAGCTTTTCGTCTTTAGGTCGCGAAGTACTCGATACCTTAGCACTAAAAATCCTGAATGATACGTCAACAATGAATCGTCAATTAAAATTAACAATATTACTGCTTTTGAACTGCAGTATGTGCAGAATTGTGCGCGTAAAACCGAAAGCAATTAATGATTCGATATCATTGTCTAAGATAAAAGAGCATTGTCTTCTTTAATTTTTCGCAAAATAGGAAAATCAAGGTCGTTATCATAATCAGTATGATTCAGTACCACACTGAATACATTTCGAACTAGGTATTAGAAATTCGGGAATAGGCCAACCTCCCACTTGCCTCAAACAATTGCCGTGTTCTTTGATTCAAAATATCTAATAAAAAAACTCGTTCAGTTCAGCTCAACCACGAGAGTGAGAGAGAGAATGTAAAGAAAAACACAACGAAGTCGATGCTAAGATTTAGTTCTGTCAACAAAAATGTTAAAACATCATGGAATTTGCTTCCAAACAACCCCTGCTGATATCTGTCTGTATATGATCTTTAGGTTCACTTCTGCAAAGCACATATAGCTATTGTAGTATGCTATGGGGGCTGTTAGCATTGCTAGCGAATTTCTTCGGTCATATTAGTGCTGATTTTATAGATTGGAACGTCTATATTCATTTTGGATTTTTCTACATTCCATAGCGCTTTCTTACATTTTTCCGTGGAAATTTCCAATATTTTTTTTAATGAGAGTCTACTACCGTAGGTAATTAATGTGCATGACGAAAGAAAGATAACAGGGACACGTCATCACTTTCTATCATTATTTCGCTATCATCGTTCGTTCACATATCTTCCAACATTGTGTTGAATAATGGCATATATTTGTACCAGGGTATGGTATCGACCAAGCCAATCAGGAAACATCCTCTGTCATTCCTTGAACAACCTTTAAAACAATTTTTATATTTCGGAAAGACAATTAGGAATACAAAAATAGAGCAATTGTAATATATACGATAGCGTTTGTTTTCGTGCGTTCTAAATGAATTTTTGTATTAAATAGTAGAAAAACGGCAAGGAAAAATGAAAACAAAAACATCGTCACTGTGACAAACGGCAAAACGTTCAAACACAATTGCTCTCTGATGAATTTCGAGAAATGTATGCAAAACCAGCAAAATATTGAGAGCCGAAGGAAAACATAGTAATAAATAATACTAGTTTTGAGTAAATGTACGTAAAATGTAAGTAGTATTTAATTTCGTAATAAATGATATTATAAACATCATGTGGGCATTATTATATTGCATTTTTATTAATTATACTGATTTTTCAATTAATGGAACTTACTTTATACAGCAAGTTGACTTAATGATTTCATTTCGTCTAAACCTCAGTATTTGAAGATTCACCACTGAGAAAATGAAGAAATCCATTGAGTTACAAATGTAATGACACCAATGCAATGTTCTAATTGAGAATACGGTTCTTGTGTGAAAACAAATCAAGGTTCCTGAGGGATATGATATTTTTTGCGGTTAACTTTCTGTAATCAACAGATCACATACATTCAACTAGTTCGTTTCTCGCTTAAAACTTATAATTTAACTCAAAAGATTAATAATTTTATTTAAAGATAATTAAATTTATATCAAACTGAATATATGTTCAATCGAAACAAGTTTATTGACAATTTGAAAACTAGCGGTAAAACTGCACGAATTTCGTGCATTAACGCATTCTAACGGTTGCAAAACATAACATTACTTGAACACGCTAAAGTGCTTCCAACTAAACTATTTCCTCGGGCTGGGAATTGACCTCAGATAGTTTAACTTCCCGTAACCACAATGCCATCTACTTAAGTCACCATAATATCTATCCGGACGCATTAAAACGGAAGTTGAAAACTCGCAATTTCCAAAAGTTCAGAAGCTTGAATAAAATCGATAACAAGTTAAAAAACTTAAGGTACGCAAATCTGGGAAAATCTTGTTTATGTAGTTTTTGAAAGTTGTCACTATTTCATTCAAAATTTCGTGAATGGCACATGTTTTTAAAAAAGTTTACACGAGATTATTTTTAAGAATAAAATCTTCTCTCTTCTTGATTACATTTTGAATATCCATCTTTACTATTTTAGATGATGGGAGACGCTCCAACAATGTTTAAAACGATTCATTTGCAGTTTTCAAAAATTCAGAGATTTCAACGAAAGAACTACCTGCGTCTCTTGCATAAGCTTACATTGCACTATTTGAGAAAATATCTAAAGAAAAAACTTGTGTCATTGTTCAGAAAATTTTGGAAATCCCGTTGAGGTTTAATGTTCCCAAACCTTTAGAATGATTAAACAATTAAAATAAAGAAAATTGCCGGGTCCGCATTTACAAGAAAATTCTTAAAGCATTAAATTAAAAAAACTTGCTGCACGTGCAGAATTGTTTAACGCATCTTTAGGACAGGGGTACTTCCCAAATGAGTGGAAAACAGCAATAATTCAAGCATTTTGCAAACCAGGTACAGATTCACGCATACCACCAAATTACAGAAGTATTGAAATTGCGGAAGTATTTGAAAAAATAGTTTTAACCAGCCCCAAAAACTATTTAACATATATAACCGCAAACATATATAAACACAATTCCTGACACGATTTGGCTTCAAAGAAAAACATGCTACCAGCCATCAGTTACTAAGAATCACGGAATTTATAGCCAACGCATTTGATCGGAAACAATATGTTATTGTAGTGTTCCTTGACATTGAAAAAGCTTTTGAAAAGCTATGACATATATGATTACTTAATAAATTACCACAACTAGGTATACTACAATATCTGTACGATATTATTAAAAGTTTTTTTTTTTTTTGACCATCACTTCTATGTCAAAGTTAATGCTACATCTACTGTTCAACATACATAATTTCACGCGTGCCTCAAGATTGTTGTCTTTCTCCAGATCTCTTCAACATTTCGTTATCCTAAATTGAATAATACAGAACTTCCGCTCTTTGCAGACACACGGGCCCTATTTACATCACATTCAGATATCCTTTACGCTTAAGATGAATTGCAAAATGAGCTAAAAAGTACATAAAATGGACAGAGAAATGGAAAATACGCATCAATGCAAAAAAATCGCAAGCCAAAATTTTCACACTAAGGAAAATTCACTTTCCATCTCCATTACAGATTCAAAATGATTGTATTGAATGGTTACCTTGAAATATACCAGTTAACTATGTAGGAATCTCTTTTGATACTAATTTAACGTGAAAGATAATATAAAACAATTATAAATAAAACATCCTAGGCCTGCCCTAAATGGTCCAATGCAGCTGTGAACCATATAAAGAAACTGCAAGTAATCCAAAACAAATGCTTACGCAGAATAATCAAAGCTCCTTAGTAATATCAGCAATAACCAGCTTCACAGGGAATTAAAACTAGAACCTATTCAAGACCTATTCAAGACCTATTCAAGAATTTCCCAATCATTCTTTAAATCCCTTAAAAATACCTCCTGTGGCGACTTGTTTTCAGAAGAAAAATCTACCAAACTTCCAAAAAATTAACATCACGCTATCCAAAATATGATTTAAAACCCCTGTAATCAAGTAAATTTAAATCATTCCAAAAAGTTCCAAAAACTTCGTAAATGAAAAAAGAAAAAAAGAAACAACTAGCAATTACGTATCTTCAAATATGAATATGCAGAAATAGTCACATGACAGCAATAGTTAGGAATGGTCAAGCTTAAATTTGAATAAAGTGTATTTAATGCCTCTGAAAGCCAGCAATGCTGATCATATGAATAATACAATAAAATAAAGAAAGAAAATAGTTTTTAAAACAGTTTAATGTTATGTACCCCCAAAAATTAAAATGCCCGCTTCAACATCAAAGGTCCACGTTGTCTGTCTAATTGATAAGAGAATACCAATTTCAGTGAAAATCGTGACTACGGTTTAATTCCTAGCGTTATTGGCAGACGGCCAGAGGTTTTCAATAATCACACAGCATCAATGGCGAAAGGTTAATATTATCTTGAACACTTCTAATTGTCAAGGAAAATACTCATATCATTTGAACGACTTTAAAAATTTGATAATTCTATATTACCGTGTTTCTGATGTGGCTGTAGGGAGTCACACTCATATTTTTCATACATATCTCTTCGGAATATTTTGTCGAGTATCTCTAGTTACGTCGTGTAGTTCGTATCGTTTTCAAGTGCGCCGGCCGGTAGGGAAAATTGAAACAAAATTCCAAGTGCTGTCGCCATTGAACAGAGCAGGAAACGGATGCCGATGCAGAACGTCCGTTCGGTTCGTCGTAGCTCCACCGCTACTCGTAGAAATCCTCGTCGCGCCCTTCAAATCCAGAGCGAGATCCAGCGGCGGTCGCTCGTATTGAGCGATGGCAGCGCCCGGGCGCAGACGCCGCGCCGGCGGAGGACGGAACGAGGATATGCTGAGGGACGTAGAAACTTCCCGAAGGGAGGGCGCTCCCTGGGCAAAGACAGAGGCGCGGGTGGTGGGCGTGGAGGGGGCGGCGTCGGGCGTCTAGGAAACAGGGAGGGGAGAGTGGGGCGGAGGCGGAGGCGGGAGCGGAGCGGGGCGAAGGCCGGAGCGGGGGTGGAGGCGGGGAGAGGAGGCGGGGTGGAGACGCGCGCCCCGGCAAATCCCAGCCCGTGATTGACATTTCCTTTATTGGGGCTCAACGGCCGCGACCGTGTCGCTTCCGCTCGCCCACGCCTCCGCCTCCGCCTCCGCCCACGCCTCCGCCTCCGCCTCCGCCTCCTCCCACGCCTCCGCGCTCTCTTTCGATTTCGCGGTTCCCGCAGCACGCATCTCGGGTCGGCGTCGACCGGTTCATCAACCGTTCATGAGGGTGCGCAACATTGGGGCTCCTCGTTCAAATTTCAATATGCGAGCATTCAAAACTGTTTGTATAAATACGAACGTGACAATACATTCCTGATTGGGAATACGGTCATTTTAATAAGCCTTCTTAGTGCGAATAAGAGAGCATTTCTTCTTGCTGCCCGTGTCTCTGCGATTATTCCTTCTCCTTTGCATGAATGTTTCCAGTTTTCTTTTTCTTTCCTGTTTTCTTTTTTCCGGTATTCAGAGACATGTGAAAATAAAGAAAATCGTACAATGTAATCAATAAATACCGCAATAAATTGTCATTTATTGTCAATTGTCCGTAAAAAAATGATTTAAAATCTAAACCCAATTTCTGTTTAAAATGAAAACACAAACTCATGATTCCTTGCTGTTACTTCTTCAGCAAGTTCAATCATATTTGAAATTAAACGTACGCTATCTATAATTTCACCAGCGATAAATTAAAACACGAAATTATTTGAATTGCTTTCTTGCTATTGGGGTTGTAATTTTATTATTTCAATCTATAGTGAATTACATTATTTTTGAAAATCATTAGAAAGATAAAAGAGAGTTCAAGTGAAAATATATAAAAACTCAAATAAAATACTAATAGAATTTGTTTCATTTTGTCATCACAGGTTTAAAACACTTGGGTTACTTACTATTAAAAAAATAATTATTATTGTTGTTCTTCTTGTAAATAAGCTCAATTGGGACTACGCAAATTATTCAGATGTATATCTTTGCCTTTCTTTCTGCTCGTATTTCTTCCATCCTTGGATGATATTATTATTATTATTATTATTATTATTATTATTATTATTATTATTATCTCGGCAATTCATGCTGAGTAACTCACCACTGCCGCCCATCGTTGGAGATTTCGGACGCGTAGACAAGAGACTACTGCCTGTGCAAGGCCAATTCTGGGAACCTCATTGGTTCAGAATCTTGCCAACTACATGAAACGTTTGTCGAATAACAATTTCGGTCGGAAATTTTGAATTCGGGGGAATAATCCCGTTTCTCCAAATTTCTTCTGGAGTTTTCGAAACATTGTTAGTCGTGATAACTAGTGCACACACTACACTTGTAAAACGAAAGAGCTGCAATATGCATTACTCCATGCTTGGGAGCCAGTTGTTCATGAACTCTTGGTTGAAGATCTTCGACATCGTTGTCTTCCCAAGAGTGCGCAGTTCACAAATATAGGACATCCGGTCGCTAAATGTACAACTGTTTACCAATAGTAATTATTATTATTATTAATATTATTATTAAGTAAAACAACAAACAATATTTTTTTAAAGAAATTGTTGTTACTGTATTTGATTACGATTCGAAATAATTTTTATTTTAGGTATCGTTTATTGAATTTAATAGTTAAGATCAGGTCAAGCACATCCTTACAACGCTTCTAGAAGCCTTTCAGTATTTCGTCGAGAAGTCTTTGGTAGCGTTTCATCTTCAGGTCTCGTAGTTGCATAGGAATGTTAATAATTTTGTCTTCAAAATGCCATCCCCCAGTAATCTATACAACCTTGATTATACGATTTCTTGTATAATTAGTTTCACATATTTTAAAGGAATGGGCTTCACTTTATGTTGTCTTAAGTAAAACGGCTTGAGTTTTGTTTCGAATACCAAACTCTAATTACTTTTAGTACGATCAGTCAAACCGGAATAGTTCCTCAATGTGCCGTCGGACGTTTGTCGTGTGGAGGGAATATCAGCCCAGTAGAATTGCTCTCCTCACGGCCCACACGGCTGTAGACTTCGTCGAATAATATTGTGGTGAGTTATCGTTGGCTTTTACAATTAAGTAATTATATGAGTCGCCATTGGCAACAATATTGTTTATTACAATAGTAGCTTTCATGGCTTAGCCACCATCAACAGTTTTCTGCTGTGTGGAAGCCACAAAACCTTCCAACCGTAGTCCTAAACTACAGCAAAAACTGATGATGATGGCTAAGACATCGAAAGCTGCCATTGTAATAAACAATATCGTTGTCAATGACGACTCATATAATTATTTCTTCGTCGTATAAGCTGCGAATCGCGGCGGCGACGCGTCGTCTCGTCTGTCGCGTCGCGTCGGCTGCGGTCGCGGGAGGCGTCGTCCGCGGCGACCTAGTGACCGCGCGGCGCTTCTTGCTCCTCCGCCCCCGATAACCTCGTCGCGGTCGCGTAACAGTACAGCTCATATTTCCGCCAAGTCGCCTTTCTTGCGCGCGGGGAGACCTCGGCGCAAGAACCGCGCATCCTCAGCCACCTCCGTCGCCGTGTAGCCTAACGGGGTCGCCGGCGGCTATCCGAAAGCCATTGGCCGCGGCGTGCTAACCGCGCGGGCCGGCGGGAGAGCGGGTGAGCACGACAGAGCTGGGCGACTCGGGAGGTCACAGCTAATCAGCGTTAGGCGCCGCCGTTAGCGCGGCAAGAAGCGCGCGATAGGGAAAACTGCCTTCGCCGCCGCCGATACGGCCCCCCCCTCCCCCACCCCCGCGTGGCCATCTCCGCCGCCAGGGCTCGTTTGCAACGCCCCCGGCAGAGGCTGGATACTGGGCTCGCGGAGATAGGGCCGCGGAGAGGAGAGGTGGGCTAAAGGAGAACAGAGAAAGCGGGGTTGGAGATAGTCACGCTGTCGCGAGGTTACTTCGCGGTGTCTTATCCACATAGTGGGATTTTTTTAATAACGATTCAAAAGGAGATAGATTGACTCGTCCCTTCATACTGTGCGAATACCTGATGAAATTGCATTCGGGTAGGGTGATTCACGAAGAAACAAATTTCTAATAGTTGCCTGCGCGAAACAACCCACGTATTTGTACTATCTGTTACAATATCTACAGTAGCTATGTGTCTTTATACGACACATTTTCATATTCGCGATGGAAACTCCCATCATTGCTACCTCTCACTTTATTTTGAATCGATTCTTCATCATGACTCCTTGAAAACCTTAAGAATGGTGAACATACAGTGATTTCCCCGTAATTATATATAATTCATAGGACAACATGCACACATTTAACAGAGTAAGTCAAATACACACATGAATAGAAGAAAATGAACAATTAAGCGAAAGAAACAACGAACTTTTCTTCTTGAAAAATTGAATTTATATTTTAAGAAGAGTTTACCACCGTTAACTCAAAACCGGCAAAATATGAATCGAGCCTTTTTGTTTGCACCGATTCACGTAAACGCACATAAACGTATACCTTATTCACAAAACAATGTTTGCCCGCAATTCATCACTTTTATTTATGATTTATTTTTACCCCAAGGAAATCGCTCTTAAAAGTCTATAGAATGTTTTGGAACAGAAATAATATCTTTAAAATATTCGGTACACAAATTTTGTTTTTAAGTTTTATTCTGATGTAAGTATATTAATTTTATAAAATCAAAATTGAATTGTAACTTTATAGAATGATTTACAATATATTTTTATTTTAATAATTTTATAGAATCAAGTTTGAAATGTTAACGAAATCTATGTTCAAATACTAATGTTCACGATATTTTCCTGCACGTATAATGCCCATGTATTTGATAATCATTGTCACCAAATTTGTGAGTTTCCTAATAATTATATAAGATACCACCGTAAGTAATGAAATAATGAAAAAGGTTCATTGTAGACACGACGAAGAATTAAAGAAAATAATCCATGGGCTTTTTCTATTTTTGAACTGTTTTTGTCGTACATAAAAATTATGGATATTCAATGAGTTGTCCATTTTTTACGTATGTCATTTATTTCAAAAGACAATTTCGTTATTTCGACGTTACTACGTGTAATTTTTTCATTTGGTAAATGAACATTATTGGCATTTCACATTTTAACGATCAAACGAAAATCTTTCAGAGTTAGTAACCATCGAAGTGTAAATATTAACAAAATTTATAGCTCCAGAAGTAATTATTCTGTCTGCAGAGACATGATTGCGTAGCCTTGAATTCAGAGGCAAATTTATCAATTCATTATCATCATTCTCAACGAAGATTTCTGAAATGATTGGAAATATCGCATTGAATTCTCATAGAGACGCTTCAACCTACGTTTCTATCGACACTTTACTTCGCTGATCGCCGCTATTTGGCCGCCGTCCCCCTCTCCTGTGCTCAGGGTTTCACAGCCACCGCCGACGTGCAGGGGGTCACGCGTTCCCTCCGGATTGTTAGCCGTCATTCTTCGAAGAGGGAACGATCTGACATCGTCCTGATACGTATTTAATTCAAGCAACCAACAACCGCTAGATGTTCATAATTAGTCAACGAGTAACCTGGGGAAGAATATTTAGTCCCCCGTTCATGTATCTTTCAGATTGTGCTACATTGGGTGCCCGTTAGAGACGTAATAACCCTGAATTGAGCGCTGTTTGTAAGAACGATTTTTCATTCGTGGCAATATCAAAGAGTATCTTCTCTTTTTTGAATGGGCTTTCTGACCTACTACAGGCACACCCGCTTTTCCAATCGTTGCAGTTTTTTGCTTAGATTTATTGTTACTATGGTTAATGGAAACTTTGTCGTAATTGAAAGTGTCCTGGTTTACTTCTTTACACTGGGCATTGTAGATGAAATAATCTCCTTAAGGCGATAATTAATATCTTCTTTTTTCTATTTGTGGATGGTGTTTTCAACATTTTCATCCCATTAATACACACGTACACACAATTCATTTTCAACCATTCAGTTACCATATAATATGGTCCACAGATATGAAGTTCTTATTAGTTTGGCTCAAAAACATTGAGTAATTTTTAGCACTTACCGCTCGTCAGATGAAGAGAGTGAAGTTACACATCATCAATCAAATTTACTAATATTAATTGAATGACCATATACAGGTAGCAAATTGTAATACTGGAGTTATCTGCAAACTACTTGTTTTACAACCTTCCTGAATCATTCAAAAAATTCAATTTTTGTTGCTTTCTCACTATTCACGTACGCTTGTACCACTTGACTCCGATTTCTATACGGTATTTCCGCGATCTGCAGTGTGAGGTGAACAAATTCAGTTACCGAATTTGCAAAAAATCTTTATCAGTTGCACCACAGTTAGGCGTTCGAAAGGAGGTCACGTGGTTTAGAGAACCATGATCATTTCTGCTGGCTTACGAAGGGAGGAGTTGAAACGTTTCACCTTATCAGTGGCCAGAACGCATCAGCTCAGTGCTAGGGATATAGGACTAGGTGGAGCCAAACTGAGCGTGATGATTATCCCGCGGCTAGATGTCTTTAGTAACATATGTGGATCCCCAGCAAATCGTGCGACATCCCATACTTGAAGTGATTCTGTGATACATTTTATCTTCGTTATAAAATTGAAAAAAACAACATATTTAACATGGCATTCGTAATTCCTATATTAATAATAATCTGAATGTTTGAAACATGCAGAACTAGTTACTCGTATTCACATTGGCGTTTCAGTATCTTTTACTGTGTTATATTCCTTCTCAGATTATATATAGTGAGATAACACCGATATTGTGCCCACGTATGATCTTGATGCGTGTGCTAAAGTACTGCGACTAATTTAATTTGAGAATTCAGTTCTATGCTGTTTTCCGAAAATGTTTTAGTTTTTGTTATCAGTATTCTAGAAAAATATTTCGTACAATGGAGGAATTGTTATTTTATGGAAGGATTGTTATTTTATCGGACTCCCCATTGTTGTAATTGTACGGATACGCTGAGCAGACACGAAAAAATCATAAGGAACAGTTTTGAAAGAAAAAAATAGATGATTTTCCTCGGATGGTAGAAGTAAGTACAATAGCTATTTTTGTTGATCTTGCTTCTTAGTTTCCATGACGATTAGAACAAATTGTGTGATTATGCAAACGAAACAGAGATTTTCTTCAAAATCTTAAATATGTAAGATGTTCATGACAAGATAATTGTGCTTGTAGTACGTTCTTTCAAAGCTGAGAGAATTATGTGGTTCCAAACATCTCTCGCATAAAAACGCAGAATATGGGAATGCAAACTCAGCCCACGTGCCGACGTATGCTTTAAGTTTATCGCATACCCACTAACTGTCCCGAGCGGTTGCGCACTGTCAAAGATATGCCAGACACTTATTTTGAGATCAATTTTTGTGTGTTTTGATTCTTATTTAAGGTGGCTTCAACATATAGTCATTATCTACCTCTACCGCATATAACGGTATGGTAACTTTGAAGATGACATGATATAGTGATGATAAGAGGATGAGACGACGAACACAAATTCAACCATGCCTGAGGCGGGATTGCATCCCGCGATCCTTCGGTCCGATATCGCTACGGCACTACTACCTTAACGATCTTGGCCTTCCGGACCGGTTTGAGATTAATTGTTTTCAGTGCAACATTGTTTACGTAAGTGAGTGTTATTTTATTTGATTTAAATTTGGAGTCAGGATGTTTCCTCTATCTCCGCTTCTTATTCCATCAATCACCAAGCACTTTTTTTTTCAAGGGTGTAATAGGTGAGGAAATAGATGCTGTTTAAATTACAAGCGTAAAAAACCACAAAACTCCCCTTTTTCACCTAACCATCGGTAGCAGGGACATAGAGACCGGCCGTATCGTAATGTAAGGTATCTTGAAAGAAGCTCAAGTGAAAGAAAATCGAGTTTTCAGGTAGTGCAAGCGTGATATTTCGTGATTTCACACTGTCATTAATTATCTCAGCAATTCAGACCAAGTCTTGCTTCGCTACTATTCATGAATTCCCTATTATATTACTGGAATCTGTTAAACCATTGAAATTATTTGTCACTAATTTGTTACATCGCCTCCAAAACATTCCAATTTCGACGTATAACATTATTGCCATTTGTCGCCACCTAGCAAAGGGGTGTCATGTTAAAAGACCCTGAATAAACAAGGAGAATGTTTCGTAAGATCGTGAAGACATGATCGAGAGCTTCTCAGCTCCACGGTTGTGGGTTTTACGCAATTGTATGCATTATTTGCTAAAGAATTTGTAGTGATACCTTCGAAGTGGTTAAAAAAGTTTATGTCAGTCGTGAAACTGTAAGATGAAAGTCTTGTGATTAAATTATTATTCTTGCTCAGAAAGATTTTCATTTCTCTTAAGAAAAAGCGATCGACGTGAAGTCGATGACACCCATGAATCCGTCAATTAATATGTTACCCAAGCTCTTCAATAGACAAAATTAAGACAAGGAAAATATTCTATCACACATCCACTCATAATGTCTTTTCTTGCGCTCATTAAAAATGTTGTCTCCTACTTTGATTACAGTTAGTGTACTGTTATCGATTAATGTTTAACTGTTTATTTAATCTTACTGTTATAATTTCCATTGCGCGGAAATATAATTATTTACGTCCGCTATAGCAGCAGACATTAAAATTAATCTTCACACCATATCTGGATTCGTTTTGGGCCCCACGATCATTATTTTGTTAATATTTTCCTTAATATTTTAAGGATAATTTCGGTCTTCTAGATATGCCTTCGTGCATTATTAAGCAGGTAGCAAGCCATTTTCACATATTTTCCAAATTTTATAACAGTGTTACTATATTTTTTCGTTACAGGGCACCGGTTTGACCTAAGGTTTAGACTTTAATTTTCCTAGTCTCGTTTAAAACATATTGTTATAAACTTTAAAAAATGAGTCTGGCATCGTGAATTTTTGTCCCGCATCTAATTTTTCTCGAAATAACTTTCAAGAACTTTTATAAATATTTTTCAAACACTGAATAATCAAAGGATGTGGTGGAGGTTCTTTTAATGAAATATTTATTATGTTATTGAAAATAACTTCGAAAATGTATTTTTATATAAAATCAATTATTTACATCAAATAATTTTCTGTACACATTCATGTTTACCACTTGTAAGGAGCACTTTAAGGTGCCCCCCCCCCCCGTAATAATGAAATAGAAAGTTCAAAAACATCTCATTCTATAGATTACGGTGTGAGAAACGTTTCCTGGTGGCCTATGACCTTAAAATTTTAGTTTTCAGTGCTCTAACACGTCGTTTAGAAGTTATTTAACGATATATTTAAAAATGTTCAGAGTGTTGCGGGTTGCATTTAACATTAATATTTTGCTTTGTTATACAGAGCCATTTAGTGATTTTTTGCAATAGTAGTTTTGCTATTCGAGTATGTAGATGTTCAGCCGTTCTTGAGTTATAAATGCTGTAACTAAACCGACTTTGATATTTTTTATATTTCTTGAAATTGAAAATCTACACAAATACACCTAATTTAATACTCTGATGTTATAGTTCAAGAGGTATATAATATTTGTGTTACAAGGAATGGGAGAAAAATTATTTTAAAAATATTTTTTAGTTCAGGCATAATGAAAGACTTGCTCGTCCATAAGTTAAGTGAACTGCAATTCTGTATGTTACGGTTACACATGCAAATAGCCAATGAGTGAACCTGTTTTGCTGTTCTGTTATTAATGTTGTTCTGTTTTGATCAATACTGAGGAATATCCTCCCCATTTAATCAGGACAGTCGGTGATTTTAAAGGATCTGCTGTTAAACCAATTTTGGTAGTTTTTCCGTCTGCACGATACTAATATGCTTTGAAACATCACGATTACGACACGCGCAATTTGAGGATAAAAATTAAGTAAACAAAAGCTCGCAACTATAATATCTAACTATAATCCATGCTCTGAAACTATAATATCTATCAGATTGCTCTACCAGAGTATCAACTTGAAGGGTCGCGACGGGCGTGAAGGCACGCAACCCCCGCCGCAGTCACCGCGTCGAAACCCGATAGCGGGAGGGGCGGCGGAAGCCCGCTTGCTGTGGGTGACGGCCACACAGCGGCGCGCGTGGTGGGCGGGAGGGGGGGTCCGCGGTGACCTGACAATTGCGCGTGATTATGCTGAGGATTAGCCGCGCCACGTGCTCACCCACCGCGCCCTCCCCCGCCCCGCGTCGTTCCGCACGGGCGTGGGCGACTTCCCAACCTCAGCTACGGGGACCAGGAAACACAGGCGCGAAGAAGCCAAGTCCCTTGTTTAAATCCAAATGCAGGCTCCCGCTCCAAAATAATAAATATAATAGCTCTGTCTCAAAAATATTACTCTTGAAACCAACAAATGATTTTGAAATCAAATCAATGACCGGCTTTACCAATATCATTCTTACCGATAAATGGTAGAGAAACAATATTGCTACTTTGTTGCAAACCTGATTATGTTTTAGAAAAGATAAGCTCTTATTCTTTTTCGCAATTAATTCTAATGTCAATATTCAACTCATAAATATAGAATTCACGATGCAAAACATGTACTGTCACTGTTTTTGTCTAGAACTGGGAATAGTCTAGTCAGTTGTTAACCATAATAGGTTGAGCGTGTTAATCTTGAAAGCAACAATCTTAAGTGACTAACGGATTTTAATGAATAGTGTTTTTGATATATTAAAAATGTATTAAAAGTGAAATAGCTGCAGATATATTTCTTTTTGATTCAGTACTAAACTCCACTATCATTTGTTTCGAATAGGTTTTTATGACATAATAACATGCATGAAGAATGTATTATTTAATTATTTTAATTTGAAACTATCATTGATAAAAATCAAATGTGATAGCGTTATTGAAACTGCACAGACAATGTTCAAACAACGAAAATATAATAAAATATATATAATATCAAAAGTATTCAAGACAAGAAAGTATATAACAGGAAAGTAAAGTTATAGAATTTGCTATTAACGATTAATAATTTTCCTTCGTGTTTTCAAATCACTATAATGTTATACTTTTCAAACTGTCTAAAGATGTGAATTGCATTCCAAAAGTTTTTCTTTACGTAAACAATGTTTTAAAAACCATTTTGAAAGTAACTTGGTCGAATGACCAATTATAACTGACCATATCAAATATAATTTATCATTTCATAATATAAGGGACGTTGTCAGTTTACACTGCAAGAATTTAACTTCCCGCAGTTTCTCTCCTGCTCCTGCATCGACATCTCCTTGCAGCGGTCTTTGCAAAAGCATAAAAATGTCTGCGTCTGCGCAAAATAAACTAGATCCACTAAACGAACATGAAACGAAAATGCCTGTTTCTGGCTGCGATTGTTTATTAATATTTTTGGGCTATCGCATGCAGCGTAGCTATTATTAAAGCTAAACTTCACTCCCTTACGTGAATTAAGTTTTAGACACAATGCGCATTTTTTTCTCTAAATAGACAATAATGTCCCGTGCTCACAAAAACTTTATTATTATTAAGCAATATGGATCCTTAAATGCGAATATTCAAATCACCTTACTAATTTTCTTTGAGAAAAACATATTCTGTATGAGGTTTGTCATGCAGATGTATTTATATTGATATATCGAGAGAAAAAAATGAAGTGAATTTCAAGAACATCGTTAATATACTTTTCTAAACCAGAAAAAATATTTGTGTTTTATATACAAAAAAAAAATGCTGAACAAAAAAGTAGAAACCCGGCATCAGGAACTTTGTAAACGCGTAATCAGTAACAAGAAACCTGCATTTACTTGAAGTAAATGCATTCTTCAGATCGGCAAATACTTTTTCAAGTACTTGACATCAAAATGAGGAAGAGGTGAGGCAAAATAAAATTTGCAATTAAAACCCACAGATTCGGAGCCGTTCTAGAACAAGTATTTTGTCGAAAAGTGTCTTGTCAGGACTATGCGAGTAATGTAAAAAACATTGCCTTTGGCATGACAATTCTACAGTACATAAGTATTACTACTAATTCCTTACTCTTATAAGTTTAGGATTCTGCGCTTTTAGATTTCTGAAACAAAACCACAGTTAAGTTATTGTTTTGAACATTTATTTGCTAGCGTCATGAGGAAAGTAAAACGTTGCTATTCCAACTTGCTCAGAATTTTTTTTGCTGCAAACTATTACAACTAAAATTGTTCGTTTTAGGAGTAATTTAGTTTTACCCCCAGTACCTTTTATTTACAAAGTGTTAAGAAATGGCTTCGAAATCACCCAAGCTATATGGGGACTCACCCCGAAGTCAGTTCTCTCTCTGAAAAGCAATTGTGGGGGCAGCCACAACACACAAAATAAATCTTATTGCATCAGTATACGTTTTTTTCAAATTTTATTTTACAGTATTTACTGATATTTGTGTATGCAGTAAACATTATAATCAACTTAGCTTTATTCTATTTTTGCCAGGGAGGGGCTAAATGAAAAAATGCAAACTCCCACAAAAAACAACAAAGAAAATGTCTTTCTCTATAATAAACAGCATACATAATCATAACACGTAAAATGCACGTAAATAGCTCAAAAATAACAAATTAGTGCGCAAATACATTTTCGTTAATATCTGTATTTTCAAAATTCAAATACGCTTTCACTTCTGAGTAGCTGCGATTCAAATCTTCATTTTTGTGCAATAGTAACAAAATATTCAGCATTTTTCAGACCTGTCCTTAACATTTCTCCAGTGCAAATTGCATAGAGTATTTTCTCGCTAGATAGAGTATGATTGTGAATGTATAACTATAATTAGTGATTTCTGAAGATCCTAAGTCACGAACTAGCTAGGTTCTCAAATGTCCCTGTGCTGAAAGGTAGAATGGGGTCTCTTCAAGCGATTACAAACTGTGAAATTAAGAATTTTAAATATAATTGGTAAAGGGCTGGCATAATGGCTAATGGCTGCCAGAACTGACACAATAAGCGTAGAGTGCAATTTGTTTTATTCTTTGCCGTTCCCTGTCAGCGGGGGGCCTTTACAAGCCCCCAGTGAGGTGCAGCGGTTACACCATCATCTTCGCTACGGCCCTGATCTTGAGGATGAACGATGTTTACGTAAGAAGAGGAGAGAACTTGTAGTTTATTATTAGGTTTGGTTGCTTTATTCCAGAAAAAACGTTTATCAAGTTATTTTAATTAATAGAACTTCATTATCCCTATCAGTCACTGGTTTATATTGGACTTCTTACCCCATATTCGACCATCTGATCATCACTGACCCACTTCCAGGGCGTCAATGTCGACGCGCCGTTGGAAAAAGCTGCATTAAATTTTCTTTGTCTAAATCTTGTCCTGTGATTCTGCACTGAACCACCAAATATTTGATAATTGTATAACACAGAATGTTAGAATAAAATAAATGTAAATTTTTAATGAGGCCTCTAAAATCACAAAAATCGTCCTTCGACATTTCAAAAATTTAAATTATTACCAAGCTACCTTGTTAGGAAGGCGGTATGTTTCCGGGTTAAGTGCATGAAAAAAAGATTACACAAAACTTGTAGGAAAACAGAGCCGGTAATTTTTTTATCATCAAATTAATACAAAAACATTCAATTCAATATTAAAAATGCACAGGGAATTTTAATAGAAACTTTGAGGCAGAACGAGATGTGTTCAAAATCTCGCGAGTTCGTACAATTTCGCAAGTTTAATATTTCGTATTAAACAAGAGATTTGAACAGATGTAAACACCGGCTGACGTGGCGCGAAGCTATCCTTTTCTACCATAATCTCCCTGATGTCACCGATTTGCTGAATTAAGCAAATCCGTCCCTGATCACACTACAATATGGTGAACGAAGCAAATCACATCCCTCATCTCTTTGCGGCTTGTTGAATCAAGCAAATCACCTTCTCCCCGCCCGTCCCCGTCGAACTGTCCAATTTCATTCTGCCCTTTTTGCACACTCCTAGCTTTGTGTTGCCTCGTTTGACTCCGCTTCTGTCTGCCCTGCCCTACCCTACCAAGTTCACTACAGTCACCTACGATCACTGATCTGCATGAAACATTACATACCAATTCAGAAGAGTAGTGGAAGCATATTGAAAAAAAAAACTTTGCGACTTCAAAGCGTAGAATTACACAATGTAACACTGCACAGAAGATGCTCTGTGATTTCTCGTCCATGGTTCTGCCAGAACTGGTCTCCGCCAGATAGTGCTTGATGTGAACATTTAAAAAAATGTTTTATGTTATTGATATTGATATAGAACACATGTACGTAAGTTACACATATAGTCATAGGGAACTTCAAGCAACAGCTTATTTTCTGAGATAAATTGAGTCGATCCTCCAGAAAATGATGTTTAAAGAATACGTTTTAGATGTGATATACTAACACTAAAGGATTAATGTTAAATTGTGAATTTCATATTCTACATTTAGTCACATTAAATGTTTAAGATGTTTTTTTCTGGAACATTACTGACGAATGTAATTGAAAGAAGTTAATTATTGGAATGATATAAAAGCTTTCAAAGTATGACGATTAATAAATAAAAATTAGATTATCTGCATGGTGTTTTCTCTGAAAAGTATAATACGTTTGAAATATTAATATGATGCAAGAACTGATTAATTCTTTGCAAGCATTTTCTAACTCACAAAAGAGGCATTTGTTTTAGCTGTCAAAAGAGACGAAAAATGACTATTCGTTACTCATATATAAAACATTCACGGTGTTATTTCGATTTTATATATAATTATATATATATATATATATAATATATTATATATATATATATATCAAGGGTGTTTTATTCGTCAGTCTCGAAACTTTTTGTTATAATTAAGCATCTAAGGTACTTTCAGCTTGTTAAGATCGTTATTTCGCCAAGAAAGTTTGAAAAACGAAAACGCTCAAATTTTCTCCATGTATATCTTTCATATCTTATATAAGACACTAGGAAAACGTCAATGTTTACCACAATGTGAGAATATTTGGACACTTGTTGCGGTTTTCCGGTTGCCTGAAAGACAGTGCTAATTCACAATTGAACCAGTCGTTGAAAGCGCCTTTAACCAAATAACTGTCCATAAAACCTGCACTTTTAACCAAATAACTGCCAATGTAAACTTATTTAAGATTTTATTGTGTTCTTAACGGCTAAGGGACCATAAATTGAAATGCATCACAATGATGAAGGAAAAGGTCAAAATAATATTTTTTTGGATAATATATAAATATATTTCATATACAAACCCGAATACACTGAAGAGTGTGCCATTTTTGTGTTTCGATATTTCATCCTGTGATTACTAAATATATTTAAATGTAAAAATGCCCTGACAAAGATTCACGTCTTTAATACTTTCCGAAAGGTTTTTTTCCCTTCATTTGCGAAAAACATAGAAATCAAAGAGTTCATTTGGATTTCATAACTTCATGCTATTTACGCGAGTCTCTTCTTCCAAAATAATTGGGATAATTGATATACCAACAGTTTTTATTTCGTTGCAAAACTATCTACTGAAATAGATTCACTGAGATTTGAAATATTCTTGCGTAACCGTTATCGGTCTAAATAATAGTAGATCTCAAGTACAGGAATACCTTCACAAAAATTTGTTTCTGAGTAGGCTGTTGACACGTTACATTCTTTAATATGTTGAAAACCCCTTAGAAACACCCTATTTCTGATAGATAACAGGTGGGGATTATTTTGACCTCATAAAAGTCAGTTTTTTGTAGCAAGACATACCGCAAATGCGTGTACGAAGAAATGATAAAAATTCAAAGGTGGGTTTATAAATCTCGATTCCCGGCGACTGGCAGAGAGGGTACTAAATGCAACAGGCAAAGCAATGGAGGAGGAAGGTGGCCTCATAAAAGCACCGGTCCGTATGGGCTGGGAGTGTTCCGGGAAACGCGGCGAAGGGGCGAGGGCCGAGACGGGCCGGGAAGTTTGACGGATGGCCCGCTCCCGCGCCGGTGGGCGATCAGCGAAGCGGCGGTCGACAAATCGCAGCGATTTGCTCTCGAATGCGCCGGCTTGCCCTCACAAACACTCATATCGGCCTCATCGACCCTACAACTTCAACTTCCTCAAATGAGAAATATCCTTACGCTTAATGTTAATATTTTTTCAGTATAATTGTTTTTAGCCACAATATCTACCAAAAACCTCTACCTCCCCTCTAAAATCTACCAAATTGTTGAATAAATATTCTTGGAATTCAAATTATTTTTTTAAAATAACTTAAAATTGAAATTAAATATACATCTTATGATAATATATTAAAAGGTAGTCACTAAGATATGAATTGATGTCAATCAGTAATACAAACTAATCACACACTCGATTTTAATGTGTATTGAAGAATTACGAGAGCTGATAAAAACGTAGCTATAACACACGTTACCTTTAAAAAACATAAAGCATTTTCACTTTTTCTATACAGTTGATAAACTATACATTTCACAGTTTGATAATATACAACAGAGGCGTTAAACGAAATAGACATACAGACTCGCTGATATTTAATATTAAAAACTAAGCTGTGATACTGCTGTGACGGGCAAATCAAGAGGGAAAAAAAAATTATTGAAAGATACTGCAATGCTTTGATCTTCCAAACATGAGTTCCTTTTATTTAATAGTAAGAGTTTCATTAATTGTAGGAAATTTATGGATTCGACAAACACATCACGTACACAAGTTTTTCTGTTAATTTATAATAGAGTTATTTCTAAGAACAAATTCACTTCCAAAAATTCGTACGGTAAGCACAAAAAGAGATTCGGGTGATAAGAGAATTTCGAAGTGACTATGAAAACGCCATACCAGCAGGCAGCACATTCGACCTGAAGTAAGAAATTTTAAAAGTGACGGACCTAAAAGTTGATTCATTTTCTGTTTCTTGCTTCTTTTCTAAACAGTAAATGTTTTCCACATCTTATCGATTCAACAGCGCAACCAATTTCTAAGATTTAGAAGGGGCCGGCGAGCAGGCGAGTGGGCGCGCGGGCGAGCGCCGTGCATACTACACGCACCACGCGCGTGCTATGAACTCGCAGAAGCCGCGGCGACGGCTGCCTCCGCGGCGCAGTGCTCCCAACTTTCCCCTAAGAAACAGCGGCGCGGGTCAATACGCCTCCGCGCCGCTAACGAGTTTCCGATCCGCGGGGGCGACGGGGGCGGCGGGGC
>BOPP01000005.1:9341610-9354842 GCA_017312745.1 Gryllus bimaculatus | reverse complement strand
GGGCGAACGGACTGCCGGCCGAAGTCCATGGCGGTCGACATCCCCACGCTATCGCGACTCCTCCTGATGTTCGCCGAGTGCAGACCTACTGCCCGCTCTCTAGTGTGCGAGATAGTAGGAACGCAATGCAGAAAGACGATTAAAGATTCATTTGTAGCTGAACATGTATCATTCTAAGATGCTTCACATTTTACCTTACAGAAGATGTATTCTTTAACTTATTACATCGTCTACATCGATAACATGCATTTTAAGAAACGTATTCGAAATGTGTTACCGGAGAGATTGAAATAGCATTAAAAAATTCCGAAAACTTTTAACTATCGGTAAGAAAACATGACTTGGACAATAATTGTCTATGCGCTTATTATATTTACGACAATAGGAATGATATATTTTTGAATTATATTTATTACAAATTATATTACTATAATTTATATTTTTGAGTAAATATATTTTCTTTAATATTTTGCATCATTATAACTTTTAACACATAAAAAGTTTATATTCGAAATTGCAGAATACTAGTTATATATTATATTATACATCTGTTATTTTAAAATGAATCTCCATTCACAAATGTAATGAAAGGTAATCCATTTGGGGAAAGGAAAAAAGAATGGAAAAGCAGCAGGAATAATACTTCTAAATTGCAGTACGCTTCCGAAGGAGATTTACGAGGTTCAGTAACAGACAGATACGTCGTCTTGTGCACACGCAAACTTTGGCACTAGGTTATACGTCATATTACATCCCACATGTCTTCATTTTCTCGGTAGTTATGCACCGTTATAATTAGAGATGTCAGATACGCATATTTAAATGCAACACATGCACGGCTAATTCGGTCCGCCGACAACACGCTCTCGACGAGACCTTGACGCCTTCACTACCCTCACAGCCCGTCTCCTGCAGCGACCCGGACGCGATAGCACGTGTGATTGCGAGCACAGAGACGCCCCGCGCACGCGGTTGCACGCGGGTGCCCGCACCGTGACGTCCGCTCCTCCCCTCCCCCTCCCGCCCCTACTCGTTATCTCGCCCCGGTCTTCACTAGACCAGCACGAGCGCGGCATTGCACTGGCTGAAATTCCGCTGTCTATCCAGTATGACAGGGTTTTCGCTTGCCGTGAAGTCATGAGCAATAATGATCGACTGCGAAAATCGAGAGTCTAACGCTCGGGTTTTGTGACACCGTCCGTTCGCTCCTAACTCGTTATCTCTCCCCGATCTTTACTAGTCCAGTAGGTGACGATTTAATGTGCGCGGCCTGGCAGTGGCAAAAATTCCGCTAGCTATCTAGTATGACAGATTTTTCGTTAGCCATGAAGCCATGAGCAATAATGATCGGCTGAGATAGCAGAGAGTCTAATGCTTGGTTCGTGTGACTCCATCAGTTGAATGTCGATTTCAAGTGTAAAATTCGTGGTGTTCAAATGACAAAACAATGATTAGGAATTATGTAAAAAGAAGAAATGAGAATTGAAGTTTATAGTAAGTTGGTGGAAATAGCCATAAATTCCTGCTGCAAGTTCAGTAAGTGAGTGAAATTAACTCCCCATGAGGAAAATTATAATATATCAATATTGATATTGAAAAATAGCTGAGATTCTTATCCACAGTTTTGAACAGAAATTAGAAAAAAATAATAAAATTTTGATAACGAATTTATTTCGTTTATATGAAATAGATGTAGAATTATTAGTGGGGAGATTTCTTCGGTTAATTGCTCACGTAGTTCAGGAACTGTTTCTACTAGACGAAGCAAAGCTTCAGGGCTATTTCTCTGACCTCTGAGTCACCCTACTGAGAGCGCAACACTCTCGAATTTACGGCTCCTAAAAGAATTAAAGCATTTAACGAACTGGAAAATAAAACGCTCGAGCAAATTATACACTATGCAGCACGCTAGTTTTCCGTCTCGGACAGCCAAGGGCATACGCTAGTCTTCCAGTAAGGTTGCAGCAGCCCTTATAGCAGATAAATGCATACAAATAAATGAGATTCCTGATCGTACTGGAAAAATAAAAACAACGCTTAACTAGAAAGAAACGTGTATAAAAAAATAGTAAGTAGTTACAGTAATATTAACAAATAGTGAAATGTGACTTCATCGACGCTGTAACCTCTTTTAAAAATAGTTCCATGTGTTGAAGATTTCTTTCATACTTCATTTCTTTCATGCCCAGCTTTGTTCAAATATGTTCTTTCAATATCCAACATTGGACTAAACAATGAGCCATAGTAGCTGATAATGTTATTCTCCCGTTCCAAAGTTCCCAACAACCAATGGCCTTGTATCTTATCCTGTGAACCTCGCTACGAGATAAGAACTGGTCTTATTGCAATTTCAAAATTATAATCGCCATAAAAAGTTAATTCATTCAATGAAGACGCCACCTTAAGAGCATAACATTACATTAAAAGATAGGTCGAAAACAATGACGTTAAGAACGTGGGAAGATGAAGATTAGTAGAGAAAAACGAAAATCAAACAAATCTAAATTTCACTCAAGACTAACAAAACGGGCAAATCGCAGATAGTGAAGTTCAAGTGATACCGGTGTCGGGTCTATCACGTTAGTTTATTTTCGACTCTTTAACTTCTTTAATGGTGTATATAAAAAATACAACACGCGTATATGTGCCTCGTCATGCGTGACAAAATAAAACTGAACGCACGGCCTGGCACGGCCAGAGTGGAAGTGTACATATTGCGGGTTTCAGTGAGTGAGTACGCCAGCGACCGAGCATTAAGAGCGAATAAGTGAGCGACAGAGTGTGAACGACTCGTAATCGAGTGAGAAAATGTACGAGTGAATGATAATGTATGAATGAATGAGTAAATTTAATGCCTGGTGTTTGAGCGTAAGAAAACACATAGGCGTGCCGCTGCCTGGCAACGGCGAGAGAGCGAGCGGTCGCGGCGACGGACAGAAGAGCTGCCTTGTGATGAATGATGGCGCCGGACACGTGTCGCAGATGTCTCCCGCGTCACGCCAGGACCCCGGGGGGAACGTGGAAGGAAAGTTATCCCAAGTTCGTTCTTCCCAACTCAAAACGATTCTGGTGCGCATGCGTAGGATGTACTTCTTGAGGATTTCATACTGTGCATCTTACGTGAACCTCAAATCTTCAGCTTAAGATTTTGGGCATTTGTTTCAAAATGGGTTGTTTGACGAATTTGTTCCAGAAAGCAAAAAAATGACCCCCCAAAAAAAAGAGAATGTTTATATATTCGCCTCACCATCTTAATAAAGGCATATTATTATTATTATTATTATTATTATTATTATTATTATTATTATTATTATTATATATTGTCTCCATCTATGAGGCTCAATTTGTGATCGAAGATTCTACGACAATCATTTTGAAATATCGGTGGCCACGCCTGATTGCATTTCTCATTTTTTTCTTTATTACTCCTTCCAGTGGAATCAGTTACATTTTACTCCATTAGTGCTCAATAAAATAACATATTTCGACATGTGCAACACACACATGTAGGATATTTGTGACAAAGAACTAAGAACAGTAAATTCTATATTTGTGCGCTTTGTGTCAGATTTTCTATGGTAAAAAGAACTGTCGAATTTTACTTAGTACTTCTGAAGAACTGTGAAAGTATATATAAATAAGTGTTCTGAAATAACTGATTATTAACGATCTAATTGAAGTGAGGAATAAAATATATACTTTAATTTTAATTGCACACCAAAGCAAAATGTGAAAATTTAAACACAGGAGATTGTAAAAATAAAATAAAGTGAAAGAAATTAATTTAAATAATACAACAAAGGAAAATATAATGAACCTCAAATGGTTATAATAAAATTAATTGTAATATATAGCAAACCTATTGAATAAATAGAAGCAAAATGTAAACGCTTACTATATCTTCTATACCTTTAAACATTGTTCTATAAAAAAATAATTTGACTAGAACTCCTAATAAGTGGAATTATAGAACTTTGGAATTATAGAACTTTTAATATGGTTGTGACAAATAAACCAGACTCACATAAGCTCATCTAGAAATGTCTTGAAACTCGTTTCCCAAAGTAGCACTTTTATAAAGGATCAGAGATTCGCCTCGAAGCCGAAACATGTGCGACAAAAACAATTTATGAACTTTTCGAAGTATTTCTTGAAATTATAAATTTTAATTTCCAAAACCTGCGTACAAAATGAAGTTTTATAAAATGCTAAATGACACTTGAATGCTTCCCCAATGAATGTCAACATAATCTTTAAGTTGTTTATTTTCTATAAATGATTTGAAAAAGAAAGAAAAATTACAAGATGCTAAAATATGCAACCAATAATTTATGAACGAAGTCTTATTTCTTGGCCGGAAATATTTTCTCCTTTTTATGTCTAGTGTGTTTAATTTTCGAATTGTATGCATTGAAAAAAATACCTCTTTCGATTCACAAAATTCATCTCAAAGTTGTACATTAAAAATAGGCATTCAATGATATGTTACAAGTGTTTCTTGCAACACGATGTCGTTATAAAGTTGTCGCAATTCGAAAACATTAAAAAAACTTATAATCGACATATATGCATAATAAATTTCTGGGAAATTTTAATTTCATAAACAATAAATTGTTGACTCAAAATGAACCATGCATATCACGAGTATTTTAGAGTGTGTGATAAAAGTAAATGAAATATTATGGTGAGATTCTCCAAGTAAACAGTTTTCTGATAACACAAATATATGCCAGCTGGTGGCTCCCATCCTCCTCATCCTCAGGGATTCGCCTCCACTCATTCTGAAGAGAATAAGATGTTTGTTACAGCCGCGGATAAATTGCGAATATCGACCACTATATTTCTTGAAGAAGAAAAATCAAGCATAGTTGAATTCATTTTCACGAATACATTCATTACATTTTTTTCCGGTTGAAGAAAAATTAGGTGATACAAGTCGTAAAAAATCCGATCGCTCCGGACAGAAAAATCTATATAGTGTAGCTGCCCCATGCGTTGGAGTACAGTTCTGTCCTTCGAAGGCAAACACTGCCCGGCACTCGGGCCCTCCCCCTTCGAGGGCGAGGGAAAAGTGTCAACATCGACTGCGCAATGGAATAGGATGGGGTGGAATGGCGGTGATTGAGGGTTAACGTGTTGGACAATGGTGCCGAACCCTGCTGAGATGGAACAATACTGTCAACATTACCGTAACGTGACAAGGGAACGCTCAGAAAAGCACCTTGAATATCAACATACTATTGTACCTCACACTTCAAAAGCAATAATAAATACGGATTGTTACATTGTTCTATTATCATTTGAACGCTTGCTAGAGAAGCATGCGACCATTAGTTATCATTATTTAAAAGATAATAGCAGTGATGTGAATCAAATATACTTATCTAAATTATAGTTAACAGAAATGTTTGCGTACCTACAAACAGGAACAATGTGACAACTATATTCACAAAAAAAGAGTACAAAAAATGTTTGAAAATCAATTCTTCAGAGAAGTGAAAGAAATTGTATTACATTCTTGATCATTTATATTACACACAAAATTTAGCAGCGTAATTATTTCGTACATTGAAGAACACTCCCCAAATTGGGCGTTTAGTTCCAATTTAATGCACCAAAACCACTGAACAGCAAGTAGAACAAGAGACAAACAACGCACAATTAATGCCAACGATGTTGTGAAATTTGTCTTTCTAGACTAATAAATAATGTGTCCAGTAAAAAGCTCAGATGGGAATGGGGAAGCAAAGACATGTCGAGCGAGAAGGGTGTTGCCAAACTTGTCGGATCCTCCGCCACCAGCTAGGTCGACGTCGAAGTGTCCCTCCCGAGACCTCTGACGACCCCTCACAGGCATATGACAGCCGACACATGAAGACATATCGACACACGCCCTTCTGGGCCCTTGCGCCCTCTGTTGGTCGATCTGCGCGAGCTCCTCTTCCGTTTCGATGCGTGTTTCCTCGAGAAGTGTGTTGACAAGAAAACGGTGGTGTCATTGCAACAAGGCAATCTTTACGAAATACCATAAAAAACATAAATGAATGCAATGCACTTTCACGAAATGTATTGCGTATTAGTGTAAAGAATGCCGAAATCGCGAAAATCTTTGGATATGAAATGTAAATGGTACGTAAAAGAAACTTAATTCTCGAATGAGAGGAAACTATTTATTTACGGATACAAGAATACATTTAAACACGAGTATTACGTGTGCCTAATAAAACGTTTTCACATAAATCAAAAGTTATGTAAGGCATATATTTGAGGTTTTTTAGAAGGAGCTACTTGTCCGAATGGAATAATGGAATAGTTAAAGTAGGCAAACTAGGTGCTTCAACCGCTCATACTTCCTTGCATCACTTCCAATTTTCGCAAACAACGAAAATTCAGGGAATTCGACGAAAATCATCCCCGCGCCATTCTTCAAAGCGTCCCTCATTCTATACTTAAAAAAAGTTTAAAGAAAACGTTTTGTGCGCTTTTTGAAAAATTATTTGCTTTTAAAATTTGCATTAATTTCAAGTAGAAATTACACGAAAAATACTCGTTATTCCGGTAATTATACACGACCTTTTTAAAAGATCTAATTGATTAGAACAGATTTCATTTAAAATAAAAATATTTATCATCAATACTGTACTTTTGCCATGTTGAAATTTTGCCATTATTCAAAAATATTGCGAGTTTGTCGGAAATGGGACTTTCGCCAATTTCTTTACTATTCTTTAATACAATTTGGAGACTTTTTTGTGAAATTTTTTTAAGTGCCTAAATTTCAAGCAAAATTACGAACAAAAAACTGTTGTTCTTTTAAAAAAATTATATTACATGATATGTGTATTACATGATCTTAGATGAAGGACCGATTTCATTTAAGAAAATCATCCTCATCGTCAATATTATGGTTGTAGGAAGTCTAAAAAAATATGCCATTTCGGCCAATATGCCAAATATGTTTTTCGAGACCCACCACAAATCATGAATTCGGATTACACAATGTGATAAAGTAATTTAAAACATTAACTCTCAAATTCAATAGTGATTACAAACTGCTGTAATTAAGCATATTAACGGTGTGAGGGATATTTCAAACAAATTATATTTGTGTAATTTTTGAAAAACAAAAACTTACCTAGAAATGAACTTTACGTCATATTAAAGAATGCAGTTAACACAAGTTTGAAGAAAAATTGGAGCGAAGTGGCGTTTGAGTGTTTCAGAATATGCACAATTTGGAGCTAATTTTCGCAGAAAACTCGAAAACAGTTTTCGAAAATCTTGATATGGCAATATATATAAAGCAGATGTACTCATAAATATAATGGTGTGTACAAAAAGTCTCTAATGTAAATATTACTTACGTGAGAGACAAGGAAAAACGTAATTTTTGTAATCTTTTAAAAACAAATGAATAGAGCAGTATCATATAATATTTACTCGATTATCATAATATTTATATCATATTACAGAATGCATTTAGCACTGTTCCTACCAAAATTTTTAAAAAATGGAGCCGTTTTTGTAATATTTTAAAATTGCCCATAATGCTCGCAATATTCTCCGAAAATAACTGAAATTTTCAAAATGGTATGCTTGACCTTAATGAAAGAAATCGCTACAAAGAACAAATTTAATTTGAAGGGAAAATCTCCATCTTTAATTTGTAGCTGTGAAAAGACGCCCGGATAATTTCATAATTTCAAGATTTTTGAAATTTGAGTGTTAACTCTGAAAATGGGACCTATGCAATATTTATAAGTATATTTTACTCTATTCTTACAAGAAATTGAAAGAAAAAATTTAGAGCCGTTTATGAGAAATTTTTAAAAATGTCCGGTAGACTTCATGTAAGTATCCCCCAATTTTGAACAATGTTTTTCAAAATCTCAAAGCTTCGAATTGAGCCAAATGGGCAGAGGTTTCTTCAATTTGAAAGAAAAAAAGAATTGTACGTATGTTTTAGGCGCTAGTGATGTTCGCAGAAGGATGGACAGACAAACGTTATGAAAAAAAACCTTTTTCGGTATCAGGGGACCCCAAAATATGTACTTCCGTTCACATCTTGAAATCGATTTTCCGCAGCATTACATATCTTTCACTATATACATACATTTAGTATATGAATATATTCCTCCGTATATACGTCCGCATACGGGAAAGTAAAACTGAAATAGAGAATTTGTCTTAGTATTATAATTGAAAAGCATATGCACAGTGCTCGTGTATATTATCATAATCTCAAGATCAATCCGTTTTTTTACATTTTCTTACAATTGGAGATGAAATTCACATTCTAAATGAAAACATTTCACGATATCAATCATCATAAGAGAAAATTAATGTGCGTTGAAATATTCATTCAAAAATTTAATTAATTAAACAAATATAAAAGTTGTTTTTGTATAAATGCTGTCCATATTTTCAAAGTATGATATTCGTGATCACCTTCGTGAATTAATGTCGCAAACATAATATTCACCAGCAAATAAACTCATTTGATTTGGTAGAATAAGAAAAATCTTATTTATATTTACAGTGAAAAATGGTACGATACTTCCTTTAATTTGCCGGGGCAATGGGAGCCTCGCCCTATCGAAAAGCTGGAAATACATATTTGCCAGATAAACAGACTGATGATACATCAAAAACTTCTAAATAATAAAAACTGTGTTTTGGAAAATTGTGTCAGGACTCACTGTCAGAAACATTGCACGTTCAGGACAGAAACTCACAGTGGTAATTTCTCAAAATGTCTTCTACTGTCATTGCATAAATGAGATTTCGGTCAAGAAGTTTACTTGATTAAAGCATGCGGTAAATTATGCAGAATGAGTTGCAGATTGAGTCTCCAAAGTGAATAAAAGTCTTAGTCTATGCACCATCGATGATATTGGACGCAATGACTGAAACGAAAATCATTCTTGGTAGTTCGTGGTTAGATCGAAACGATGGTCATTTTGTCAAAACCTACATTTCCTGAGAGCAAATACAAGACAAAGAAGTACAGCTTGTGATATAAATCGTATGAAAGTTCGTTTCGTATCACACGAATGCCAGTGGTGTGATGGTTAGGAGTTCCTAAATATTATTAAAATATTAGCAAGCTGTTGGTATATTAAAAATGCATTACAGTATGAAAATCACATGTTGAATATCTAATGTCACACGAAACGAAAAGAAGTATAATAAAATAAAGTGTTACATGCAGGTAGTAAACATTCATTGAAATGGTTCGTAATAAGTCATATCAATGATTATTTGTAAGGAACGAATATTCAATTTAAATTACAATTAATACGTAGCCGAGACAATTGGCTGCTCTACACTCATCGTATATTATCCATATTTAATGTCTGTAATATTACTGTGGAAAATGAATAAAAATATTCATATGGTTTATTAATATTCCAATTTTTTAAATTTTAAATTAATGAATTATCTTTTAAATAAATGATGAACATCATAGATATTTTCAAAGTGTTAATGCTCATCTAGATTAAATAATGCTTTTTTAAAATTTATAACTTGGATTACAAGTATTTTATATAAAAACGATAACGCAAGGAGACTTACAATCGATTATCTAACGATCAAGTATAGCCTACGCCAAACGCAAAAGAACTATGATTTCTTTTTAATGAAAATATTTATAATTAAAATTTTACACGATGCAAATGTCCAGAATTCCGAAAACTCAGACCTCATCATATTGAACAAAAGAAATATTCTTTTTTTCAATTTGCTGATAAATATCCTTGACAATGGTTTGAAATGTAATATTTAGACAGATGCCGTAATGTACAGTCACTTGATAAACATTTTGATTAATAACATTTATCAAGTATGAAATGAACACTCGTCTAAGCGCGACGTGACAATAAAAATAAATGACGTTCTACACCCACAAATTACGAATGTGAATAACGTAATCGAAATGAAGTTACGGGGCAGCCAACGGAGAAGCCACCGATGTTGGGGATCCATCGCTTCCAACTGCTGGGCTAACCCGCCGCGGACGGGCATCGTTTGTCAGCAGCGCTTTGGAAACCTCAGCAGGTGACAGCGCCTCCTCGGCCGCGAGGAAGTTCCTAAAAGGCAGATCGAGACGGCGCGGCGCATGATGGAAGGCCGGCTTCGCTCGGGGAGAGGGCGGGCACGAGGGAGGCGGGAAGGGCATGGGCGGGCTGGGGCGAGGGCGAGCACGTGGCGGAGACGAGAGTGAGAGTGAGGACAAGAAGAAAGATAGGGGCGAGGACTAGATCGAGGTGGAAGTGGAGGACGAAGAGGAGGTCGAGGTCGAAGTGAAGTCGAAGTGGAGTCGAAGTGGAGGTCGAAGGAGAATGTCGAGGTTGAGGGCGGGGGCAGGAGCTAGGGCGAGGGCGAGGGCGAGGGCGAGGGCGAGGGCGAGGGCGATGGTGAGAGATAGAGCGTCTGCGAAGACGAGGACCATTGCGAGATTGAGGGCGAGGGCAAGTGCAAGGTCAAGATCGAGTTAAAGGTCGAAGGCATTGCCATGTCGGTTTTTGATCCTCCTTTCTTTGCCAGAAACAAAATTATTCGTAAAAAAATTCATATTTTGAACCACATTAGCCATGAAGTAAGGGAGTTTTGATTGACTGCTGAGTTAGTGCAGCGACTAGTAACATCGAGATTATTTCAAAACTGCAAATCTCTCGTGTGTTTTATAGGCATCGTAAACAGAGAATATTTTTATTTCCGCTCTTCCTAATTACTACTAGAAATTAATATCACATTTTGCTATGTATTGAATTGGTCCACTCAAAAGTGGATTTAAAGGACGTAACGAAATCAAATAGTGGATTATAGAGTTCCTTTGCTTTTAAATTCTGATGGAACTCATTATTCGAATTTGCGAATTTTAAATAAAGACTAATTTTAATGTTATCTCAACTTCAATAACTTTCTTCAATAACAATATGAGCCCAATTTCCCTAGCTCGTGTGGTTCAGAAATTATGAAAGAGAAATCTCTCCCAAGTTACATACGGCCCGAGTTTTCCAGACTAGAAATAGTTCACAGACACCAAAGAAATTATTTTATAGATGCAATATTTTACCATCCCAATACATTAATAGGAATATAAATTAGTGGCCCCTACAATTCAATGAAATATTTGAGTTTTAACATAAGAAACTACAATATCTTCTGCAAAGAGACAAACGTTAGTTTATTTCTAAGTGTAGGAGGTTTATATCGATATATAAGCGCGCAGTTTGGCATTATTTCTCTAAATCTAACAAAACATTTCACCAATTCCATTGTCTAGCATGTCATGCGGACTGTGTCTCATCCCGGTGCTTCATTAGACTCGTGAGGGATTACAGGCCTCTCACATACGTAACCGAGTTGCTTACGGAGCCGGCAATGCCACGCTCTGGACTCGTGTGTGTGTGTGTGGGGAGGGGGGGTGCAGGCTGCAGGCAAGCGGAGCGTTCGTGCGCAGGGGGTTGGCACGCCCGTCTGCCATCGCCTGGGGTTGCGCACGCGGCGGGCGGCGAGGACGGCGAGGGCGGCGAGGGCGGCGAGGGCGGCGAGGGCGGCGAGGGCGGCGCGGGGGCTGTGGCGGCGGGGCGCGTGATTGACAGGCGGGCGGGCCAATGGCGGCCCGGAACGCGGACGCCGCCCCGCGGGCCCAGCCTCTCCTCCACCTCCACCAACAAGCCCCACCCGCCGCCCCCGCTGCCGCTGCCGTCTCCCTTGTGACTCTCCACCCCCGCAGCGCCCGCACGACTATTACAATATGATAATGTGGCCGTGGCCGCGGGCGCGGACGGGCGCCGAGCGCGGGGGCGGGGGCGGAGCGGTCGTGATTGCGCCGAGACGCGGCGGCGGCGGCGGACGTGAGTGGAGACTGGGACGCAGCCGGCCGGCCGGCACGGCCAAAGCGTGCGCCAGGACACGAAAACCTCCAGATCGTTGGCAGCGCTCGCGAGGGACGAGGAAAGAAGAATCTGTGTTCGTAGTAGTCAGAACATTGGAGGATTGAGAACGAAAAAGACATTGTCTGTGCACCGGATACGACAAAAAAACAGAGTTTGCTAAAATTCTAAAGAAATAGACGAAAATAGAATTGATAATGATGAATGGTCTATTAAATATGAATGCAACAACGATGTTGTAAACTGCAGAAGATGTATAGAACTACCACTAGCAATGCAGCAAATATTATTTAAGGTGAAACACAAAATTAAATTTCACTGGGTTTGTTTTCACGGTTCTGCACGAAATATTATTGTTGAGAACAAAAGTTGATTTCAAAATGTTATTCACAATCACAACCCCCTGCCTATCAATCATAATGCGGGAAAAAGTTGGTGATTAAAAGAAAAAAGATATAAGATTTTCTTCTATGAACTTTGTACGGTATTTAATGATCGCAACCCAAGGCGCGGAGGATTGACGATAGACTTCAGAGTATTTTCTTTTATCTTGGTTCTGGTAACGAGCCCTATCATTTTTTTTAAACTTATAGTTGTACCTTTAATTTAATACTTATAATAGTAGACCTTTTCTTAACCGTAAGAGAGAGCTAATCGGATGTCTACAAAAAATGCAAAACATTCACCATGCGCAATCTCGGCACGGAAGTCCGGCGTTCTCTTACAGCCAATCCCCCAAAATCACAGTGAAATCTTACTTTAGTATCTATAAATGAAACAACAGATGTGCCATCGGAGCACCTTAGTGAATGTTGAACTACTTCTTCAAATATGGACATCACCACTGCTTGACTGCTGCAAAGGTCGCAAGTTCCAAAAATGTTCAAAATGCGCATGCTCTTGCTGTACATCAAAAACCGACAATACATATAGAAAATGATTGGGTTTGTGCTGTATTGCTAAGCACGTGTATTATTATTTCTTAAATATAAAACTACCCTTCGTGTGTACTGTAATTTATTTTGCGACCCGCCGTTGCACACCCCCTCTTCATTTGTTGTTCTCCGGATCCCCTGTGGCATTGGTATGCGACTGAAATTTCAATGAGAAGATGCATATAAAAAATTTCTTAAAATTGAAATACATGTTCTACTACATAAAAATATGGCACAATTCTTATTCTGAGTGCTCTCAAAAACAGTCATTTCAATTTCCATTTTCGTTCATTTTCATCTGAGCCATGTGAGCAATTTTGGTAAATATTATACCGTTCCAAGTGGGTTATCATTGCTTCACCGACCAGTGCTCGTGTAAGACCCCTTCCCTCGA
>BOPP01000005.1:9299329-9338526 GCA_017312745.1 Gryllus bimaculatus | reverse complement strand
TCCTATTCTTCGTGAACATGTCAGCAATTCTGTTGGTATGCGCAGGAATAATGAGTAATCAGGCACTGTGACAACATTAGTTAACATGTGTTTTCCTTTGTGGGTATGTCGTAATATCATTGAGCTCTATACAGACTGGTTCCGGAAGTTGACGAATTCAAGAACTAACGTCGGATGATCTCCTGGAAGTTCTTTTCAATTACCATTTGAGAAATATGAGCGAAACATATTACTTTTTCTTTAATATTTTAAGGCTAATTTCCTTTTAAACGTATTAAACATCTTACTTTATTATTATTATTATTATTATAATTATTATTATTATTATATCATTATTATTATTATTATTATTATTATTATTATTATTATTCAATAACAGAAGAATTGAAACTTGAATATTCTAATATTAAAAATTTAAAATTTCTGTCTACACGACACACAACTTCATACGTTATGACGAATGACGGTTCGTGTCTACTACCAATATTTAATTTATATTCCTAGTGTATTTACCACAAACGCTTAATCTAAATGTCATCAACATTGAACTCTCTTGTTTTCAATATCAACACAGCAAATATCAGAAGGAGAAAAGGAACCGAAATGTATAAAAGAAATGTACCTTAAGAAAGTAGAAATCCGACAAGAAAATTTGAAAATGTGACAGATTTTCATATTCAAAAATCTCTCTTTTTGTCAGTCTCTTTATTGATCTTTTGGAAATCTATTGTCAACGAAATCTATATGAAACGTTCGTGTAACGCTTATTAATTAGTCATTTCGATCATTTCTCACATCTCCCTAGAAGAACGAATCTCTTACAGAAAGTTCCCGCTATACTGCGTATCAAAAAAGTTCGTTTCAACATCTCAAGAACTAATAGTCTAGTAATTTAAACCACTATTTACACACTCTATGCTTCAAATTACTTTAATCCATTCCTATATTTCACTCAATTCGTTGATCTCAGTTAAAAGTTGTATTTCATATTTTCCTTGTGAAGTTCTATGGGTATAATTCGTTCTTAAATGCCCTGTGAATTTATTCCCACATCTTATAAGGATGTGTTTATATATCCATTGACATTCTTTTACAAATTCCATTTAAATACTAATTTTTAACGGAATAGAAAATCTTAACATCTAAAATGTCGCATCCTTAGCATTTTGCTGTTAACCACGATGTTATTTATTATCGATCAGTGAACTAAAATAGTCGCTGGTTGGACTGACAATTAATTTTCAGGTTTTTGATTCGAGAACACCACCAACAACAAAACATTTCTTGCCCCCTCCCAACAATTCATACCGAAAATCGGAGCTGAGTGTAAATGTGTAGTTTCGTAACGTCTTTTCTAATGTTTGGTCAAGTAATGCCCGTGACTTACTACAAACGTTCATCTGCTCAAAGGAAAAGTTCAAGGCTGTTTCAAGTAAAATGCACAACGAAAAGACAATTCATACCCATATTCGGAGGTGAGTGTAAATGTAGTTTGTATTTCCTAACGTTTGTCCAAATAATGCCCGTGACTTTTCTTTATTAATACATATGCTCATCTGCCCAAAGCTAATAGTTCAAGGCTATTTCACGTAAATTTCACAACGAAAAGACAATTCATATCCAAATTCGGAGCTGAGTGTAAATGGAGTTTGTATTTCCTAACGTTTGTCCAAATAATGCCCGTGACTTTTCTTTATTAATACAAACGCTCATCTGCAGAAAGCAAAACGATCCAAGCTGTTTCATATACAATTCACAACGAAAGTACTTTCACTTAACCTGCGCATCCGTCACACCCGCTACCTCCCTCCGATTGCCCCACGAGGCCGGGTCCCATTTGCGCGCGGATCGGGGGAAGTTCTCAATATTAAGAATTCTAATCGACGTCACTGCAGATGAGACGTCTGATGACAAATGGAGGGGGACTTGGAGCATCGCGGAAGCAGATGCAACTCAACTTACACAGATGTTGCAAGCCAAAGGCGCAGAATGGCAATTGCTTTAATAACTCTTTGCCAGCAAATGTATGTAGAAAGTGTCAAGAAAAAATCCAATTCTAAGAACATTTCGAAAGAAAGCACGAATCCTATTTTTGTAGAACTGTATACTCCGTGCACTGGGAAACTGCGATAAGAAAACGTGACATTAATAATTAATCTCTGGGATATTAAACCATGAAATTGTACGGCACAACGAATGCCAAGAAAGCTCAATTGCTTCATGTTCAGTTAGAAAAATATTAAAAAATTATCTTCTAAAATTGTTAACTACTTTGAAAAACATATTCATTACTTGAAATAATTATATGCGCCGTCATTGCCAGCAATATTAATTATTAAAAAAGAAGCTTTCGATGGCTTAGCCATCATCATTAGTTTTCTGCTGTATGGAAGCCACAAAAACAACCACCTATATTGTCGATACCTGTAACCTAATTCTCGATACCTAAACGACTACCTATAACGATAACTCACCACAACACCTATATTCATTACTTGAATTTGATTTGTTTCATTGCTAAAAGCATTATTTCTGGGTTTAAAATGCGTAGTTTAGTATGTCGTTTTCCTCTAAGACAAGTTTCATCGATATTCTTAAGGCGAATTATATGTCATTGATATATTTTTTCACATGCAATATGTTTGTTGCAGAGAACGGTTTGCCGCGCCGGCTGCGCACTGCCTACACCAACACGCAGCTCCTGGAGTTGGAGAAGGAATTCCACTTCAACAAGTACCTGTGCCGGCCTCGGCGCATAGAAATCGCCGCGTCGCTGGACCTGACGGAGCGCCAGGTGAAGGTGTGGTTCCAGAACCGGCGCATGAAGCACAAGCGCCAGACGCTGAGCAAGGCCGCGGAAGGCGAGGAAGGGTCCGAGGGCGGCGGCGGAGGCGGCGGAGGCGGCGGGGGCGGCAAAGGGCGGGCGTCGCCGGGCTCCGGGAAGGGCGGCAAGGGCGGTGGGGACCAGGCGGCGCGCTGCTGCTTGCTCGCGCAGGAACGAAACAGCTCCAAGAGCTGCGCCAACTGCGGGGGACCTTGCCCCCCTCGCGGGCGGACGGGAGCCAACGGCGGCGCGGGGGCGCGTTCGGCGCGGCGGCGGCGGCCGGCCGGGGCCAACGCGGCCAGCTCGGCGAGGCCAGCAGCGTCGCAGCAGCCCTCACCAGCTCGCGGCGAGGCAGGACTCGCGCGGCTCCAGTCACGGCTCCCCGCCGCTGGCCCGCGCCCGCCGCCGCCAAGAAGCTGGACGTGCTGGTGAAGGTGAGGCCGCGGGCGCGGCCCCGCGGGGCGGGCCCACCGGGCCCGGGGGCGGTCCCCTCCGCTGCACTGCAAGATGCAAGACCAGCGGCGGCCAAGGACGCGTGCGGGGCCGCGACCTGGGCGTGGGAGCCGGCGCGCCGACGCCGCGCGCCGGGGGCGGTCCCGCCCCGCGGAGCGGCCCTCACCCGTCCTCCACCCCCGGGCACGCCGCAGCAGCATGCCCAGGCCCGCTGGCCCCGGGGCGCGTGTTCCGCGCGCAGCGCGCCTATCGCCCCGCCCCCGGCCCGCCCCGCCACGCGCCGCCGCGCCTGGGTCGGCCCGTGGGCCGGGGCTTGGGCCGCGCGCGCCACCGTGGGCGCTTCCCCGGGGCGGGCCCTCGCGGCGGCCCGCACCCCCGCGACCCCGCGGCGCGCCGCAGCCCCCGCAACCGTGCAGGCGCAGTGCTACGCGCCGCGCGCAGCGGGTGCCCGGCTGTTACGACGGCTACCTGCGCGCGCGCACCAGCGACTCAAAACGGCTCCGTGCACCCGCGCGCGCCCAGGCGACACCGCGGGCTACCAGCGCCCCGCGGCGGCGGCGCCCAGCGGCTACCGCAGCAGCGAGTAACCGTCGCTCACAACGGATACCACCACGCAGCGCGGCCGGCACACCGACGAGCATACGGGTACCCCCAGCCGACCAGGCGTACTGCGCTACGCACCCAGCAGGCGCGGCCGCCGTCAAACCGCACGCAACAAAGCTCCGCAGAGAGTCACCACCCGCACGCAAGGCCCCCGCACCCTGGATCACCCACGCAGCACGACCTGCTACCATGAGACAGCGGTCTACCAAGGCGGAGGGAGGGGCGGCTGACCAGCCACCACGCAGTACCACCACCCTGGCGCCAGACGGGAGCCACCACGTGGACGCCTCCACGTATACTACCCACGAAACCGGCCGGCGTGCCGGCAACATCAGCCGCCGAACAAAATGCGACCCGCACCAAACGCGCCGGATACCCCCAGCACATGGGACTTCAGACGGCTGTGGCCTCCCAAACCACCACAGTTACTACGCAGGCGCACACCAGGCGCGCGATAGTCGCACCGGACCAGGGCTGAGCGACCCGCAACATCCCTCCGGCGGAACTTCGTCTCGTCCCCGGACCCGTTCCCCATGGCGCCGGGCGGAGGCGGGCCCGCGGGCACCGGCGTCACCACCATGGCGACGGCCATCGCCGCCGCCACCGCCGCCGTCATGACGCCCCCGCAGTCCGTGCAGACGCCCCCGGGCGACTCCGGCGATTCCTTCGGAGGCTTCCCGCAGACGGCGCCCCAGCAGAGCGGACCGGGCCCCGCCGGGCCCCCGCCCCAGCAGCACCACTTCTACGGCGAGCAGGCCGCCGCCGCCGCGGCCGCTGCCGGCGCGGGCGACAACTCCAACTCGTCGTCCGACTTCAACTTCCTGAGCAACCTGGCCAACGACTTCGCGCCCGAGTACTACCAGCTCAGCTGAAGCGGCGCGCGTGGGCGTCGCGCGGGCGGCGCGTGAGGGACTCGGGGCAGCGAGCGGGCTGCTCTCACGCAACCAAGTGCTTTAACATCTTCGTTATTAAGGGACTTGAACAAACTCACTCCTCAAGAAACTTAACTTCTGCAATATACATAATATTTCTTTCTTTTTTTAAAAAACTTTTTTTTGGAGAGAAAAATGTTCACTACCGTTCACTATGCTACTAGCATCACTCCCAGAGCCTCTGCTGCATCAACAGGGTCCGATTCTCGCATAAGGAACAATTTTTCACTCCTAGAAGCGATGCGTCCTGCGAATAAAATGAAAGTTCAAACACCAGCTTGCATCGGGAACGCTACTGAAAAATGTTTGTCGTATGCTCTGTAATATTGTTTCACGACGCTAATGACATATGTTAGAAATAAATTCTCAGAGCTCTTCACTACTTCCGTGACACATAAGATAATTTTTCTACAGCCGTTCTTTCTACACAAGCATCACCGTCCAATGCACAATTAACGCCTACTTTGAAATATGAAGTGGAATATAACTTTTAAATTAAAAATACGTTAAACATACTCATGTTGTCATTCGATATAATCTAAATAACTCGGAAGAGCCTACGTAATGGTTTTCCATTTAAAAACACGAGAAATGTTTTCTCGAAACGAACACGCTTTGTTTTAATTAGGTTAGCATTCCCGATGCTCGATGGGCTCTTTATTACGTTTATCTGGCGCTTAGGGTGCGAGCAGGGCCGCGAGGGGCGCTATCAGATGGCGCCGGGGCCGGCAGGGCGAGCGAGAGAGCGAGGCGGCGGGGGGCGAGCGTGGGCGAGCGCGTTTTCACTTTACGCGGGCGACGCGGCGCGACGCCGGGCGACGCCGGGCGTCCGAGGCCGGCGGGGCGCGACCCGGCGCAGATAGCCAGCGGCCCCCGGCGGGCGATGGAGCCGTCAACGCCCGCGCCGGGGGGCGATACCATCGCCCGGGGCGCTAATTGAGAGACGACGCCGCGGGGCGCCGACGCCGCAACATTTATAACCCGCCGAGGAGCAGGGCGGCGGCGGCGGCGGCGGCGGCGGCGGTGGCAGGGACGCGCGCCCTAGCACCGCCTCCGCTGGACCGCGCCGCGCCGCGCCGTTCACTTGTTTTTTCGCTCGCTCCCTCCCCTCGCGCATCGCCCCACTAGAATAAACACGTCTGGAAGGTGGAAGGAAGGGCAACGAGAAGAATAAATATTGACAAAAAATGCACGCAAGCTCGAAATGAAACGTGAATGGCTGTTTCGTACGTACCTTTAGAAAAAAAATCGAATGGTTTATTTTTAACGATCTAGTTGATCTTTGAACTTTGGTATCGATAAAACCCCCTTAAGTAAACATTTTTATTAAACTGGTAGGGCCATTGTTGGCGTTCTCATCATAGTAGAAATTAATAACAAAAAATTGACATTCATACCACATTGCTGGAAATGCCTCAACTTCGCAATTGCACTTCTATTATTTTCCAGACATCGTGTACCCTTTTTGACAACGACCGCCCCCCCCCCTCGAGGCCAGAAGTGTTTCCCTGCTTTCGCCAGTAAGCGACAGAACAAATTCTTCCGTGAGGAGGCTAGGGAGGGACGTTCGGACGCCCTGAAAAGCGCAACGCGTCGCTTCGCCGCGCAGAGCGCCTGAAGAAACCCAAGATGAAGAATGGGGTGTGAGGTGTTGTGTCGCGACAAAGTGCTTCGTGGGTGATGACTGCGGGCGTGAGTGTGTTGGGAGTTTCGTTTCGGGGGGAAACGTGGCAACGGCAGCGGTGATGGCGGCGGACGGACGGACGAATAGACGGACGTTCGTCAAGACAACGAGCGCGACCCGCCACGATCGATTCCCCACCCGGACGCGGTCGACGCCGGCGTTGCAGGGGGTGACATCTGGCGGGCACGTTCAGAACTTGCTGCGCGGCATATCGCGAAGCGGAGGCTTGGGAAACGAAGCGAGTTTCTCGATCTGAAATCACGAAATAATGAGCACACGTTTTGTTACTTTTGATAAATTTCTGTTTGCCGGCGAATGCCTCTAATCGCTTCACGGCCTGCCGCGTGCCTTCGCCTCCTACGCCAATCATTCGGTGAAGACTCGGACGCCGACTTTGTACATTATCGCAGCTACAGCAAGACAGCAGCAGACTCTACTCTCTCACTAGGGCTAGCGATTGATTATTCATATGATTAATACTTCTTAGCTGATGCTGTTGTTGTTCTTTTTTTGTTGTTTGGTGTAAATATTCTAATGCTATTGATTCTTATTACTACTAATACTTATGTACAGATCAAAAACCTCCTGACGCCAGAACGCTCCTTGTCAAACGAACTAGAAATAAACAAGGTTTTAGCCTTTAGAAAAACTTTTGACATGTAATATTTTTTGAATGCCCATTGCCATTTCATTCCCATCAAACTTTATCCCAATATTTACACTTCTTATTGGTTTCGGAATTTTACACTACGATAATGAATAAAACATTGACGTCAAGGAACACAGAAACTACGATAAAAACAGTGGTAATAAATTCGCTGTACTATATAACTCAAATTATTTTCAGAAATTAGCCTTTTTAGCATAATTAGCAGTTCTCAAGTGCAGCAAAGCGCACTTAGCCCCACGTGATCTATAAATTCACAATATTCCAAATACGATACCTAACAAGTAATACCCGTCTATTTTCACACATCAAAACATTTCTTCCGAACAATAATCGCAGATTTCACAAACAGTGATTTAATTCTACTTAAAATTCCAAAGCTTTTAGCAACTAAATCAGAATATAATTTTCTATTTAAATCACCATATTGCAGCATTTGTTGCGCCTCACTCTGACTTCACTGTTTGGCCTCAATTTTTGAGAAATGGAACCGCATCCCGGGTTTTCGACAGCTATCTGAACCCGGCAACGGACTACTGGTAACCCGGCTAAACTGCATAAGGCGCCAGCGAGTGCAGCAAAGCAGGGGGCGCCGCTAATCATTTACATAATGGGGAGCCCATCGATCAGCATTGCCATAGCGACGCTGGAGACGCGCACCCACCACAGACACTAGCGGGGCGAAGCGCCGACGTCCCGGAACCCTGCGCAGGAACACTGTTGGGGAAACACGGTCGAGTGAAAACCTTGCGGGATATACATATGCAAATATTGTATGCATATAGTTAAATAGATTTGAAGTATTAAGAAGCTCTGATCCATTGAGCACATGCTGAGATGGCCCCTTGATTTGCTTCTGGACGTAAATGTGACTTCACTATGCGCATTTTTTGTTGAATTCGCCTTTTGTTTGTAATGGTAAGAGTGGAAGTAAGGGCGAGTTACTATTTTGTTAGCAATCATACTTGTAATTCGTTTACCGATGAAAATACGTTTTCTGTAACTCGGAAACGAAACTGCCTATTTTTTCAAATTTTGCTAATCTTGCGATTGTTAAAATTTATTTTTATTTATGTTAAACTTTTACTCATTGTTCAACCGTTTATAGTTAAAATGACGGGAAGGCATTCTGGAACTCAAGAAAACGTGCGCAGATAATCTTCTTCCCCATCTCCTCCCCCTCTACAGCTTTTACTGTTCTTTTACTAAATAAATCTAAATCTAAATCTGAGAAGTGTCTGAAAGTGCCTCTAAATCACGATGCGTAGTGAGTTGCATAGCTCACTAGTCCAATGAGTTGTATAGCATAGACATTCCCTCTACATACATAGTACATACAAACTTACACATTGTAAGCTGTCAGGCAGTACATTTCAGTGAGAGTGTCGATGTGCAGAGTCTCGGTGAACGGTCAGTTGCTTTCCCGCAGTTTGCCATCACAAGAAAAACAATAAACATAATTGTTTTACTAGTAAATTGACCAGATTCAGTGTAAACTTGCATTTTTTGGTATAATAATGCGCTGATTAATAGATCTCGTCCAATCTCTGGTGCTCGAGTCTGGTAAAAATTTACTACAAGTGACGGATTATGTGTTAATATTTCAAACAAACATGCTCAGTGACAAATGGATTTTAGTTTACGATTCCTGGAAACTTGATCTCCACAAAAGAGTCACCAACAATAATCTTGGTTAACATAACTTGGCATCGGATGTGATATTAGTAGGAACAAGAGTAAGCAAATGGAGAGATTGTCCTTGACCCATCAAACACTCATCATTCTTGTAATGTTGTTCTTAGTGGTTAATAAACAATCGGATTTTTTGCTTGCGTTAGCACACTAACTTAACATTAAAATGCATTGTTTTCTTGAATATTTGAATTTTTTAAAAATATGACGCGAATTGCACAAAAACAAGTAGTTCGTACGGTCGCCACGGGAGCGCCTCTGCCTCCCAATAACGAAGTGATAGTCAAGTTCAGAGCGCCAGACTGTTCCAACTCAGGGTTCCTAGCGCTGTCGCTCGCCCCCGCGGCCCTACAGCTTTTATTTCATCAAGCCAGCGAAGCGGAAATACAGCAGCAGCGCCCTCGCTGCCCCTGCGGGTGTGCTGGCTCGCGGCTCCAGCTCGCTCGTGCCATCCCTTTGCACGTGTTTAATGGTTAGTATATTCGTCTAATAATTTTTAATTGAAATGTAACAAATAAGCATGAACATCCAACACCACCATCCACCATTGACCTCTCAAAACCTTAGTATTTTAGAAGGTTTCTTTACGTAAATATTTATTATTATTATTATTATTATTATTATTATTATTATTATTATTACTATTATTATTATTATTACTATTATTATTATTATTACTATTATTATGCATTGAAAACATAACGAAAGAGTGCAGCTCTGATGTGAATGCACATTTACAAGTTAATGTGACAGTATTATGCCTAACGGTGTTAGTATATATCAAATCTCACTTTCAAAACTCGATATAATATTATCTTCACAGTTGCAATGATGGGACATGTAACATTTTCAACGAACAAAGTTAGCAAACGAAGGTATTTCTTCGTATATTCGTAATACAAATACACGGCTAATTATTTGAAACTTTCACCCTATCTTTAAAATGTATTATACGACGAATGCTCATTCACGGCATAAAATATTAATTTGAATTTTGAAGTAGCGTATTACCTTCGATTATTAACCTTCTAGCAGAGTTAGTCCAACTGCCTGACAGCTGCAAGAGAACCGCAACGTAATAACGTGCGTTATGCTATTTGACAGATTTGCCGGAGTTCTCAGGAAAAACTGTATGCAATACTATATAGATTCCATGAAATATAGAATAATTTGCTATGTGAGTCAATACTTAATAACATATGATCGAATCTCTTTCGATTCACTAACTCAACATTGTAGTTTATCTTAAATGCTGACAATTTTTAAAGGCAGATCTTATTAAACAAATTCCTTAAGTTTCCCTCCATTCTTGGCGAAGTTCTCGCGGGTCTAACCACGTGGATACCACGTGGATGTCAGTTGTGACACGTGCTCAGCGTCACGGCCGCAGTTAATTTATTAATTCGGACGCGGCGATCCAAGTTTTCATTAATATCTGGCGGGTAGCGAGGCGGCGGCGACGGCGACTGCGGGGGCGGGGGCGGGGGCGGGAGCGAGGCAGCTGCGGTGACAGTGACTGATGGCCGACGCGCGCGAGTGCGTGTGTGCGTGCGTGTGCGTGCGTGCGTGAGTCACGCTGCCGCCACCGCAGCAGGAGCCACCGTCGCCTTTTGTGGGGACAATGCAACTGGATGCTGTGACAGTAAGGCATCGGACGGGACCGGTTCCTCTTTTGTAATGCGCTGTCCCGTAGCTTCATACTTCGCTTTGTTAAAGTAAATTCAAACAACCAAAGAGTATGTGGTTGCTGTAGGTACAATAAACTGTCTGCGCTCTATAAATGTGTTATTTCCAGTCACTCCTGACAAACTACCGATCGCGGTTTTCAACGGAATGATTCTCTACTGAAGTGACTTGAATTTGGAAGGAAACGAAATTCCTCACTCGCAATTTTCTCAATACGTCCGTTGATAGAAAACCATTTTTTTCATTAATATTAAAATTAAGCGAGTAAGAAACATTTGCTACTTAATTCTACGCTTACAACTTGAACAGCTTTAGGACGATCATCAGTGTACCGCAGTACATTGCTGGGTAAAGATGTCTAAAATAAAGGGTGTAAAGCAATTATGTTTTGAAAAGTAATAATCGTGAATTGCCAATTTGAAACACGGATTGAAGCCACCATATACCATTTAAAACGCTAGTTACTTCGAAGTGGGCCTCACTTCCTGATACAGGATCCTTTAAGAAAGCAAGGTCACACCCGAAATACTCTAATGTGAAGAACTGGAGTATGAGAGATCGAGAATACATAATTTTCACTAATAGATTCAAATGCATTTCGTTTCCAATGTGACTTTCAATGACGATATAGGTATGATGAAGTAAATTATAAAACTTGGAACGAAATGAGTGTCAATGACATGCACATTTTTGTCACCTTGCATGTTAAACAAATTTACTTGCATTTATAGACAGAACCGCTAAGATTGAATAGGAATAAGCTTACTTAGTAGGCGATATACTGAGAATAGTTATTAAAGAAGTAAGGTAACCAGGTTTGTGGGAATAGTGATGAGTTTTCTTGTCAGAATGTACCCATGAAGTAAAAGACAGGTTTTCAACCTTAAATTATAAGTGATAACAATTTTTTTTACGGCTTTACCCCTCATATCAATTGTCTAGGGGCACTGACATCCAACTGTCGACTTCTCCTTGCACGATTGATGACAGCAAACCCGTCGTAATAACTCGGCCATAACTAATAAATCCGTCGTCTATAACTAACAAAATAAAAGTAGACGAAGATGGATGGCGTGGTTCATTTCATCTACAAGTTAACAAGACTTCTCATGGATTCACATTATTACTCGTATACAACTATATTTGTGGTTTATATACTTGTAGGTATCTACATACTATGATATAATGGAACTAGTACTTATTACTTTCGAACATATTCATCACGATTTTCTTATTTATTTCATCTGTATATCAGACGTAGATAAAATGCTTCCGAAAATCAGTCAAGATTGAGAAGGGACGTCCAGACAGCATATTGAGCTTTTACATTTGTTCTCAATTGCCCACTACCTAAATGCTACTTCAAAATCGTCAAACGTAAAACACTAGATGAGAGTAGCTAAGTCAGGACTGTACTGAGGATGGTCATAAACATGTCAGCAGACTCGGCTCAACAAAAGTGTCGTGGAGTTATAGTTTGCCTATAGAAAACAGTCCAAAATATTTTTCGGATATATCTTATCAATATTACAATATTTTACTTTTACAGCTTTCTGTGTTTCACATATCAAATAATCATTACTATCTAGAAGAATATTTTTTATAAATTGTAAGACTAAAAATGCATTTTTGGCAGAATGCAAAAACGGACAGAAGTTCCTTTTTTTAATATTCCAATAAAATACATTAAGAAGAATTAAACAAAATTATAAAAGCCACTCGAGAAGCTCACAATATAATTATTTTCCTAAATATTTCCTATAATTTTTGTATGTTATTTTCATTTAGCAGGGAACTTTGTACACAATTAATGACATTATGGCACTTGATAATTATTACCGAAACGACAATCTTTCCAATCGTGTGCGTGGGAACAGAAAATACCTAACCAAATCATAATGAAGCCCCTAAGGTAGAATGTCTTAAAGCTCTCATTTACTTGCGAATACAGCAAATCCAAATCGGTGTTTTTAACTAATATTCAAACAACAAAACTGTTAGTTATTTGAAAAGAAAGAAAATCTTAAAAGAAGTATCTCTGTCTCTACGGTCGATATTAAGAACTGAGCATTTCAATCAAACTGCAAAATGTGTTTGAGATTATAAAAATTGCGATACGTTTTATTTACCTTTGATCAGATGCACTTTCGTGCTACGATCTCACGCACACTTGTTTATCGTAGTTTACTTCCAAACAACCGACAGGCAACAAATGGATAGGCTACACAATCAAAAGGCGTAGGAAGTATGCGTTAACCGCAGAGACCGCCTGGCCATCGTCCGCCCGTCCGCCGTCCTCCTCGCGGCCCGCCGTTTCTCGCAGGCGAGGACAGCGGTCCACCCGGACAGCGTCCGCACCGCGGGGACCGCGCGACCGTTACGTCCCCGGCAGTGCTGAGTTTGTTGCAGGGGCCCTCCCAGGGCTGGCGTCCGGTGCGGGGCGGCAGGGCAGCGGCAGGGCGGGGCGGGCGGGGGCAGGGCGGGCAGGGCGTGGCGGGGCGGCGGAGCGGGGCCGGAACGGGGCGGAACGGGGCGGGCGGGGGAGGGGCCGGGGCGGGAGGGGGAAGATCAGGGAGCTCGGAGACCAGCCGGCGCCGCTGGAATTTCAATCGCGGGCGCGCAGGGGCGCGGAGTTCGCGAATGCGACGCCGAAGGCTGAAGCCTGACCGCAGCCCCCCGCTCCCACCCCCCGTGGGGGATCGTCTCCCTGACCGGACGTGGGCCAGCGGAACCCTTTCTTCCGGAATGGCAGGTGACCATGCCGAACGGAATGACGGGCCGGCCGAGTGGTTTGAAACTGCGAGCGAATATATTGTGAAAACGTAGCGTTAGTAATGACCACCACGAAATAACGTGTGATTTATTTCCTTATTATTTAGGTCACAAATATCGGCTTAACAAAGGTAATGCTGAGCATGTGGTAAAGAGATGATTATTATTTATTATTATTAATGTATTATTATTATTATTATTTATATTATTATTATTATTATTATTATTATTATTCACATTTTCGAAAAATTAAACATTAACGTATTTAAAGATCCGTCATTAAGGAACAGATTACATGAAAAAAAATGTGTATGTTCAATATTATAGTTGCAGGAAGACCAAAAAATCACACTTTTGTCAGTTTGAACAAACATGAGATATGCATTATTCTCTTACGCGTTTTTCATGTTATCTGAAGAGAAATTTTAATAAAAAATGGTGCCACTTTTGAGGGTTTTTTTTTCTTCAGGTTTCATGTAAAGGATCCTTAAAAATCACAATATCCATTTCAGACTACAAAACCCCTCGAGTTCATTTAGATCAATCATGTAATATCGATTTTGAGAAAATCGTCCAAAGTGTTTAGGCATTAGCCTTCACTATAGTCTTAGAGACGTTTTGCCGTCAACCAATTTTTCGGTATCAAAGACCCATAAATCATGAATTCTGGTTTTACCACGTATTAGAATAATTTTTTTCTATTTTTAGAAACAGAATTTACTTACTTTTCGTTTTGAGCGCCCGGCGATAAAAGTTTTTCTGACGAAAATTTGCCGTTTTCCGGAAAGTAATTATTTACGTTTCTTCTCTTACGTGCCTTTGTAAGGGCAGAAAATAAAAACAATTAAATGTTCCTATAAATATACGATATTTCTTTACATCTTCGATTGCGGATTTGTAACTTGTACAAGCACGATGTGGAGAGCGCTATTAAAAACTGCTCGAATTGTACTTTATCGAAAACCGCATTCAACTTCAAACTTTGACCTCTAAAATATAAAAGCTCCGCAAACTATACAAAAAATATGAAAAGTGGCTTTAAAAGTAGAAATGAATTTTGTTTGTTTTTTTCAAACTATTCAGGTTTTCAAGTGAAGAGATATTATGACAGTTTGTCAATATATTTGCAGTTGGTTTTCAATTCGAAATTAAATGCTGATATAAAGAAATTAGGTTGAATCGTATTTGAAAATTTTTTAATAGTTACTTGATTACTCTATTGCACTATTGAAAAAGAGTAATTAGGAATCTACTAAAGGATGTTTCAGAAAATCATTGTACAGCGTGAAAAACGACATATTCGAAAATAACTATGATGCACTAAGAACACTGAAGTAAAATCCATTGCTTCATCATAATCGTAAAACAAAGGAGCGAATATTGATGAATTATGAACGTAACATGTAAAATAATATTTGAAGTGCAATGAGAATTTTCCCCAAACAAGGAAAAGACTTGTCCTAAATTCGCAAAGCCCTTCTCTCATCAACAGAGAAGGACTTATCATATGCATACATAGGAAAATATTTATTTTTTCTTCGAACTTTCTGTATCTACCTGGATCGCAATTAACTCTTCCTTTATCAAAACTTGTATTGACTTAAATCGTTAGAATAATTTATTACTTCACCTTCAAAATGGTATATAACTCTCCGTAAATTAAAATGATAATTTAAAACCAAATCTGCCGAAATGGTTCGAATATATTCCAGAAAACATTCGTGGATGGCGTGAGCAACATCAAACACCTATTCTCTTATCAAACACATCGTTTCTGGGACGCCTTTCCCTTGAAATATGTCACATATCGTACGAGAACCCGAAATGTGGACGTAGGGGACAACCCACGCGCTGGAAACGTGGAGTACCTGGGAAAGCGTCCCTGGTGCTAGTCGTTTCGAAAAGGAATACTTGACTAGCGCTCCCACGATGCTGCGAGTTCAAAGCAGAGCAGAAGAAACGGAGCGCCGCAGGGTCTGAAAAATTGAACATCTCCCCACTGGACTCGCCTGGAGTATGCGCACTCTCTCACGTACATCGGAAAGTGAGCGCGCTTTGACCCTCAGTTGCCCGAAATTGTTCGAAACTTTGTAATCGTTGTCAATGACTCTTACATGTACGAAGACTGCGTCCCACGAGAACTGAGAATATTTGTCCCGAGGAAGTAATCGTAAAAAGCCCTTCTACTAAGACACTTGCTAAACACTTACAGTAGAAGAAGTAGGAGTTTCAAGGAGTAAATGGGTCGAGTCCAACTGCTTTGTTTTAATTTTAAAATACAAGTAAATTCATTTATGATTCATTGCCGACTTGGGGATCATATGAAGAAACATAAAAATACTAAATGGTCTAAAACGTACAGAACGGCTACAAAACACACACTATTTACTTGACTGTCCGGGTGACGCCGCGTCCATGGTGCCGAAGTTTCGGTAGTTAATGCTTCGCATTATGCCCCAAGGAAGGACGCAGAATGGCGACTGAACGTCGGCATCTTTCGCCAGGACGCGGCGTCACCCGGACAAGCCAAGTAAATACTGACTCCGCCGTTGGAACCTACGCTCTCACAACAAACACACACACACACACACACACACACACACACAATGTTCTCTGACCTCTAACAAACAACAACTCGCATACTGTTTTCGGGGTTACAATTGCGACCTGCCCTCTGAAGGCGACTGCGAGAACTCTCCGTCGTGTGTAATAAACTAAGACGAATGCGATTGGTCGACAGCCGTGCGAGAATAATGTTTGCCGCACAGCTTTTGGATTTGTCGTTACTGCATCCGATAACGTGCAGAAATGTATATATTCTCGAGTACTCATACAGAAAGTAATTTACCACATGCCAGAAAAAATATTAACAGCTTTTTCAATATTAGAGCTCCGTAATATAAAGTCGATAAATTGCTGATTTTTGTCACAGCATTGTAATATTTTTTCGTTACGACGTAGAGCGAATGTGTAGAAATATTGCAGGATAATCGGAATAATACGGTGCCGAATGAGGAAATGATGTGGAGTTTATGACAGCGTCATTCTAAAAGGTATCTTCACCAGCAGCCACCACAAGTTCTCACTGAAGATAGCCGCAATGCGGCCGAAACGGTTTTATGTCGTATTAAACGCCTATGAAAAAACTACGCCTCGTAATTCTTTTTAAGGCATATTAACATTTTCTCTTTCTAATATTTTGCTTTTAGAGAAACTGAAAACCTTGGGATTTTTTTCTAGTAGCAAGAAAATATATTTATTAAGAATTTGAATTGGGTTTATAAAAACTTTTTTTTATAGATCCTTCTTTATAGATTAATACTTAATAGCGCGAGTGTAGTTCAACGTTCACAAAAATAAATAATGTTCCTATGAAATAATTTTATAAATCTTCGCGAGAGACGGAGCCATTAGGCGTGTCCTCTAGCCAACGAGGTACTCATGAGCGCCAAGATGGATTAATTACGCGCACCAGTTAGTTTTAAAATGTATCGGTGATATCGAAAAAATATCAACTGCAAATTTTTCATGGGGGATTGATTGATTTTTTTACGGACACGTAAACTGCTATGGTTATTTGTCTCGTAAGAATAGTGCATCTAATATCTCGAGAGGTGGTCAAGAACTTTAGATTCGGTGCCTTTCAGGAGATCCCCCTCACCGAAGCCTCACTCTTGCCGCATCAAGTTGTAAACTCTGGAATGGTCTCTTGACACGCATAGTAGGAGGCGTGGAAGTGCATGTTGCTGCTCGTGTGTTGTATGTGTAAGAGGTGAGGAAGGAAAACATGAGGAAGGGAAGATTGCGCGTGGTCTATGGTTTGTTAAGGTCTTGCTGCGAAGCTCATGTGGTATCGTTCGAAGAAGTCACTGAAAATTACCGATGAGAGTAGTCAGCAGCTATACTTATCTTCCGTATAGCAGCGAAATTCGACCTTGCTACATACTTAGCGTCGAAAATCCTCCACCTTAGGGACTCGACCATTCAGACCTCCCGTTCAGAGTTTGTAACGACAATTAATTTGTAACGACAATAGCTGTAGCTCTGAGATAACTCAACGGGCAAAATGTTTTGTAACCGTATTTGCATTTTGCAGGGCAATTTTTCAACACCAAAAAAACCCTTATTTCATTTAATTTATTGTAATAACTAATTTATTTATTAGTTTAAATTGGAAAATGTAATTAGTTTGATTAACAGTTTAAAGATAAAACAAATAGAGAGCTAAAATTTTGAAAGTTAAGTTTAAAAAATTACGTTAAATGTTTATATTAAAATAAATAAGTTCTCACGGAATATACTTTTAGTATATTATATTTTAGTACATTTATTTAGTTTATACAGTATAGTTATATACATTAGTAATTTTGCCCATTTAGAAGAAGTATGGGGGACCAATGCCCCCTTTGAACCGTCATTGTTAAATAAAGTATGTCTTTTCTCATTTGGCGGTACTTATGCAAATTTACAAAAAAGTTATTATTTCTTCATGATTTGTACGCCCGTGAGTTAACTAATAAGAATAGCTTCTAATATAACGTTACGAGTAAATAGATGGGTTGCTCTCTTTACAGGAGTGTATTTCTACAGGTGACGTTCGAGGATGGGGGTGCTTTTCCTATCACCAACCAGTGAGTGATTCTCTATACGTGTGAATGATAGCGGAATCAGTTAGGAAACCATTTAACTCATTCTGAGAACGACTTGAGTCCCGAACAATTCACTCAGCGTGATAAGGAATATGTATCCAAATCATCATTTAGAGCTTCCATCAAATCAGGCATTAAAACATTATCAGCATAACGTATTTTCTAACACTTAGTATCCTTTAGTGCTTTTTCTCTTTATATTCTCCTTTCTTAATTTATTGAAATTCCATTTTCTTCACATTAGGTCTATAACGTGTCAAAATATATTTCACAAAAATTGTACACAAATAAATAAATACAAGAGAGGTGGTTCAGTACATCAACTAATGTCACTGCAGTGCCTCTGACACGGGGGTTGTAGGTTTGAGTCCCGACAGTGGCAAGGTTTTAGACACTAGCTTGTCAGCAAGGTCGAATTCAGTCGTTGTCTGGAGGAGAATTCTAGAGACCAGCTGCTCTGATCAATAGTTTTCCGTGGTTTCTCCGATCAACACTAGGTGAATGCTGGAGCAGTAATCTAACAAAAGGGTTGCTCGCGAAATTTCTTTCCTATTCCTTGTCTTATCGTCACCCCTTACACACATTATCATGCCTTACACTACCACACATGTCGGGAGCTTAGAGCGTATCCCGACTGGGGAGGGCCCCGCTGGTTGGAGATACCTGGATGCTGGAAACCCCGGTAGGTTGGCGCCGGACCACACCAACCAGCGGGGGAAGATCACCGCCTCCTTTCGAGGAAAATCATGCACTACACTTACAGGACGAATGACCTCAGTAGTTCACGGGCCCGTAATCACTAACCACCAAACAACCAATCAAAACCTATAAAAGTTCACGACAAAACTATCGCCTGTCGTTTGTTACAAAGTACCATTTTTTCACTTAGGTCGAACCAATGCTTGTATCATTGGGGTTCAGATTGAAAAAGACTCAATCCAAGGGACTACGAAGACAGTAAGAAATATGAGTGCTCTCATTCCACAAGTATCAAAGGTAATTAGTGGAAAAAGTGCGTTAGTGGCTGCGGCGGCGGTAGCGAGCGCCTGAATCGCAGCGCTTGGTCGGCTGACGCGGCGTCGTACACCTGTCCGCGGGGGGAAGGGGGCGCCTGTAAACACGAGGCGTGCGTGGAGTGGGGCGCGGGGCGCGGGGGAGGGCGGAAGCAGGCGCTGATGGCGGGTCGCTTCTTGCGCGCGAGCCGCGGGATGAGACAAAGGGGCGCGGCGGGCGCGCAGGGGGCGGCTAATCTGAAGATGGGCTTCGTAATGGCTCGAAAAAGACTCGCGCGTGTTTTGCGCCGGTTCTTGTCTCGCGGGTCGCGAGCTGACCCGCTTCGCTATCGCCGCCCGCGTCGTCGCTCCTCCTCGGGCAGAAGGGAAGCGGGTGAATTTGTATCTACTTGGCTGACCAGGAGACGCCGCGTCGGAGGCTGAGGTACCAACGTTTTGGCCCTCGTGCTGCGTCCTTCCTCGCATTTTGCACCGAGAACAAGCACAGCAGGCCGAAACGTTGGCGTCTGATCCTGGGACACTCGGACCTAGTAGATACTGTATCCGGCCGCGGAAAACTACATTTCAGATGAATTTGTATTTGGCTACCGAAGGATATTTCTTGTCACTTGTCATATCGTTACGCGTTCCACGAACATATAATAATAATTTATAATTGTAAAAAAAATGTACTATATATTTTTAAAACTTTTATTATACCAAAGCTTTGACATGGTGTCACATGATAAATAAGGCCTCCGCAAGTAGTGTCAGGAACATCTTTTGTTTCATTATGCTAATCAAATTCGGTTTGTGCTTTTCCTCGGATATGAGCAAAAAAAAGGGAAAGTACCTGTTACCAAAATTCGAGGTCGACATTTGAATGGCCTAATCCATTTTGAGACGAAATGAATGGTTTTTATCATAATGTCATACGGATGTGTGTGTCACGCGTTACTGGGGAAGATCAGAATGTTTTGAACTTAAATTTGGTCTACGAGCCAGGAGTAAGGTAATTAAGTTCCATTACAGAGATATTTTAGATCTGTTTACCATGTATTGTATGCCAGAAACAGTGCAAAACCGTAAATATTGCCACATACAGAAGATGAGTCATTGGAAAAAGGCATTGGGCCCCCTTGTCATGTGTCCTGTCGTAACTAAACAAATCCCCTGGTCCAAAAGACAACGTGGGAACAGTTCAGAATTAATAACGTTTTAAATTAAAACTAAATTGAAAGTGCAAAAAACTGTTGATGCTTTTCTGTTTAACCTTTCATATTCTACCGGAGACCGCACGATTGGTCGTCAATGCGATCCCACTGTCCCAGATCCCCACCACATCAGTGCCAACACCATTTTGTATAATTTAAATGTGTGCAATAGAGATCGTTGCTACATTTTAACACACGCATACTATCAATCGCACTCCGGTTCCCAGAGATCACCAATTGCCGGAGGGAGCTACGTCGGACCTCAGAATATATTTCAAAACAATTGAAGAAAAAATTATATATTTGATAAATGGTACATGTATTTAGGAAAAGATTACTTACTTTTTCTCCAATTTAGTTATACCATTTTCAATTCTTGAGATTAAGCAAATAGCGCATTTTGAATATTTTCTTTATTATGACCCTCTCCGCGCGGACACAGGCACTATTTTTGAAGAACTAGTTCAACATTCACGTATACTTATGAAAGATTTTTACGTGTTTCTGTGGGCAAACCTGTTAGTACGAGAATGAAATTTTTACAGTTTCCCAAAAGCAAATACGCATGGCGACCAGTTCGAATTGTTTTGTTAACTTCCGATAAGCCTCGAAAGACAAAATTATCACTTAGAGGTTAAGAAAGTGTCTAATACTAAAGCCCTAAACGAAGAAACAGTAAATTCGTATCTTAACATCGGTACAGCAGAAAAAACTACACTCTGGACTGTCGTTTGTTAAATGAAAAGAGGCAAAAACCACGTAATTCTTCGATTTTACATGATTACGGTGTTGACAGCAGGATCGATCATTAGGCATTTTAGAAGTCTAAAACGAAGTGAAGTTTTGGTATGTCAATCACCCCTTTGTTTTGTTACTAAATATTTCGCTTTTGTCTTTTATTTTACCTTTTATCTCTATTTACCTTCTGTTTCATCTATTGACCTCGAACAAAATGAGTACTGAAACAGGTTGAAGAACCTAATCCTTGACAAGACGAAGAGAAGATTCCTATCAAAAGGCAGGTCGCTATCTCTGTTTGACGTTTTCGTCTCGCTGGCTGTGCTGTCCTTGAGGTTCATTTCCCGCTGTGTACGTGCGCTAAGCGGCAATATTTCACTTTCAACCAAATTGCTAGATGTGTGTTAAGAATTCTACACAATTACTTATAAAAAGTTCTCGTATTCTCCAGAAATCGTTTTAAGTTCGAAACTGTTAGAGCCAGTAATTCAAGTCAATTAATTCGGATATCTACAGATTTTTTCAAGACAAAGATCCTTACAGATATATATTTCATATTTTTTAAAAAACAGATCCAGAACCCATTTATCAATCATATTAATATTGCAATTAAAAATGTATTTGCTTAGAATGGATAAATTTACCTGTTACATAACGCGGGACCTTTGTTTCTATTTGCAGAAATTTAACATTTTTGTCGCAAAGCTGTTGCCAAAAATTTGACACATTCCACTTTATGGTGTTGCTAAAACTGTGTGAGACTAAAATAAATTAATAAAACCTCCATTCATCCTATAAATTGCATATCAGTTTCGATCAGATTTCATATTTGAAAAGCAAACGGTGTCAAAGAAACCCGTTAATCATTTTAAGTGTTACCTGTTAATCGCTTTAAAACAGTTTTAATACTTATTTCTTTATTGCATTAATATGAATAACTATATAGACGAACATTTTGTCAAGCAGTCAAGGGATTATAATATTGTAATATTCTTCAACAAAGATACAATTAGGCACTTTAGCAGGAAAAAAGTTAATTCATAAAAAATAACTAGGTTTGTTGTAAGAAAATATATGAAATTACAGAACGATCAACTCTTGCTTTTATTAGTTTAATATCCCCCTTTATGTAACTCAACATAAAAAAAGTTAGCTTTATCATAGGTCGAGGAATTTAATACTGTGTGAAACTATATTTTTATTACAAAAACAAAGGCTAATGTATATATTGTTATCATAGAGTTCTCACACGTTGCAGATTGAAAGTACTAAAAACCTTTTTGTAAAATGTTTTTATCTGACGAAATATAAAGAGAACGTAAAATAATTTCCTGGTGATGATCGACACCAAGAGGGCTCGTGATGCCTCAGGGACAGGGTCGAGAGGAGGGCAGTGGAGGGTGGCAGGGAAAACGGGTGAGCCAGCGAGGGAGCGAGCGGCGGGAACGGGCTGGCTGGCATGCAGGCGGGCAGGGCAGGGAGGCGGCCGGCCGGCCAGTCGCGGCGGGTTGGCGGTCGTTAGTTGCGCGCCGCCGCGCCGCGCCGCCCGCGAAGCAGGTAATTGCGATCGGCTATGACAGGGCGATCGCGCCGGCGGGCCGCGGCGCCCTCCGCGCGATTGCTCCGCCCCGCCCCGCCCAACCCTTCCCCGCCCGCCCGCCGGCCCCGGGCGCCTTCTCTCGATTGGGCCGCGCCGGAATCCTCGCTGCCGATCGCGGGATGCGGCGCCGGCAGGAGGCGGCCGGACGCAACACCGAAGCCCCACCTGCGGCGGAGGCGCACACAATGGAAACAAAGCGGCTCCAAACTCCTCACGCCCTCAAACAATGAGTATCGAGTGTCATGTAAACGCCTTCTGTAGCTGGAAAAATTCTCTGTTTCGTTGAAAACCTGCGATATATTGAATATTCGTCAAAAGTCTTTCGCTCTAACTCAACACCTGGAAGGAAGTAGTGCACTGAAAAGAGAAGAGAAATAATGAGAGCTATTCTGCGAATTCATATTCTCCTTATCTTAACGTTTTCCGATACCTTAGAAACAGAATGTGTGGCAAAAAATCATATAAACTACCACATTCCATTCATCATTTGCTATTGGACAAGAAACGATTGGTAATTTGCAAAAAAATGTCAAACATTTACTATATATTACGTCATTCATCCGATAATTATCACGAATACGGGAATCCTGAACATCAATTCTCGGCTATCCGGGAGACGCCGCGTCGTTGGCTGAGGTGCCGACATTTCGCCTGACATGTCGCAGGCTTCCTCAGGGCAGTGACTGCGGACAGTGACTGAGGAAGCCTGCGACGTGTCAGGCGAAACGTCTGCACCCCAGCCAACGACGCGGCGTCTCCCGGCTAGCCGAGAATTCATGGATTCGAACCGCGGAAGCTTACGTATAAATCCTGAACATCGCAAAGTAAACGACTAAAGAAAAATAGGTAACAGAAGTAGTACTATCGTGATTTTTGCATTAGTGATAAGAATAAAGAAACTTATTTAAATTGTCATTGCAAGAGTATGTATTTAGGAAATTCAGAATATAATTCTTCCTGCTTTCGCTCTTATTGAGATAAAATCAGACTCTTCAGGAATGTTAGTGAATAGTGTAAGAATGGAATGTTCAAGAAACTAAGACGTTCTTAATAAAATATTGCTAAGAACTTATATTTAAAATTCCCTATTTATCGCTCGAAGGAAGAAAATTGGAAGAATATCATCGTATATAATTATGACAAGGCATCTTCGAATAGCATATATTCTTTTGTGAAAGTTTACTCAAACTGTCACTTACATTGTTTGTCACTTATCTCTTATGACAATTACTAACATTGCTAACGGCGGTTACTGAAGCACATTCTTCTAAATGTTAATACATGTATAGTAAGTACCCTGTATTATGATTTTGAAGTAAATTCAACCACATATCATTTGAAAATAATTATCAAGTTCATATTGATAACTATTCGAGAAAAAATTTTAAATACATACTTACGAATAAAACTTGAATATGTGTTAAATAAAGTATAAATAACGAACTTCAAAATAATTTATATTAAATATGTGAAGAATCCAAAAATGACATAAATAATCGTTCCTGTTGAAAATAACGTCATAATTCCATAATATGTTGCCACGATGGTAAAATATTCTTAGAACATATTGACCGCTAAGAAGTCGAGGAATCATCATAAAATAATCGAAAGAAAAAGAAACTTTATTGGACTTTTGATGCACGACAATTCATAATGTTTGGTTTCCAAAAGTATTGTCTTAAAATTACTGTAGGTTGTTTTTTTTAACTGAAATTAAAATGAATTCAAAAACCAAACTAGCAGGAATGCGCGGCATATCAAACCTTTCTTTCACTTAAGTGTTAACATTTAACAATTACTCAATTTGTTTAGATCGTGACATCAATTAAATAAATACTGTGATGGAAATTACGTAGAAGACATTCACGCTACAAGAATCAATATGAATGAAAATGACTCAAAAAGTTGGAACAAATTCTAGAACATTCAATGCGAAGACTAAGTTGAACATGTTTCTGAAAATGTAATTTAAATGATTTATACTTATCAAGGTTTGTACATGTAGGGATCTATGACAAAGATAACCTTCAGTTCACCTTAAATTAAAGCGTAATACACCCCGTTAATAATAATAACTGATTTATTTGTGAAAGTATATGTATCAGACAACTGACGGACATTGCGTTTCGATGAAACTAACAGTTGAATTTGAAAACTCTTATCCTCGAACTTAAAATATTGGCTATCTTCGATTAGCTACCTTTAAACTCGTCGTTTCGCACGCTTGCTTCAGATAGATCAAGGCCTTCCTGAAGAAGTGCTTGACACTTCCAAAAGCTCTGAGCAAATGGCAGCAGATTTTTTTTTTTTTTGCGTTTTTCAAGATATATGAGTTTTTAATGAAAATTGAAACTATTCTATGCACTTTCTTGTATTCGAGCAAACTTATTTCAAAAAATATTTTCAGTTTTTTTTTTTAGAAATGTCTGAAAATGTCACAGGTTCTTTATGTAAAGAACGTTCAAAAATTAAAATATATAAATGATCTCCAGCACAGTACAGCTGGTTTTAATGCTGACGCATTCACCAAGTGCCAGCTAAAACGCTTCTAATCTGACGGAGTTACACGTAATACATCCATTCAGACATGCCAATTTTCGGGTACATCCATCTCTCGAACAGTAAAACAACTTATCCTGATGGGTACGCAGATGTACATCTAGATAGGATCTTAAACACTGATTTAACGATCGAGGAAATACAGCAGGGGGGGGGATAGTAAGAAACGTGTTAACAGAAAGTCAGTCAACAAAACTCGTTGCAAATCTATATGGCACATCCGGAGAAAAACAACAATTCAACTCAACGTGGAATTTATATCGGTGGAGGGGGGGATTTCAACCCCCACATACATTAGAGGCGATACTGACAATGACACGTACTCTACCTGCATCTTCTTGCAGGAACTAAAAGAGAGGCTGCTATCCACTTTATCAAGAAGGCAAGTGGGTCAGGCATAGGCTTAACGGACACAAAGAGACCCGCGTGGGAGAAATATCACTTTAGTGTTCGCACTTGATATACCCACGCACAATATCTTTCAAGTAATTATTATTATTACTATTTTTTTGGGTATTTTCTCACCCGGGGTTCAAGGTTTGAAGGGTCTTTAGGCATACTAGATTCCTAATTTTACATATTTAGAATCGTGCAAACTATTCGGCAGTTTTCAGGCATGACTGGCCTTTGAACTTTTGGTATAATTTTATGAGGAAAAACAAAACAATTCTTCCAAATAATATTTAATTTTTTTGTTAATAAAACCGTTGCTGTTATAACAATTGTTATAATCTCAATACAATCGTGTTTTATACTGTATTGAGGGGTGATCTGTTTCTCATTAATCGATGTTGTGATATGCAGGGTGAGTAAAGTCGATGATGCGTTCTTTCCTTTTCTGTAAGTTACATAGTAGAATGTCTGGTATATTTGACAAGATCTTTTTATCATTTTGTAATGAAAGATGGTAATACATTTTGAGCTGATTACTTTCTATGGTGGTTTTAGCTTTGTATTCATACAAAATGATGAAATCCTCTTTTTCCAGGTCGTTGTTTGGTTGCCACTGCTAGGTGGTTTATATTTGCTGTTAGGTTTTAGGTGTAGATAATGAGTGTAGTCTAGATTTTTGCACCAAATGATTAGGTGATCTATTGCGTCTTAATGAACGTTGGTATACTCTACATTCATCATTAACATTCAGATTGTTTTTTCATTTTTACTTTCATGCATTCTGTATAAATAGTACAGAGGAACTTATATAGTGCTACAGCGAAAAACGACCATTTTTCGACAGAAAAATTGGTATTGTATATCCTTGACACAACAAAAGTGGATAATGGTTGTTCCAATATGTAATAAATTACTTCCTTTAACATGCTCTGTAGTCAGAATACCATTTTATGGGTGATACCAAAAAATTTGTTTACATTAAAACGTCTGACCGTGTCTAAAGAACTGTTTTCCTCTTCTTAAATATTCTTAATCCTACTAAAAGGGGGGGGGGGACTTGAGGAATTGTCTTGCAGCCGGCAAGAATGCCGAAATGTTAGGCAAGGCTAAAGAGATTAGAAAACATACTAGTCGTTGCCATTCTGTAGCACCTCTAGTTTCAGTTATTGATTGAAATAACGTGGCCGACAATAGCTTAATATCTCATCTGAATTATAAAGAGCCCCATCTCTAACCACCTGCATGTGAAGAAGAGCAAGGGAAAATGTACTTTGGAGAAGTTTGGACTACCATACCTGTAATCTTTTCTGGACACAACAGACTTATTAACAGGGTAATATGAGTTGTTGCTGAGATTTAAAGAAGTGTAAAGCCTTTAAGGTCGCATCAACATCGAGGCCATTAGCGACCACAACTGCATTTAACGGTATGTTAACTGTGAAGATGACATGATATGGTGATGATAGGGGGTGAAAGGCCGAACAGAAATACAACTATGCCCGAGGTAGGACTCAAACCCGCCATCGTTCGTTCCGAGATCGCAACGGTAATACTTAACGACCGCGGGCATCCGGACTAGGCAATACAGTATAAAGCCTTTGTCACGTAATGATATTGCGTTATTCCGCTGTTCCGATTGGCTTACTAAATACTTTCAATTATTATTATTAATTATTATTATTATTATTATTATTATTATTATTATTATTATTATTATTTACTAGACTCGTTCGAAAAAACACATTTTGTAAATATTTTTTAAAAAGCGTAAATAGTAGAGCCGAACTTCGCAAGGTCAACTGTACGTTACAGCATTAAAGTTCTGGTACTGTAAGAAAATAGCCATTCTAATATTCCAAAATGTTGATAAAAAATTGTACAGTAAATCAAACAGTCCTTTTAGTTTTATCATAAGAAATTATTTATGTCTTTTTTTAAATTTTGATTATATACAGATTTTGGGTTTCTGTCCTGTTCTTGACCTAAGTTACGGAATAGGAGTGCCCAAAAGAACTCAGTCTGCAAAACGTATTAGAAAGTTGAATTTTTTTGAGTTCTATTTAAGAAACATAATTCCGTCCCCCCACTGTTCCCTTCATTACCCCACCTTTCTCCGCCAAGCCCCGTGATCCCACCTGACCCTACAAACCTTGTGCCCAATGGAACACTCACAAATGACAGAGTCGTTTACGCATTACGAGTGATTAGGTGTGTTAATATCTTTTTATGTCATAATCTGCAAGCTATTATTTTTTCGTCTTCAACCTAATGAATGCAGGACTATGGAGTAATTTCTTATTCAGCAGTAGCACATTAACATGGTTTTGTGTTCATAGTTTATTACAAATTGTCAAACACTGCATATAACATCATATAACCTTAGCGTATTAAAAATAGAAATAATATAATACATACAGAATATAATATAATAGGTCAACAATTTCCCAATAAAATTGTGAACCTATTAATAACAACAATAATAATAATAATAATAATAATAATAATAATAGTAATAATAATATCGTTATTATCATAATCGCCATCTCGTATTTTGTAAGTGTTCCGACAAATTCGTAAATAATTTTTTTCGTGAAAATTCGGTAAACGTCTCTCAAATTCACACCGGACAACACTAGCGCCCGTGTCCTTTTATCCTTTAGTCCCCTTTCCCAACAAAGAGTTGACAGATCCAGTGTCTACCTTTGTCTCCCGGCGATCTCGAGCTGGCTGAAGGCGTGAGCGCTGTTCGGCGTCGGCGTCGGCTGGGTGCAGCGTCGGGACGCGCGTTTTCGGGCGCGGGACACCTGTCCGTGGGCGGCACCTGCCGCCGCCCCCACCGCCGCCGCCGCCGCCGCCGCCCGGAGCCGCGCCGCGCCGCCGCCCCCGCAGTGATTGATGCTCGGGGGCGGGGCCGATGGCCGGTAATGGCTGGCGATCTGTTTTGCCTCCGGCGCAATTAGCCCGCGTGATCCATCAGCTCGGCGCGCGCACTTGTCGCGCACGGACCCCAGCAGCTTTGCGTCCCAGCGCGGCTGCCGCCCCCGCCCGGCCCCGCCCCCGACCCCGCGACCTCACATCCGGCAGAAGACATCGGGGATACTTCGTCTAAGATCGCGCAGAAGTACCCACGTGCAAGACCGTCTCGGGTGGGTCAGCATCAACACTGTAGGGTTCGAGTCCCGTTGTGGTGGTTTTTTATTTATTTTGTTTTAATTATTTTTTATTTTGTTTTTATTTGTTTTTATTTTATTTATTTTCATTTTATTTTATTTTATTTTTTATTTATATTTATTTTTTTATTTAAGGTCGCATCAACTTCTAGGTCATTAGCGACCACTATTGCGTGTAACGGTATGGTAACTGTGAGGATGACATGATATGATGATGATAGGAATGTGAAAGGACGAACACAATACAATCATGCCCAGGCGGCGACTCGAACCCGCGATCCTTCGGTCCGAGACCGCTACGGCATTACGACCTTAGCGATCTGGTGGTGTATTTACGGATAGATCTATTGAATTCAACCTCTGCCTGGAGGAGGATATTCTAGCAGTCGGCTCTTCTGATTGGTAGTTTTAAGTTGTTTCGCCAATCAATTCCAGGCGGATGGCGGAGGAGTACTTAAAAAAAACGAGCCACGGACCGTTTAAGATTTGTGCTCATCATCTTCCCCTTCTTATACACGCATTTGAATAAAATCGATCCAAAACTTGAAGCATCAGAGCTGCTTGGTCAAGTCGAACACTTAGATCCTCAGTTTCTAATTAATTGATCGACGAAAATGTTAATATGTACTGTACGAGTATTGTCCCTGGGGAGGGAACTCTACAAGTTCACGTGAAGGACGGCAGCCGATGTAATGCTACAATCGGAATGCAACATCTCGAGCGCGCGTGACGATATGCACTACACTTACGAAACAAATTACTTTAAGTACTTGACACGTTGAGAATCAAATACTTACTCTATCTCCGAGGGGTCTGGTCTCGCTCCGCCCCCGTCAGTGCGGCTGCCAGCTCGGACTGGCATTCAGTAAGAGGCAGCGACGTTCTTTCCCCTTAAGTACCCAGAAGGTGAAAATTTTGTAGGTACAAAAGGGAGGAGAATCATTGCTCACAGCCGAAGAAAGAATTACTTTCAATATATGAAACCTTTTCACAATGTGGTGTGTAGCTCACTGGCATGCTCAAAGAGCCAATGACGAGACATTCACTGCGAAATTGTGAACCCAAAACTATTATAATGACTTACTGTTCTACGAAATCTCACTTGGTGCAGGAGAGTTTACAGGTTGGAAAAATATTTGGAACAAACCTCTAAAAGGTGTTTACATAAGTCAAAATACTTCCGTGCAATATGCAGACGCCTTCGTAAAATTATTCTGCAAAGTAGTCAATATTTTTAAGCATGCCTTGAATAGAGGAATACTAGTGTTTTTATGCTCATAGCGGAAAATATGTAGCTAGAGAGCTTACTTGATTCTCCATTAACAGGAAATTGGATCGGTATTGTAAAATCTTGTGAGCCATACGTGCGCTAGACGGCCTGACTTATTGTGAGGCGAGGCATTGTTTTCAATTGTAGTGAATAGAGCTCGTAAAACAAATAAAATATTCTACAATGTTTCCTTCGTATGTTGTAAAAACTATCAATTATTTTATACGCCTCAAACTCGGAGCGGTTAATTCGAACTCTTTTTCTTTTCCTAGGACAAATTACGTGAAAGAATGTTGACTTAAGAAATGAAAAAGACAATTGAAATCTGTACAGATTTATTTTTAAAATACATGTTTTGTGATAAATGAATTAGATAATCTACATATTATAAACAAGGTGAAATGTAAAGATTTTTATAATTGTCATTTCAAACGATTATTTAATGTAATTGTTTTATTTGCTGATGGTAAGGCTCAGTGTAATCACCTTATGCTCACATAAGCTGTTGCGTCCTAAACATGGCTGAACCACTCTCCGTTAGAAAACGGAGTAGTGTTTTTATGCTCCGAACCAGAAAAAAACAGGGATTCGTAATGCTTTTCTTTCGAGAGGAGTTTACCAGTAGATCAGAATAAATCATAGATACTTAAACTTCAGGAGTAATTACACAGCAATATTTGTAAACACTCAAATCATAACTAACCATCTTTTACAAGTATACGTAATGCAGAAAACCACTGAAATGAAACATTATGCCATGAATAATGGACAACACAACTACTTTCAAGTATAACCTACGTTTTTAATAAAGACTGCATTTGGCTCCACATATGAAAGGCGTGTAGCGAACTGAAAATCTCCTAATCGAAACTTGCTCCGCTCAGCAAAACGATGAAGAATAACGACTCAGAAAGTTGTCTGTCTAACGACTCCAAAACGCGCTGTCGTCGTAAAACCAGGCTTTCGTAAACGCTGCCGGGCAGCATCGACCGGCATAGCGCATCTTTTGCGGGGCTGGGCGGGGCGTGGTGGGCGGAGAGAGAGAGGAGGGAGTGGAGGGGAGGAGAGGGTGGGGCGGGGAGGGGGCGTCCGGGGCTGGGGGAGGTCGAGGCGGTGAGGGGCACCGTCGGGCGGCGCGCGCCCAGCTGTCGTTGTTCCCCGGCCTGCTAGCCGTTGACACAAGGAGTCACTGGCCGTAGCCTCGATTCCCGTTGACCGACGAATAGACGACCTGTGCTCCGAGGACTGTTGTTGTGAGCTGGGTGCTGAGTGTTCAATAGACGGTTTCAAGTCCTTAGAGACGATGTTTTTACCGAGATTGTCTGTTTCCAAACAATAAACACCGCTTTCATGTTCTTTTTAAATGTAAGGGAAGAAACCAGAGTTCATGATTTGCTGCTTTAAACAATCTCGTTTAAAGAGATATTATTTTAAAAAATGGATAACCTTCAAGAGAAAGAATTCTACCTTCAAGATCGTAGAAATAAGGTGAAAAAAATTTTTTTGTTGCATTATTCGCAAATTTTGACGGAGAGAGGGGTGCTTTCCCGTAATCCAATTTTTCGGAATCAAGGACTCACAAAACGTAGAGTATGGTTACAAAAGGTATTTGAGGAAGAAATTTAATACATTTACGAACAAGAATTATCTGGTTTATGGTATCAGGAGCCCGCACTACATTTTCTGCGGAAAAATCACGTTTTTTTTGCCGCTGCTTTTTATAAATTTCTCTATTACGTAAGTAGCTTGCAAGAAAATAAAAGTGTAACATTGAAATGGCTGAATAACATGAATTCATTAACTTGGTAAGCGACATTATTTCAACTCAAAATCTTCTGTGCATCTCTGCACAAATACCTACCTTCTTAAGAGAAATTATTGTTCAGAGAAGAGGTATTTTTAATTATTTATGTAATTACTCTATTTGATAAATATTCTCATTATGACGAGGGAACTTTCAAAAAGCAATCAATTGGTCTAACTTTCTTCAATGTTTCATTATTTTCATCGGCTTCAAATATCTATAGATTAACATGCATGTTATTGCTTTTGAAAAGTCTAAGTTGCAGTCAATTTAGCTCTCAAGTCGAATCATTCACAGTATTTTTAACTCATTACAACTGAACAATTCCTAGCTACACAACTGTCGATTCTGCACCTTATCATCTGCATGCCCCTTTTAGTATGCACTTAAAGGCAAATGCAGCTCTGAGAGACCCCAACGACCTACCATTACCCCTGCTCTCCTTGAAAATTTGTTAGATTTTATTTTCATTACAAAAGGTATAAAATGATCATTTCGTATTTGCTTTGTGTGAATTATAATTCCTTATTGGTATATACTTTTCGTAGTACATAATGCTTGCCTATATGATATAATCATCCTCTACATACAATACGCTAAGGAAAGACAAATTTTAATACAGGAAGTCTTTGACACATAGCCTTGCAAGTTTGCTCTTGTTGAATAAAGAATAATCCCCAGTTCTATCTCGAACAAATTTAAGGTTAAGTTGGTGTAGGTTAGGGCTAAGGTTGGTTCAGTTGGTGTAGCGGGCCCAAATGCTACCAATAGCTCACATTGCGACACAACGCATTTTACCATACGGTAAAATTCGAAAAGGATGCGTTTTATGAAGTTATAAGCAAATTTGGTGTCTAAATGATACGCAAGCGTTTTTTTTTATTTACGAAATAAAAAACAGCTTGCGTGTCATTGGGACATCAAATTTTATAATAAGTTCATCCAAGTAATCCATTTTGAATGCCGTATGGGCTACATTTCTCAAGGGGACTTTCTCTTCATTGAAGAAACGTTTATCGTTGGCTTCCAGCAAGAAGCTATTTTAAGTTTTAAAACAATAATTGACACATTTTGCACGGAGACACAGAGTATTATGATTATTGACTCCCAGTATATTAATTAATGCTAAGTAACTAGAAAGTGTCTTATCAATCGTGTACCATAGCCATTCTGATTCTCGGAGAACACTAAATGGACGGGGTAAACGGCAGATCCTAGAATTGCAATAGAATTGAAGAAAAAATTTATCTAAGACCGAATGACAGATGTACTACAATCATCTAATATAATATAATAATCTAATGTAAAGCAATGCATCACAAACACATCTGCATGTTTTTAATAAAATATCATTTTTCGACGATCGTAAAGATAGAAATTTGGAATTTTCTGTTCTTGCGGTTCTTTCCGTAGGATCCCAGATGGATAGATGGATTTCTTATTTTAAAGAAGTAGTTTAATACCACCATGATTCTCAGATTGAACAATTGTTTTCTATGTCGACAGATACTATATAAAGATTGCTTTTTTTTATTTATTTTTTTAAGCAGGTGTGGCTGTAATATAATGCCGGAGTTTCCATGATGTGCTTATTGTCAGAAAGGCAGCGCCACAAAATCTGAAATGATATACGGGCAGATATCCTATTGTTTTTTATTTAGTTTTTAATACCGATTAAGGCCAAAATGAGAGTCAGCCTCTCTATCTTTGGGGATAACCGTTATCAAAAGGTGATTAATTGTGAAAATAAAAGTAATACCATGTTACCATTTTCACTACGTTCATCGTTGTTACTAGGACCGTTGCTTCAAACAACCGCAAACAAATGTGTTGTTGCATATTCGTGGCAATAAGAATCAATTTTGATCTGATTATCAAAGCGAAATGACGATATTGGAATGAAATAAAAATCGTTTAATATAGTAGTAAAATTCATAAGCTTGAAGAAAGATGTTATCAATTTTTAAGGATTTCCTCATTAGGTGCAAAAAATGGGTTCGCTCTTTTCGAAATTTTCCCAAACATCTGAAAGAGTGCTCTCTGAAATGTATTCTTAAAGTAAGGTAAATGAGTAAAGAAATACATTTCTTTTCACATGTTCACCCCATTCCGATATGGGTTATTCCTGGGATAGGACGACTGATCACGTTTTGGTCCTAATTGGGTTAAAACTAACTCAAATAATAAAGCAGCCGTCTGTAGATAACTTCCAATTTTGTGTCGCTGCTTCCAGGACTATTACCCATGGCGATGGAATCGATTTTTTTGTACTCATGCGATAAACAGAAAGTCTAAACTATCACTTGGAGATAGAAAAGATAATAATTATAAAAGTCATAAACGTTGAAATAGTTACTTCTTACTTAAATAGAGAGGAAAACTGTTATAATTATCCCCTCGCTTTTGGAATTCGACTGTTAATATAACAAATACCGGAATGCAGCTCTCATTTGCTTCACTCCTGGTATATACTATATTAACTCACTTGTCAATCACCTGTTCTGAATACGTAGAAATGGGAGTTATAAGACAGAATAATTTTGTTTATTTCCCATAAAATACCAATTGAACTAACTCATGATGTTTGGTGCAGTATGTCGACGTGAATAATTCATTGTGAGATATACAACTCATTTCCTGATATTAGGAGACATCAAGAGTTAATCAAGTAAACACAAATGTCATAGAATCACTCAATTTAATTGGTGACTCGTGCTTTAGAAAATCCACACATGAACCATCATTCCGAAGAAGGATTCGAAACACTGACCTTCACTTCGCAAAAAATAACTTCTTATTATCACTATATTGATTTTGTTCCGAAACTACAGAATAGCATTCGTAGAATTCAGTTATTCCGGTAACTTCTTTGAGCACTAAAGTCGCCTTATCTCCACGAGCAGCCCCGTTCTCCGCGGCGACGGGCCGTGAGAGCGCAGTGTGCGTGCCGGGCGCCATCGCCTTCGCCTTCTCCGCCTCCGCCTTCGCCGCGCGTGATCCGTCCGGTGAACGCGCCTTCCTCCCCTCTCCCCCCACCCTCCCCCCAATCTCATTCCCCACCCCCTCCGCCACGCTGCAGCGGACTCCGCTCGGCGCTGTGAGGGGGAGGGCAGGTAATGAGAGCCAGCGACCGCGGTATTTATTTTTATTTAATTATTAGTATTTTTTAAATTATTACTTTTATTATGATTAATATTAATAATTATGCTGTTATTACGGGTCGCCTATCGTGGCCAAGACGAATGCTATACAGCCCGGCGAGCCCCGCGCGGCAGATGGCGGCGGCGCGCGCGCGCGCGCGGGGAGACCGCCTGCCCGCCCGCCCTCTGCCGCCTCCGCCGCCGAGCTATCCGTGTAATTACGGGACGCGGAGCCCGCGCCCAACACCGCTGCGAACCGCGGGGCGGCGCGGGCGGGCGGAGCGGGGGGAGGGGCGGAGCACTGCCCGGGCGATGCCGTGCGTCGCCCGATCACGGGGCAACGACGGCGGAGGCGGCGGGGCGACGGCCGGGCAATGGTGCGGAGAAGGTACTGGAAGCAATGGCGGGTCATTGATGACCGTGTGGTGACAGTTAACGACGCCGACGAAAGTGATGACAGTAATCGTAGTTGTCGAAATGGGTGAAAGTGTGTGCTGGGTTGCGAGTGTCGTGAAAGACTATTGCACAAGCACTTGCACAGGCTTCACTGAGGCTAACAATGTGCTCACTATCAGACTCCCCATCGGATCGTCCGGATGTACAATGGTTGCACGCGTTTAGCACATAAACGCAAATCACTGCTCTGAGGGTAGTTGTTTCTAAGGTTCAGTGGATTTATCAAAACAAACTGTCAAAACGAAGTCGGATCACTTCAGTGTCGTGTTACGTATTTAAATATAGACATCAAGGATGCAATTTCTTGCATATGTATAAAGATTATTTGTCATAGGCGTAAAGGAAACTTTTAAGTGAATGACTGAAATCTCCAGCTGTTTCTGATATATTTATCAAAAATAATGTGAAGAAAGGTAGAATTTTGTCGCACAATATCAATAAAGCAGGATTCGATAATACACCACATAATTGACATTTAAATATTGAAGGTGTGAAGCGTGTATACCATAATATTTGTATATATTTACTAAAATTGGTCTCAATCTAATAAAAAGTTATCAGTGAATTAATTAATTTCAGTATTTTTCGCTGCTATTGGTTGCCAACCAAATAATGTCGAAATATGCCGAATATGTTTGTTATGTCGTAGGCTTCCGCGGCCAGAGTCATGATCTTGGCTGTCACCTCGACTTATCACCTGGATTGACCTATCACCTGAATTGCCTCAATATAAACAAGAGCGCCCTACATCCTTGCGCAGTACAGCCCCTAAAGAGGACCGCGACATGTCGGTCGAAACGTCGGCACATCAGCCATCGACGCGGACAGCCCAGATCATGGTTGTAATGTCTTCGTCAGAATTTCGAATCTACCAATAATACTCAGTTACTTTCCATTAAAAAAGTGGTGCACTTTTTTTAGAAATGCCTCTTTACTTTTCAATAGATTAACTAACTTTTCTTTAACTTTAAACCTTTTATTGTTGATAAACATGCTTTGACTCATGTATCAAGTTCACAAATTGCAGACCTTTTATAGACAAATCGAACACCAAACATTTGTTTTATCCATTCTGACAAACTGTATTGTAAAGAAGTTTCATTCCATCAAGGAAACTGGCAGAACAACTACCCAAAGTTGCACGAAACACTCTCCCTAGTTGTCGTCAACTATCTTCTGTCGGAGCCCGAGGAAAAGAAAAATCTGATTTTATCACGCGCCTATTTCTCAATTTCCATCTTTCTCGGGGATGAACACGCCAGCAGCACATTACCAAATCACCAAGAACTCGATTTCCGAAAGGCACGTACCCCACTGCGTAGACGTGCGGCGGTATCTTGCGTGCCTGTGCGTCACGCGTTTCCTCACTGCCTTCAACTCCGCCCCGCCCACCAGCCCGGCTCCTCGCCCCTTCAAGACCCGCCTTTCCTTCCGGTCGCGCCCCGATAACTGTGGACTCAACCGATGTTCGGTCCGGGCCCCGCCCTCGCGGCTCTGTCGTAAGCCGTGATGTTTTGAGCGCGTGCTCGTCCCCTTGCGTGACTTCGCGTGAGGCGTGACCTTCCGTTCGCCAGCCCATTCCACCTCACGTGCCGTCCTCGGCCCCTCCCCCCCTCACGGATGCCCGCAGCAGGCAACCAAAGAGAGGTAAACCCACCTTCGATGAATAGCAACAATCTGCGTTTCGAACGACCCACAAATATTTCCTCCAGGATATTTTTCTCCTCAAATCTCGCATATTTAATTTGAAAAATGGATGTAGTTAACTTTCCATTTATGATAATTTAATGTATCGAAATTATTTCATTAAAGTAACTGCCTATTAATTCAGGAGACGTACACAATCAGCTTTTCGCATTAAAATAATATGGCCAAGGCAACTCGGCTCATAGTTTCACAGTAATTTCATGATGACCCTTAATATATTCATCCTGAAGCTCATATTAGATGAAAATTTATTCCACAGAAGCAATAAAGACGACGAAATGAGGTCCCACTTTAGGCCTGGAGGAGAAGTTTGTTAGCACTCCTCTGGGATGTGGCATCCTGCACGCAAGCAGCGAGACACCTCGTAAGGAACACAGGTAAGTCGGGGGAAGACCGGGAGAGTAGTCAAACTACTAAAGATACCACATTAAAAAAACAGGAGACTCGTGTAATTTAAGTATGGAACTCAAAAAACCGTCAAAGACACTGTCCCACTGCAAACGAAAGAACCAAACGAAGAAAATTCAAAGTGAACTAGGGAGCTTCGTATTTAACCTTCCGATAAAGAAAATATAATTTTAATGTAATTCTCTTACTTAAAGTAATAGAATATTGACTGAAAATCTTGCCAAACGACTGCCAAACGCCAAATTGAGGCCTTATTTTACGTGGCGAGACTCGCGCCTTCAGGTCCGCGTTCAGTCCGACCACATCCAGTCTGACCACATGAAGAAACATCTTTGTAAATTCCCGTAATGAATGTCAAGGTATACGAAATAGTTGACTAAATGCAAGAAGTGCATACAAAATTATTACTGCTGCACATTTTCATTAATGCAATGGAATGGACCATGCCGGAGAGCTCAAGCTCCAAAAATTCAATAGAAAAATCAAAAAAATAGTTTACTTTATAGATGTCGGAATGAGAGTTGAACTCAAAAAGTCCGTTTTGCGGTGCCTAGAACGCACCGTTTATAAGTTAGAAAGTGAGTTACGTTTATTACAGCGTAATATGCTTCGAAATTGTATTGCGGCCGCTGATTTCTTCGTAGCATAATCTACAAAACTACGTTTTTCGGTCGGTGCGGAAACGAAGTAACCCCATCTAGCAGTAGAGTTTTGTCTCGATGTCTCTAATATATCGCACAAAATTATAATATTTCGTTAGCAAATTTTAAACATACGGAGGGGATAAACTGCGCTTGTTACAGCACATCAAGGATTGCTAAAACTGTTGTCTCTACTGAACGTACATCTACGAACAGCATATTCAAAACTTGTTCAGTGCTGAAGTGGACTGTCGAATACGAAGAGATGCATGGATCCAAAGTGTTTCACACTCTGCAGCTGTAGTGTTTCGAGTACATGAGGGTCTGATTAGCACCCGGTAGACTGGTGACGAGTGTTTACTTCATCTCTCAAAAGGACTGAAGAAATATACATTTTAATTTTTTAACTTTAAGTCAATCAAGTTTGTTGACATCAGAATACATAGTTTAGACTATTAATGTCAATTTTTCTCATGAAAAATGAACTTAATTTCTTTCAGCTCTCAAGATTAAATATGAGCAAATAATGATATAAACAAATTCAAGCCCCTACAATCAAAATGTTTGGGAGTAAAGTTATTGAATGACGAAAATTGTACGGCTGGTAATAAATCTGATGAATTCGATATCTACATATTTTTTTATTTTTCTGTCATTTATACTACTTGGTGCACGTTTTGCTCTCGTCAGACAAAAAGTAATAGAGTATTGAATATTGAGCACTGAATGTACTACTGGAAACAATGTGATACATATTTTTTAACATTTCCATTATGAAAATATGGTTTCAAACTACATCATGTTCGTAAACTAAGTCATGAAAGGCTGTAATGATGACGAAATATCGGACGCCTGCACGATAACCTTCTGATGTAAACATTGCTATCTATGGTTAGCCTCGTGTGTGTGACCAAAACTGCAAATTGTTCTTGAACACAGGTGCGAACGACACATATGGTGTTCTCAACTCCCCAGGTATGAACACCACCGCTCTCATTCCCCACCATTTTCTCCTCCTCCTCCTGCTCGTCTTCCTCCACCGTCTTCCCGTCCTCCCCAAGTGCCCTCACGTCGAGACTTCCTCCCCGAGGGGACCGCATTACGGCTAAACCGCTATTAAATTATTAGCATCAGCGCGTCTCG
>BOPP01000005.1:9276764-9299304 GCA_017312745.1 Gryllus bimaculatus | reverse complement strand
AATATGTGACCACTCCAGTAATTACCAAAACTTGTCTAGAAACAATATTTATTATTAGTATTACATTAATAAGACACAAATATAAAAAACACAAATTGGCTGGTAGAAAAACTGGAGCTGATGCGGAAATACCGATTTTACTGAAACCAGCGTAAAAAGTGCATAAAGAAATAAATAAAGTATTTCAGACATAAAAAAGTACGCAGACCGTTGTTATCTATTTATGTGATCTAGGCTGTCTGAGGGTTAATACCCAATTGCCAGTTTAAATAAATTTATCATTATCTTATCTGTATAGTAAGATTCTGCAAAGACCTAACAATAAAAGGTACTTAAACAAAAAAAATCTTTCTCTATGGTAATAAAAGAAGTCGCCCATGTGTTATTCGAAAATTAAAAAATACAATTAAAACACGAAAAAGTGATGCGAGTACTGAATAAATGGCTTGTTGACTTCCACCGAAGAGTTGCCGGGCTTACGTCTGGTGTTCTGGCAGCGAGTCTGGGAAATCTTAGGTTTGCAGTTCTCGCGTGATTGTGGTAGAATTAACGAAACTAGCTAGATAAGCTGAGTCGAATTCACGCTGACGAGTAATGCGAATTGTAACTGTCGGCTGCTCTGATCGCGAAACTTCTCCCGATCAATTCAAATGAATGCTAGAGCGGTACTTTAAAACAAACGGGCTACGGCTCCGCGGGCTCGTCTATCTTCTCCCCTTATGCTTATTTGCACAACCTATCTCACATATCGGATGACCCCATGGGGGCTTCGAGCTGGTCGGTGGCTGTGCGTACTTTGCTGAAGGGGAGGAAGATACCTAGTGAGAAAAAATTCCCACAAGTCGGACGAGTAAGGCTGGTGCCTGATCGCAGAACACACCATCAACGCAGAACCAACAACGGGGAAAGGAATCGTCGCCATCTCCCAGGATAAAACATTCCTACACTAAGGAACTAATCTCCATAACAGTTGACATGCCGCGAGAACCAATCCAATCAAATGTCGGCATCTCTTAGGAAATAGGAAGTAGCAGCAACCTTGTTGACACTTGAAGTGCCAGCGAGACCCTCAGCAGTATTAGAACCTGACGGGGACTGACGCGAAGGAACCCCGGGAAATTTTTGACTGCTGCGCCGCCGCATTCCTTTCGGAGCCTGCACGCTTGAGATACGTCCCTGAAGCGCAACAAGGCCGATCTGGCGGCCGCCTGGTCGACAGTCGGGTTCGGAACCGGTTCATTCGCGTTCTTATCCCGTTCCGTACCGCCGCTGCGTTGTATATCCCGCCCCCTCGCCAGCCATCACCACCTCCATAAATTATGGGGGAGCTCCGCGCCCAAATGGTTCCCTCGATCGACGGGAAGTGCATCAGCAGCTCCGAAGAACTCGTGCGGCTCTCAATTTTATTCAAAAACCGGATTTAACGAGACTCGCTCCAAAACGCGGCCTGCCCTGCTCTCCGCGGCCATCGCTAGCCGATGCGACCCAACAGCAATGAGGATTTATCGCGCGTTCTGTCATTTCCGCTTAGTTGGGTTGGCTGCATGTAATTTTACTTTTCTCTCGATGGACAATATAGTGGTAGTTTCAAGCAAAGTGATCGGATTGCGGCAGCTTTTGTTCTCACCCTGTGCGATGTGCTTTCTAAAAGTGTTTAGTTTTTTTTCCTGTGACGTAAGCGTATTAAAGTACTTAATAAAATTTCGTTAATTTTTGGATTCTTTCATTCAATTTTCATTAAGTTTGATTTGACATTTCCTTCTCGTCTTGAGATTATCTTATTCGAACAAGTACAATCTGAAGTGAAAATTTACGTTTTAAGAATTTTATAATTATGATATTGACTTCAGTTAGTGATTCGTGATTTAAATGTTCCATGAATAGTAAAAATGAAAAATAATTATTTTTGTAATTTAATTTGTTGAGCATTGTACATTTATACGATTATTATTATTATTTATGTGTGCTGTATGAATATGGTCGTTGTTGAATACCGCTGGTATTTAAAAGGAAGGTGCGAAAATGGTAGTGAGCGATTCCCTCTCACTTAGAAATTTCATTTCTAAATGTTAATTCTAGACAATTCTTGTCCATTGTGCGATTTCATTCATAGTAATTCAGTTATTTACCCTGCTAGACTGTAAATAAAAAGAAAATAAATACGTTATCTTTTTTAAATTAAAAAATCTTTGATTAATTGATGGTTGCTTTCACTTTACGTCTCAAGCTACTCGTGTGCAACCTTTCCCCAATCCCAAAGCAATGTAAACAGCATTTTAGTGTTACTAAAATGGTGCTTGGTTTTAGGAGTTTTATGTCAATTAATATGTTAGTCGTATTTGTGAGATTATTGAGATACAAAAGTAAACAAATTGCTAAAAAAACACGTGAAATTTCTATGTCAGAGGTGTTGTTCTTTAATAATTTCTACCTACATTCCTGGCAAGGATATGGGTCTTCATGAGCCGCCCCTCCCCATTTTAAAACATAGTACATTTAGGTTTTATTTTATTACCACGTTTCCAATTAAAAATTACGTTATCGTCACACAATATATTGATGTAATACTGATTTCATGACTGCCAAATTATGAAACTTTGATTGTTGAAAAGGAGTCCTGAGCACCAAGTCTTATTCTAGGACGGTGAACATGCACAGTGGAATATTAATATTTTCGCTACGTTCGTTTAGATTTGGCGAAATCAGTCTTGAAAATCATTAAGATGACTGAAAAAATAATCATTATAATTAGGCTTTATTTAAAAAGTTCTACGGAAACCATTTCTATCACAATAGAATATTATTTATTCGGAAATTTATTGATATGAACCGTTACTTTTCACGATCGTTCAGATATTTTAATAATTAAACAAAATATGATTAGCGATAAAAAAATAGGATGACATATTCATTTAACTTATAAAAAATGACCAAGTATATGAAATATTGTTATTACCAGATGAAAATGCTTTGTACTCAGGACATTAGATTGATTGCCATACAGTTGGTCTCCTGAGGCAACTGAAGATGGAATCAGTGCTATCGTAGAGAGACAATAACTACTTGATACGGAGTATAGCGAGATGGTTATGTGTAAGAAATTTACGGACGAAGGAAAATGCTCAACAGTGTTTCAGAATACGCCTAAAAAATATTTATCTTAGTAATGTGTTACATTCAATTTACTTTTAATCTCATTAGAACAAACCAACTGCTGGCAACTAGTATTTTCAAAATCCTAATAGTCAAGCAGATTGGAAGGTTCAACACAGAGTGATACACAATCAATAAAAATGGAGACAAATGCATTTTTCAGTTCATGATATGAAATGTATCGTTTATTTAGTTTGATGGTAACAAACGTTTTTTTTTAATGTATGTTCTATTTGGCGTTTCTCAACTGTGGCCATTTGTCTATTTGGTTTCTCACAGAATTCGACATCCTAAGGCTACTTGAAGATTATTATTCTGATTTTATTGACTAATTCGAAGTTAAGTAGTAGATTAGGGAATTAAAAAGTATTCAATAGTATGTAAAATTAAAGGTATTGTTTTGCTAAAAATCGTGGAAAAGTACGGCAAATTAATTTTTTTTGTTAATCGTTCAACAAAACGGACGTGATGATTCAAAAGATTATTCAAAAAGTTATCAAAAGTCGGAATCTGATAGGAAAGTTAGATCTGTAAATGAAGATGTAAAACCGGGGTTGATAATGTTTGAGGAATTCTCGGGCTCTATACATTAAGTAGAGCCTTCTTACAAAAGTAGCACTCGAAGCGCTGTACACTTCGTACGCTGTTTACATAACGCGAGTGGGGAATTGGATCTATGGGATTTGATAATGTTTCTTTTATATGTATTTGTTACAGTTTCCAAATGTTAGAATTTCTTGAAACCCGTTTCCGTATGGACATGCCATTAATGTTGGTTTCTGATGTATCGGTAATCGCCGTATTCTAGTTAATAGTGTACGGAGTTTAGTATTAATTTGCAATTGTTGTGAAGCGTTACTCGCTTGATAGCTGTTGCTTTTATTAACATTCCATTTTTTAATTTCTTATCAGACTATAATACACCTAATATTTTAACAGAGAATGTTGATTGACGTTTCAGAAACAATGGGTGTATTTATTTTTGAAGAGCAAGTGATTAGGCGTTGTTGTTTTTTTTTTCATTTTTTTGGTATTTTTTTATTATTTCATATTTCTATTCGGTACACCCGAGGTACGACGATTTTAGTTTTTATATCTTCATTAAATAGGAAGACATTTAAAAATAAAAACTAGACTCCAGCTGGATTGGTTTAATAACCTGTTGAGATGTTCATTCCAGCAGAGTGGGTATCCGTTTTTGAGATGTCATTCTTCTTGCAGAAATAATATTGTACCCATATGACACTGTTTCATTAAGTGTAGGTGTGGTTACGAAAGAAAGATAGAATTTTTACTTTCTTGTTTGTATTATGATTTTAGCCGATTGTTTACAATATTACCAGTAATCTAGAATTATATCTAACAGGTGCATTTGTTCGGAGACCCCAGATTTTTGGTGAGCTACATTGTGTCGCATGTTTTTCATCCATCTTTTAGTTAGGTACGCAAGTCGTCCTGTTTGATGTTACTAACTTGCTCTTAGAAATGTGTCAAAATTACTTAGTTGACTGCTTCTTCCTCCATATACTTAGCTAATTTAGGAAGAATTATAAACGTTGTCATTGCCAACAATAGTATTTACCTATAAGAGCAGGCTTTCGATGGCTTAGCCATCATCATCAGTTGTCTGCTGATGGAAGCCACAAAACGACAAGCTGCTCTTATAGTAAAATCTATTGTTGGCAATGAACAACGGTTTTAAATATTATTTCATGAAAAATGCCAACGATAAATGCACCCACAACACCTAATATAATGTTTAGGAAAGCAAAGAGGAAAACTTTCTATGCTCTCAAAATTCCTTGGATATTAGGCGGTTGAAATTGTTTGACCATTGAATAGGTTTCTTCAATGTTACTTAAAATTATTTTTTTATTATTTATGTCCTGTTTCGTATTGTTCTAAAATTTACTGTTAATTCTTGCCTTAAAATATGCGCATATTGCAAGATCCAAAATACAGAAGGGGTCTGTTTACGTACGGCTCAGCCAATTTAATTAAAAAAACGTATTATTTTCTTGGCAAAGGTTTTGAACACAGATTCCAAATATATTTTCGCTGCATTTCATTGCATTGGTACTGTCTAATGGATCACCGAATCTCACCATGTTTTCGTGTCTTGAAGTAAATGAAACTTATTCTTCAAGCTCACACTGCCTCCTACGATTGACGTTTATCGCAATTTGAGTGGCCAATAGAGGAAAATGAAATAATGCTATTTAGTGCGACTATTTCGTGAAAATAATTAATCGATTCAAATAATACCCTTAAGTAAATGAAAATGGAGAAATGAATAGATATTGTACATTGAACATTTCGTAATCACTGTCTCCTGTAATGAATTTAATGGAAGTCAAGGAAGTTTTATTGAGAAATTGAGTTTAAAATGTTTCGTTTAATTCTAAAAATACCCATTAAAAAGAAAAAAAAAACGGCAATAAATATAACATGAACATGATCAAATATTGATCATGTTCATGTTATTTTTCATCAACGTAAATGATCATTTAATTTACGTTACATTAAATTAATGTTCATTAAAATTCTGTTAAATTCACAATAATAATATTAATAAGAAGAAGAACAATAATAATAATGATAATAATATAATAATAAATTATTATTATTATTATTATTATTACTATTAGTTATTACAATCGTAATTATTATCTCTGGTAAATGGAGTTTATCTCCCAATTGAAAAATGAAAATGGGCATACTTATTACCTCACTGTACATAACCGACTAGTGGTGTTAGATTAAAGGGAGTGAAGTCATAAAAGTGAGTTTGTGTAAAACTTGAAATAAAAATTTGTGTGATTCTTGCGCATCAAGGAATATTTCAAAACATTCAATTCACCACATTTTAATAACACATTGATTCAGGATTAAGGTTCTTATGTAATGATATTAATATATATTTACTTTATACGTCCTGATTACGGCAGTCGTTATTTTTATTGTCAGGGTGCGTAAGACGTTGCCCGGCCTATGGAGTCTCGGACAATTTAGCTAATTACGAAAACGAAATAAATATTATAAAAATCTAGATTGCGCATACAAATAACAACACAGTCATAGTATTAAAATAAATAAGTTTCGTATGTCAGTTTATAATTTTTTTCAAATATCAAATGATGTTCTTTCAACAAACTTTAATGAAATTCATCATTAAACCATTCAAATTTTATTATATATTTTCTAATGGTTAATTTCGTCCCTTTTCAACTATATGTAATAAAACATTCAAAGAAATAAAAAGTCTGCATGCAATGGTTGTAATATTTTTTTTTTTTTTTTTTTTTTTTAACAAGTTTGCTAATCAACTCTGCATTCCAAAACGAATATACAGAAAACTGTTTCAAATATTATTATTTCACAAAAATAAATCAAATCTTAAACATTTAATTTGGTTGAGCTGTTGCTTCCCCTGTGATGACAAACATCCGAAATGTTGACGGTGCCGCAGCTAATCTACCATCTCTCTCCAAATTCTCGCTACAAAATCCCCTCCCCCTTTCTTCTCTTCTCTTTTTTTGCAATACTCCTGTTCTTTTGTCTGTCTTTATGTTTAATTGTTAATTGTGGTTGAATGTCTATCAGAAATTTGAAAAGCTTCTTTTACCTAACTAATTTATTACAGTTTTGTCACAATAAAACTAGTATTTCACAATTTAATCTTTTCTAACTATTACGGCGAGGATTAACTCGTCCGTATTTTCGTACATAATTAATGAGCTAAAAAATAAAATTAAAAAAAAAACAAACTAAATTTCATCAGACATGGTCACTCTCAGTGTAATGTAAATTTTGTCAGATGAAACTCGGCAAGTCTATTGTAGATTTTGCCTTGCATAACTCGCTATAACATATTTTCACATTACTATCAAAATGAATTGAAATCTTGAAGAGTTTAGAAGAAAATTGTATGGACTTTGAGAAATGTTTGACCGCGTTGATAGATTTCCTACGGTTTACAGTATATTTGCGAGAAATTGAATGAATGTGCAGAAATGTTAACTCCAATAGCTTTTGACGATCTCCATGCGTATGTTAATTTTTCAGGATGAAGGTTTCTTGCTGTTCACTTTGTTGTTGTAACTCCCAATAGACGGCGTTGCGGCACAAGATGGCGCTTCTGTTAAATGTAATACCTAATCAATGGCGCCAATCCTATGGCGGATGGTGTAACGGTTAGCGTACTGGACTGTTGTCCCAAGTTGCAAGTTCAAACTCGATCGAGCCGTGGATTTTTCAGGGCGAAAAAAATCCTTCGTACGCCTTCCTTCGGAGGGGAAGTAAGCCGGCTGTCCATGTTCGTAGATTTACTTATATGTAAAAGATCCTCTTGCATGTAAAAGCCTAAATGAGCCTCAGAGCTAAATTCAAATCGCCTGTTTCGACCAAGAGATACTCCTTTCCTCTGCCTAGTTGGTGAAAGGAGCGTAGCGAAATTTGCGTGGTCAGACGGAAGAGCGGGCCTAATGGCCTGAGTCTCGCCACGTAAAATAAGGCATTCAATTCAAATTCAATTCAATTCAATCGTTGTGGGCTTGAGTGTTGCTGGGTGTTGCCGTGTGCGTGGGGCGGGATCGACAGGACAGCACGACGAGGGCGGCGCGGGATGTAGTAGACGGGACGCAACCATGCTCAGCTAAAGGGGTCGACAGCGAGGGGGCGATTGCGTCACCGGCAAGAACTATGTCGTAGCAGAGCTGGAAGACGGCCACGGGACCTAATTCTGGCTAGTATATTACAAAAAAAGGTATTTGTTTTGAAACGCAGACACTTGCATGTTATTAACAGAAATGACGTGTCCATCAGCGCTTTTAAACTACCTTTGTGGTTTGTTTGTTCTTTGAAATTCGCGTTCTTTATTCGCACTCTCGCTTCCAGCGAATACGTCCGTCACGGCGCCTCGGCGAATCTCCGCCCGTTCGACACGGGCGACTAACGACAAGCGACGATCGTTAGAGAACGCGAGCGGAGCGTCGCCGCGACGGGCAGCGGCGGCTCGGGCGGCGGGGGGGCGGGGGGCGGCGAAGGAGCGAACGGCGCGGCAAATTGCTCTAATTCAAGCCGCTTTGATTGCCGCGAGGAGCGAACACGGTGCATCACGGCGGCCCGGCGCGTTGACGCCTTCCTCCCTCCCGTTGCCCGCCCCGCCCCGCCCCGCCCGTCCGCTCCTCTCCGCGCCGCAACCCGCCCCGCTCCGCTCCTCTCCGCCCCGCCCCGCCCCGCTCCCTGCCCTCCGCTCCGCTCCGCTCCGCTCCGCCCGCCCGCCCCGCCCCCCGCTCCGCTCCGCCCCGCCCCGACCTCGCCCGCCGGTGGCCGCGCCTGTCAGAGCTCCGCGCTCGCTCGCCCTGACGCTCCGCTCGCGCGTCTAACGATCGTCGCTTGTCGTTAGTCGCCCGTGTCGACACGGGCGGAGATTCGCCGAGGCGCCGTGACGGACGTATTCGCTGGAAGCGAGAGTGCGAATAAAGAACGCGAATTTCAAGAACAACAAACCACAAAGGTAGTTTAAAAGCGCTGATGGACACGTCATTTCTGTTAATAACATGCAAGTGTCTGCGATTTCAAAACAAATACCTTTTTTTTGTAATATACTAGCAGAACTAGGTCCCGTCGCCGTCTTCCAGCTCTGCTACGACATAGTTCATCCAGGGACGCAATCGCCCCCTCGCTGTCGACCCCTTTAGCTCAGCATGGCTGCGTCCCGTCTACTACATCCCGCGCCGCCCTCTCGTCCGTCGCTGTCCTGCTCGATTCCGCCCCGCAGCACACGGCAACACCCAGCAACACTCAAGCCCACAACGATTGAATTGAATTGAATTTGAATTGAATGCCTTATTTTACGTGGCGAGACTCAGGCCATTAGGCCCGTCTTCCGTCGACCACGCAAATTTCGCTACGCTCCTTTCACCAACTAGCAGAGGAAGGAGTATCTCTTGGTCGAAACAGGCGATTTGAATTTAGCTCTGAGGCTCATTTAGGCTTTTACATGCAAGAGGATCTTTTACATATAAGTAATCTACGAACATGGGACAGCCGGCTTACTTCCCTCCGAAGGAAGGCGTACGAAGGATTTTTTTCGCCCTGAAAAATCCACCGGCTTCGATCGGTTTGAACTTGCCAACTTGGGACAACAGTCCAGTACGCTAACCTTACACCATCCGCCATAGGATATGGCGCCATTGGATTAGGTATTACATTTAACAGAAGCGCCATCTTGTGCCGCAACGCCGTCTATTGGGGAGTTACAACAACAAAGTGAACAGCAAGAAACCTTCATCCTGAAAAAACATTAACATACGCATGGAGATCGGTCAAAAGCTATTGGAGTTAACATTTCTGCACATTCATTCAATTTCTCGCAAATATACTGTAAACCGTGAGGAAATCTACCAACGCGGGTCAAACATTTCTCAAAGTCCATACAATTTTCTTCTAAACTCTTCAAGCATTTCAATTCATTTTGATAGTAATGTGAAAATATGTTAATAGCGAGTTATGCAAGGCAAAATCTACAATAGACTTGCGAGTTTCATCTGACAAAATTTACATTACACTGAGACTGACCATGTCTGATGAAATTTAGTTTGTTTTTTTTTAATTTTATTTTTTAGCTCATTAATTATGTACGAAAATACGGACGAGTTAATCCTCGCCGTAAATAGCTTAAGAAAAGATTAAATTGTGAAATACTAGTTTTATTGTGACAAAACTGTAATAAATTATGTTAGGTAAAAGAAGCTTTTCAAATTTCTGATAGACATTCAACCACAATTAACAATTAAACAATAAAGACAGACAAAAGAACAGGAGTATTGCAAAAAAAGAGAAGAGAAGAAAGGGGGAGGGGATTTTGTAGCGAGGAATTTGGAGAGAGATGGTAGATTAGCTGCGGCACCGTCAACATTTCGGATGTTTGTCATCACAGGGGAAGCAACAGCTCAACCAAATTAAATGTTTAAGATTTGATTTATTTTTGTGAAATAATAATATTTGAAACAGTTTTCTGTTATATTCGTTTTGGAATGCAGAGTTAATTAGCAAACTTGTAAAAAAAAATATTACAACCATGCATGCAGACTTTTCATTTCTTTGAATGTTTTATTAAACATAGTTGAAAAGGGACGAATTAAACCATTAGAAAATATAATAATAAAATTTGAATGGTTTAATGATGAATTCATTAAAGTTTTGTTGAAAGAACATCATTTGATATTTGAAAAAAAATTATTAAACTGACATACGAAACTTATTTATTTTAATACTATGACTGTGTTGTTATTTGTCTGCGTAATCTAGATTTTTATAATATTTATTTCTGTTTCGTAATTAGCTAAATTGTCCGAGACTCCATAGGCCGGGCAACGTCTTACGCACCCTGACAATAAAAATAACGACTGCCGTATCAGGACGTATAAAGTAAATATATATTAATATCATTAACATAAGAACCTTAATACCTGATCAATGTGTTATTAAAATGTGGTGAATTGAATGTTTTGAAATATTCCTTGATGCGCAAGAATCACACAAATTTTTATTTCAAGTTTTACACAAACTCACTTTTATGACTTCACTCCTTTTAATCTAACACCACTAGTCGGTTATGTACAGTGAGGTAATAAGTATGCCCATTTTCAGTTTTGAATTGGGAGATAAAACTCCATTTACCAGAGATAATAATTACGATTGTAATAACTAATAGTAATAATAATAATAATAATAATAATTATTATTATTATTATTATCATTATTATTATTGTTCTTCTTCTTATTAATATTATTATTGTGAATTAACAGAATTTTAATGAACATTAATTTAATGTAACGTAAATTAAATGATCATTTATGTTGATGAAAAATAACATGAACATGATCAAATATTTGATCATGTTCATGTTATATTTATTGCCGTTTTTTTTTCTTTTTAATGGGTATTTTAGAATTTAAACGAAACATTTTAAACTCAATTTCTCAATAAAACTTCCTTGACTTCCATTAAATCATTACAGGAGACAGTGATTACGAAATGTTCAATGTACAATATCTATTCATTTCTCCATTTTCATTTACTTAAGGGTATTATTTGAATCGATTAACGTATTATTCACGAAATAGTCGCACTAAATAGCATTATTCATTTTCCTCTATTGGCCACTCAAATTGCGATACGTCAGTCGTAGGAGGCAGTGTGAGCTTGAAGAATAAGTTTCATTTACTTCAAGACACCGAAAACATGGTGAGATTCGGTGATCCATTAGACAGTACCAATGCAATGAAATGCAGCGAAAATATATTTGGAATCTGTTTCAAAACCTTTGCCAAGAAAATAATACGTTTTTTTAATTAAATTGGCTGAGCCGTACGTAACAGACCCCTTCTGTATTTTGGATCTTCAATATGCGCATATTGTAAGGCAATGAATAACAGTAATTTTAGAACAATACGAAACAGGACATAAATAATAAAAAAATAATTTAAGTAACATTGAAGAACCTATTCAATGGTCAACAATTTCAACTCGCTAAATATCCAAGGAATTTTGAGAGCATAAAACCAAATAATAGACGAGAGACGAAAAATTACGAATATCAAGTTACAAATACGCAAGTGCTTACATTACAAATAGAAAGTTTCCTCTTTGCTTTCCTAAAATTATATAGGTGTTGTGCGTTATCGTTGGCATTTTTCATGAAATAATTATAAACGTAGTCATTGCCAACAATATTATTTACTATAAGAGCAGCTCGTCGTTTTTGTGGCTTCCTTTCAGCAGACAACTGATGATGATGGCTAAGCCATCAAAAGCTGCTCTTATAGTAAATACTATTGTTGGCAATGACGTTTATAATTATTTCCTAAAATTAGCTAAGTATGAGAGAGGAGCAGTCAACTAAGTAATTTTGACACATTTCTAAGAGCAAGTTAGTAACATCAAACAGGACGACTTGCGTACCTTAACTAAAAGATGATGAAAACATGCGGACACAATGTAGCTCACCAAAAATCTGGGGTCTCCGAACAAATGACCTGTTAGATTATTCTAGATTATTGTAAATATTGTAAACAATCGGCTAAATCATAATACAAACAAGAAAGTAAAATTCTATCTTTCTTCGTAACACCCTACACTTACATGAACAGTGTCATATGGTACAAATATATTTCTGCAAGAAGAAATGACATCTCAAAACGGATACCCACTCTGCTGGAATGACATTTCAACAGGTATACCAATCCAGCTGGAGTCTAGATTTTTATTTTAAATGTCTTCCTATTTATGAAGATATAAAAACTAAATCGTCGTTACCTCGGGTGGTACGAATAGAAATATGAAATAATAAAAAATACAAAAATGAAAAAAACAACAACGCCTAATCACTTGCTCTTCAAAATAAATAACACCATTGTTTCTGAAACGTCAATCAACATTCTCGTTAAAAATATTTAGGTGTATTATATGATAAGAAATTAAAATGGAAATGTAATAAAGCAACAGCTATCAAAGCGAGTAAACCTTCACAAATTGCAAATTAATACTAAACTTCCGTACACTATTAACTAGAATACGGATTACCGATACATCAGAAAACCAACATTAATGCATGTCCAATACGGAAAACGGGTTTCAAGAAATTCTAAACATTTGGAAACTGTACAAAATAACATATAAAAGAAACATTATCAAATCCCCATGGATCATTCCCCACTCGCGTTTATGTAAACAGCGTACGAGTGTACAGCGCCTTCGAGTGTACTTTTGTAAAGAGCTCTACTTATGTATAGAGCCCCGAGAATTCCTCAAACATTATCAACCCGGTTTTACATCTCATTTACAGATCTAACTTTCCTATCAGATTCCGACTTTTGAATAACTTTTGAATAATCTTTTGAATCACTCACGTCGTTTGTTGACGATTAACAAAAAAATTAATTTGCCGTACTTTTCACGATTTTTAGCAAAACATACCTTTAATTTTACATACTATTGAATACTTTTTAATCCCTTAATCTACTACTTAACTTCGAATTAGTCAATCAAAATCAGAATAAATCTCAAGTAGCCTTAGGATGTCGAATTCTGTGAGAACCAAATAGACAAATGGCACAGTTGAGAACCAAATAGAACATACATTAAAAAACGTTTGTTACATCAAACTAAATAAACATACATTTCATATCATGAACTGAAAATGCATTTGTCTCCATTTTTATTGATTGTGTATCGACCTCTGTGTTGAACCTTCCAATCTGCTTGACTATTAGGATTTTGAAATACTAGTTGCCAGCAGTGGTTGTTCTAATGAGATATAAAAGTAAATTGAATGTAACACATTACTAAAGATAAATATTTTAGCGTATTCTGAAACACTGTTGAGCATTTCCTTCGTCGAAATTTCTTACACATAACCATTCGTATACTCGTATCAGTAGTATTGTCTACTCTACGATAGCACTGATTCATCTTCAGTTGCCTCAAGGAGAACCAACTGTATGCAAATCAATCTAATGTCCTGAGTACAAAAGCATTTATCATCTGGTAAATAACAATATTTCATATACTTGGTCATTTTTATAAGTTAAATGATATGTCATCCTATTTTTTTATCGCTAATCATATTTGTTTATTATTAAAATATCTTGAACGATCGTGAAAAGTAACGGTTCATCATAAATTCCGAATAAATAATATTTATTGTGATAGAAATGGTTCCGTAGAACTTTTTAATAAAGCCTAATTAAATGATTATTTTCAGTCATTTTAATGATTCTTCAGACTGATTTCGCAAATCTAAACGAACGTAGCGAAAAATATTAAATATTCCACTGTGCATGTTCACCGTCTAGAATAAGACTTGGTGCTCAGACTCCTTTTCACAATCAAAGTTTCATATTTGGCAGTCATGAAATCAGTATTACATCAAATATTGTGTGACGATAACGTAATTTTTAATTGGAAACGTGTAATAAAATAAAACCTAAATGTACTATGTTTTAAAATGGGGAGGGGGGCTCATGAAGACCCATATCCTTGCCAGGAATGTAGGTAGAATTATTTAAAGAACAACACCTCTGAATAGAAATTTCAAGTGTTTTTTAGCAAATTTGTTAACCTTTTGATCTCAATAATCTCACAATACGACTAACATATTAATTGACATAAAACTCCTAAAACCAAGCACATTTTAGTACACTAAAATGCTGTTTACATTGCTTGGGGTTTGGGGAAGGTTCACACGGAGATAGCTGAGACGTAAAGTGAAAGCAACCATCAATTAATCAAAGATTTTTTTAATTTAAAAAAGATAAACGTTTAATTTTATCTTTTTTTTATTTACAGTCTAGCAGGTCAATATAACTGAATTACATGATGAAATCGCACATGGACAAGAATTGTCTAGAATTAACATTTAGAAATGAATTTCTAAGTGAGAGGGATCGCTCACTACCATTTTCGCACCTTCCTTTTAAATACCAGCGGGTATTCACATACGACCATATTCATACAGCACACATAAATAATAATAATAATGTATAATGTACAATGCTCAACAAATGTAAATACAAAAATAATTTATTTTTCATTTTTACTATTCATGGAACATTTAATCACGAATCACTACTGAAGTCAATATCATAATTATAAAATTCTTAAAACTTAAATTTTCACTTCAGATTGTACTTGTTTCCGAATAAGATATCTCAAGACGAGAAGAATGTCAAATCAACTTAATGAAAATTGAATGAAAGAATCCAAATATTACGAAATTTTATTAAGTACTTTAAATACGCTTACTCACAGGAAACAAAACTAAACACTTTTAGAAAGCACATCGCACAGGGTGAGATACAAAGCTGCCGCAGATCCGAGTCACTTATGCTTGAAACTACACTAATATTGTCCATTCGGGAGAGAAAAGTAAATTACATGCGAAGCCAACCCAACTAGCGAAATGACAGCGCGCGATAAATCCTCAATTGCTGTTGGGTCGCATCGGCTAGCGATGGCCGGGAGAGAGGCAGGCGCGTTTGGAGCGAGTCTCGTTAAATCCGGTTTTGAATAAAATTGAGGCCGCAGCGAGTTCTTTCGGAGCTGCTGATGCACTTTCCCGTCGATCGGAGGGAACCATTTGGGCGCGGAGCCTCCCCCATAATTATGGAGGTGGTGATGGCTGCGAGGGGGCGGGATACAACGCAGCGGCGACGTACGGACCGGGGATAATGAACCGAAATGAACCGGTTCCGACCCGACTGTCCGACCAGGCGGCCGCCAGATCGGCCATGTTGCGCCTCAGGGACGTGCAAGCGTGCAGGCTCCTAAAGGAATCGCGGCGCAGCAGTCAAAAATTTCCCGGGGTTCCTTCGCGTCAGCGTCAGGTTCTAATACTGCTGAGGGTCTCGCTGGCACTTCACGTGTCACAGTTGCTGCTACTTCTTATTCCTAAGAGATACCGACATTTGATTGATTGGTTCTCGGGCAAGTCAACTGTTATGGTGATTAGTTCCGTTAGTGTAGTGAATGTTTTATCCTGGGAGATTGCGACGATTCCTTCCCCGTTGGTTGGTTCTGCGTGTTGGTGTGTTCTGCGATCAGGCACCAACCTACTCGTCGACTTGTGGGGAATTTTACCCACTAGGCATCCCCTCCCCTTCAGCAAAGTACCGCACAGCCCACCGACCAGCTCGAAGCCCCCAATGGGCCATCCGATATGTGAGGTAGTGTTGTGCAAATAAGCATAAGGGGAGAAGATAGAACGAGCGCGGACCGTAGCCCGTTTGTTAAAGTACCGCTCTAGCATTCATTTGGAATTGATCGGAGAAGTTCCGATCAGAGCAGCCGACAGTTACAATTCGCATACTCTCAGCGGATGAATTCGACTCAGCTATCTAGCTAGTTTCGTAATTCTACCACATCACCGAGACTCAAACCCTAAGATTTCCCAGACTCGCTGCACAGACACCAGACGTAAAGCCCGAGCTAAACTCATTCGGTGGAAGTCAACAGCCATTTATTCAGTACTCGCATCACTTTTCGTGTTTTAATTGTATTTTTAATTTTCGAATAACACATGGGCGACTTCTTTTATTACATAGAGAAAGATTTTTTTTGTTTAAGTACCTTTTAATTTGTTAGGTCTTTGCAGAATCTTACTTATAAGATAAGATAATGATAAATTTATTTAAACTGTAATTGGGTATAACCCTCAGACAGCTAGATACATAAATAAGATAACAACGGTCTGCGTAATTTTTTTATGTCTGAAATACTTTATTTATTTCTTTATGCACTTTTTACGCTGGTTTCAAGTCTAAAATCGGTATTTCCGCATCAGCTCCAGTTTTTTCTACCAGCCAATTTGTGTTTTTTATATTTGTGGTCTTGATTAGATGTTAATACTAATAATAAATATTTTTCTAGACAAGTTATGGTAATTACGTGAGTGTACATATTAAATTACACTCGTATATAAACATGTGTTTTTATACATGTTAAAGATAACTAAATTTCATCAATTAACATGAGTAGAAAATGTAAAAATGACACAAATATGTTTTGCTACAAATGTGGTAGGGCAAAGATCAAACATTACGAATACAGCATTTGTGAAGGCAAGCTATTAAGCTTATTTTGATATGAAATTGAGAGATCAGAACAAAACTCTTCTGTCCACAGCCATGGTGTTGAACACGTGTGTAGTAGGCTCGGACAATGAAACGAGGGAATCTCAAAGGCAATTACCAGTTAGTATACCTATGGTGTGGAGGAAAGAAAAGGATCATTTAACATATTGCTCCTTTTTCGTGACGAAATTACAAGTTAATTAATGTCGAGAGATTTTTGTTTTATACTTCAGAGGTAGTCTTAAGAGGGGTATTAAGGCCGCTAGGACATAAATATGAAGGTTGACTTTGGTTGATGTCTGAAAAGAGATGAAACCTGGAGCCGTATATAAAAGAAAGGTGCCTAAGTAATCATTTCTATAAAATAAATTAACTTATGTAAAAATGTTTAAAATATAATAACGAAAGGATGAAATATCAACATTTATTTCAATCATTCACATTTATTACTTACGAGGGTCACATAGAAAGGAATAAAGAGGGTACGAATTGTTTCCAAAATATTTATGTTTTTTAAACATAATTTTCTATTAACAAAGGTTGCGCTGAAACTATCTTGTATTTAATTCACTTAATATCATATCATTTAATATTCATATCATTTACTGTTGTTGTCACGGCTGTTATCAAGTTATTCAACCTCTATAAACAGAAAATGTCCTGATGGTAATAACAGTTTGCGTAGTAGTCAAAGGATCCATAGCATAAACACTAGACGTGATTACGCAAAAAAACTAATATTCTTTTCGAGTTCAGCGAGGTCGATTAAAAAACCGTTGAAATAAAACCGTCTCATAAAAACCGTTGAAAAAATTTAAACATCAAAAACTTTTTTCAAAAACGCAAATCAGTTTAATATAACTAACATGAAAAAAATTAATATAATAATAATAATAATAATAATAATAATATAAAAACTGACTGATTCATAAATCATTGAATTACAGTAAGAAAAAGAAACTTCTTTAACTCCGCACTTAATGTTTGTACAATTAAGACCAAACTGCACTGGCACTGCACAGCACTTCAGTTCAATTCACATCGCTATGACCCTTAAATCACTTCCATCATTTCTCTGCTCTGCACTACACAATATATCACTTATGCATAGCTCTTTAACCTACTATTCTTAGCTAAGTCCCTAATTTTTTTAGGGATACTCTAAATTAATTTCCTAAACTGTTGAACGCTTGGAGAAAAGAGTTCAAAGGTTATTGCAGGCAATCTACTACATTCCGTTATCGTTCGATTTGTGGAAGAAAATTTCACGACATCCGTTCTCTGCGTTCTTGAATTCATTTTGTGCCTATGTTCCCCCCTTCTCATGAATGTAGCACTACTTAACCACCGATTCATTTCTTTCCAAACTGGATAACCGCTATAAGCTATATCAATAGCAAGCAGATTTTTTGCTACTGATCGCCGGTTTTCGAGTGAATCTGACCCTGCCATGTTCTTGTCCCTGAAAGTAAATTTAGCTGCCATAAACTGAATCCTTTCCAAATTTTTACACTGCATAATTTTGTGCGGTACCCAATAGATTGTTCCTTATTTCATTATCGGACTAACAAGCGAAAAATAAACAATTTCCTTCGCGTATGATACAAATAAATCTACTTTAATTATTGAAACCCGTCATAAATATTACTTGTATGGATTGGAAGTTATTGGAGCTCCTACAACAGTATAAATACCATGCGAAATAAAATTCCATATTTCAGAGAAAAAAAGCCCTATAAAGAACATGAGTATAATGAACTATTGCTAACCTAATTTAATTTCAAAAAACAAAACAGCAGACAATCTCTCATTGTTTTAACTTTATAACATAGTTTCCATTTTTTACCAATGAAAATATCTATCAGTTATGAAAATCACTGTCATTTACAATCAATATCTAAAAAAGAGCTGAGTTTCATCCTACCATTTACAATAATTTTGTGTTCCTAAAAGGACAATGGAAGGAGTATGGTTGTCTTTTTATAAACCTTGTCAAATTCAGTCGAAAATTGAGAGGTATGAAAGAAAATGCAGTCAATTATACATTGTCTTAAACAAGAACCCAATTGATTTATGTATTAAATATTTGACTGTTTTTCGAAGAAAAAGAGGGCCTTAACTCACCGTAATAAATTCATTTTGGACAACAGATATCTTTCCCAGGGAACTCCATGCCATGCGTTGAATTAACAAACTTCAATAACAAAAGAAACGTACTGGAACACCTCGTTTCATTCGGAAAATCATTACTCGAGATGATCAGCAATTGTACAAACGAATACGAAATATTATCGTTAATATTCGGCATATTTACAGACTGTACCACTTACGTCTACGCACAACATCCACTCTAAAATAAGCGTCATTTGTGGGCGGACACAGTTGGCGTTCATTTAAAATGCACCCCGCAGATGTCAGCGCGCTGGGGGAGGCCCGCCAGAGTATCTGCAATTACAAAGTATTAAATAAAAAAAATGGTACGATAAAAAGTTTTAAAAAATGTAAATATACCTGCATAGCCACATCGTCTACCCCTCTCCTCCATTTCTGTTGCTGGGCCTGCACCCACCACTTGCGCGTTCATCCTCGCACCCGTTAAATCACGTGTAATTGTCCCCGCGACCCGCTGACACTGCCAGGGCGTTTTAATGGTCCGCGATTTACGGTTTGTTTATATCTTGTCAACATGGCGGCAGGCGCTACTGGGCTCAAGGTCTTGATTTATGGGCCAAAAACGAGGGAAAGCGAGAACTTGGCACGCTCGCGGAATCTACCGGCAACGCTGTGAACTACGTGTACCAAACCGAGGTCGACAGGAGGTTCGATATTTGCGGCGGGCTTTCAAATATGAGAATTTCGTAGCTAAACTACAAAGAAATATACATAAAATACCTTTAAATACATAAAACTCATGAAGCGACAGCTTTAAGAAAAAGAATCCTTTAATCTTGAGGGTACAAGTCATGATAGAAAATATCTGAAGTCAATGTCGAAGATGTAGAACACATTCGCAATTTAAATTTTTGCATATTTCAAATCATCTGAGTCGAAATGAAAATCAAACCACTGCTATTTTTCTAACCAAACTTTGATGGATCCGAGAAAAAAAACTGAGGAAAAAAGACTCTTTAGAGAAAATCATATTTATGTATTTGTATTTTCTCGTGCTTAAGAAGGAACTTTTCAAAAAGAGAAAATTATGCAATGCTAAGCAAAAAACGGCGAATTTTCGGCAGACAACTTTTATTAGAGAGCCTTGATAACAAAAACGTGAATAAATCCAGTTGCTAAATTTTTAAAAAAATTCTCTAACACACAGTGCAGCCAGAATTCATATTTGTGGGTCCTTGATACCGAAAAGTCGATTGACGACAAACCGCCCGTCTGTCCGTCTGTGAACAACGCTAGGGGCTAAACCGTTCAGGCGATTTTCTCCAAATTCATATTCCCCAATCGATTTATATGGCTGAATATGAATAATAGTTGTGACTTGTAGCCGAGAAGTGCTACATGCACATTTTCTTGGGGTTGAAGAATCTCTTCCTCTCCCTTAACAAAAAACAGTTGAACGATGAATAAAAGTATCAACAAAGTGAGGTTAGAAACATTTGAAATATAGACATTTTCGTTTTCTTTTAAAAAAATGTATGTATGTATTGTGCTAGTTAGGCATTACTGCCTTCGAAGAAAGTGAATTACAATCGAAAAATAACTTTTGGAGTCAGTGACTCAGAACTTAAGTGCCTTGTTGGGCTAAGATATTAATTTATTTTGTGACTTTTATTATCTTAAGTTTGGATATAGATAATGTAGAATCGAAGTTCATTAGTTATTTAGAATAAACTATATCTTATTGACTTTAAGGAGGTATAAATATATCTATGTAGAAACGAAATTTCATTCTCTTTTGTTCATTATATGATTAGTCTAAATTAAAAAGGATATAATACGGAGCTTGAAGAAGAATATTAAAAATATAATTTTGTTTTCCAAAATATTTTTAATTAGTTCTAATTTAAATTCTCTATGTAACAAAACGTTACTAATAAATCATGGAGCTTTGGTAATTTTTCTTGAAAATGTAATACGTACTATTTGAAATTTTGTTAAATGAGTGGAGGCTTCATTACAGCTAGACTAGCATATGAAATTGCAAGTTATATAACAGATAATACGCATTCAGTATTATTTTAGAATTTATAATTAAGATTCATAGTAGGATATAATTTGAAAATTGTATTGCATGTTTTGCCTATTGTATTCTTGAATTTTTTTTTGTTCAATTTAGTTTTGTATCGAAAATAACACCTAAATATTTAACAGAAGTATATTTTGTGCGCCTATTGATGTTTATTGATGTGTGGAGGTGGGGTTGTGAGTTTTCGCAAAGTAAATATTTTTGCTTGTGGTGTTTTTTAAGTTTATTTTATTTCTCCAATAAATTGCCATTGGGTGTGTAATACTAAATAATTTTGGAGATTGTCGTATGTAAATAAAATATCTGAATTCGCTGTGAAAAGAGCAGTGTCTTCTGCAAATAGTGCAATTTCAGAATATGCATTCTCGAGTTATAGAAAAATTATTTGCATCTGTAAACGAACTACAGATTTAATTTGTATTAATATTAATTTGTATATAATATTAATTTGTATTAATATTTAATAATATATACAAATTTACATACTATGCTTGATTACTTCAAATAAATCATTTTAATAACGATAATAACAATTTTTTAGAATAAGAATGGAATATACTATCCTACTGTTTCATACGACTTTACAATCTCCCAGTTGGGAAATTATTGTCAGAATTACAAAACGCCGTGTCGCGGCGCGGCGGGGGATTGTATTTCAATCTGATGTCTCCTGCTAAACTAGGAAACGGAGCTCAGAATATTCGAATTTGCAAATTCGAAAATCGTAAAATTAACTATACTGTCAATTAAAAAAGAAAGTGTATTACGTCTTTTAAAGAACAAACTTCTTTAGGTAGCAACGTAGGCTTCTTTAGATCAGATTTTATTTAACAAAGAAACTATGATCAATATTGAACTTTTGAAATGCAAACTTTTTGGGTTCTCAATTTTCAAAAATACAGAGAGATTATCGAGAATGGCACCAGCGCCTCTTTCTTTTCGGTACTTTGCTACACATGAAGAAAAAATCGAGAGAAAAAAATTAGGAGCTGTTGTGGAGAAAAAAATTACTAGAATAGTTTCAAAATTGTCTATGTTTCACGCAAAACTACTCATATTTTTGAAAACTTCAACATGATTTTATTTGATGATTAGGTTTTGATGAACGGATTTCATTAAAGAAAAAAATTATATATTCCTTATTGTAGTTGTAGGGAAACTCCGGCAACAAGTTTGAACTTTTCCAATTTTGAACACAAATCAGGGATTCCAACGATAATCAACTCCGCGCGGTTTCTTTAAGAGATTTTTACACTAATTGAGGACGGAGCTTAACCCCAACATTTGAAGTCACAGGGCCATTATCATTGCTAACGTTGAGGTTATTTGTTACAATTGATCGGGGAGTATCAATTTTGGAAGAAATGAGCAGAACGGTTTAGGCGCAAGCATGACCACAGACGGAGAGGCAGACATTTATATGTTCGATAAAGGACCCGCAAAACGCATTGTGACTACACAACTTGTTGGAGGAACCTAATACACTACAAATATGTTGTAAGATTATTCACTGTTTCATTACCAGGGCTCGGTATATATATATATATATAT
>BOPP01000005.1:9261247-9276759 GCA_017312745.1 Gryllus bimaculatus | reverse complement strand
GTAGTCCAAACGCATAACTCTTGTATTACTGTTTTGTGTAAAACACTTCGTTTCATTACTCCTTATTTTGGTTTAAATTTAGTTATTGTAATCTTCGTTCAAAATCCAAAAATTATCGCACAACTAGATAATGACCACGCGCCATCAATTTGTTAACAAAAGACCAATAGTCCTGGACGGTCGGAAGCCGCAGTGCGGCAACGATCGTTCACCCGTTCCATATTTTGTGTGAGACATACGAAATTTCGTCGACTTGGAACGCTTTTAGTGTGCCAGCAGTAGGCGGTCGACCGAAAGGCATCAATGCTTAAACAGCAGGAGCGGAGTGGGGAAGAGTCGTGAAAGCGCCCCACACAGTAGCGCGGCTGGCAGCGAAGGCACAGGAAGGGAGGTCTCGATCGGTCTCCCCCCTCCCCTCCTCCCCCGCTTGCGTGGGATCCGCAGCCCGGTAAACATAAGAGAACCCACGGGGCGTGGGCAGAGCCGGCGCTCAAAGCGGCTCATCACTGCATAACCGAACACCGGTTAATAACGCCACCTCAAAGAGAATGGGAAACGACAGCATTACGAAGAGAGAGGTAATACAAGTAATTGCGCGGGGGCGGGGACCCTGAGAGGATGGCGGACGCTGTACGGACTCGCCTGCCGGGGGTGGCCTGGTCGGTGGAATCGAAAGCGCGGGATTAGAAAGTTGGGGGAAGGAAGTTTCCTTGTCAGGTCAGAACTCTGCTTTTCACAAATAAGATTGCCAATAGCTGAGTCTTCCGTGATGGTAGAGTTGATGTACAGATGTGAATCTGTGTAGAACGTCATACCGATACTAGAATTAGAAAGATAATTATTTTATTGGCGTTGGTACTTATAGGTTCGTTGAGAGATAATATTTCATTTTTTTTAAATTTAAAAGTACAAATATAAATAGCTTTCCGCCATTGAATACAATGTGTTTATATATACAAGATATTCCAGTACATGCAATGCTCATCATTAGTGATATCCAATACGTATTTTAGGCGTCAATTAGTAGTTTGCAATAACATGATTTAGAGGCGACGGCGGTTACTTGCTGTTGTAAAACAAGGCCAGGGCGTGATTGCCTTTTCTTGACATTAGATGACACTTGGTTGCTGTATTAGTTTGGCGTATACATTTCCCTACACCGCTCTCTTAATAGAGCTTACAAGCAAACAAAAATGAATCGAAACATATTTTTTTAACACTGTTATTATAGAACAATAGTGTACAACATTCGTAACTAGTTGCGCAACAGAATGGTTCAGACTTTCTTGTAGAAAAAATTTCTAATTTCTTTGGTGAGGGTACCTTTGCTGCCTTGCCCCATCCTCCAGCCAGCTGCCATCTATGGTACACACACACACACACACACACACACACACACACACACACACACACACACACACACACACAAACAACAACAACAACAACAACAACAACAACAACAACACACACCACAACAAACAACAACATTTATCGAAGTTTTCATATTTCTTCGGTTTCCTAATGTCGCAGAAACGATATATTTCTTAAACAATATTTAAAACGAGAAAAACCTCTTCCTATTTGGCAATTTTCGTTGAAAAATTTGGAATTGTTTTAAAGAAAATTGAAGCTCCTTTCCACAGAAAACTTTTTAGTTTTAGAAAAACTTCACAAGAAGTCATTTGAAGCAATCCTCTTCACACGTGCATTAATGTATACAAATCGCTGGAAATGTGCATATTAAAGGCGTGAGAGATATTTAAAAAATACTTTTGTGTAATTGTTGAAAAAACAAAAGAATACAACAAAATGAATTTTATGACATTTACATCAAATGTCAAATACATTTGTGCAATTAGCACTGTCCGCTTGAAAAATTTGAAGAAACAATTTGGAGCTGTTTTTTGATAAAATAGCGTTTGAGCGTTTCTGAAAGTTTCTGAATTTTAGCTCAATTTCACAGAAAAAGTTTGAATTTTCGAGAAATTTTATATATCATTTAAATCACATGCACTCATAAATATTATAATGTGAACAAATTGCCGCTAATGTAAATACTGGCTGCATGAGAGACAAAAAAATAAATTTTACTAATTTGTGAAAAAATAAAAGAATAGAGGAATATGGCGTTTATGTCATCTTATATAGAACATACAGCACTACCCCTACCAAAAGTGTAAAGGAGGAATTTTTTTTTTAAAAAAAAAATGTTTTTCTAATTTTTTGAAGTATCACATATTGCATGAGATATAGGTACAAAAACTACAAAATATACATGACCTTATTGAAAGAACTTAATATGGAGAACACATTTGGTATGAAGGAAAGATGTATTACGAAAAAAAATTAAAACATCGGTTTTAAATTCCAGGGGCCGTGATACGATCCACAAAGATTGGAGAATATCAATTTTGGAGAGAATGTCAGAGGCCTGTCCACACAAGCTTGTTCACACAAAGTTTAACACTGGTTCTACTGAATAGATTATATACTTCATTAAAGTTTGCTTTTCTACATTCACCTTCACACACACACACACATATTTTGTATGTATGTATGTATGTATAGCCTGTTTGCCTGCCTGTCTGTCTGCCTGTCTGCCTGCCTGCCTGCCTGTGTGTGTATGTGTGTGTATGTGTATGTGTGTGTGTGTGTGTGTGTGTGTGTTTACGTGGGCAGGGGAAAATCTTCTAAAGACACAGCGGGGCGCGCAACCCGCAGCGTTGCCCTCCATCATGGCAATGAAGAAATCACGATCGAACGAGGTTAGACAAGCTGCAATCGCTTGCGACGAGCCAACTTAACATCAAAGCAGACTAAGGCAAAGTGATCGCCATGGAAGCCGAAAAGAAGGTATACACAGAAGAGGAAATCAAGAAGATTGCGCCCTCCTACCGTGGAAAGCCGCAAAATTTCGATCCCGCGAAGGTAGGAAAGAAACGCGCGCCACCACAAAGGCAGAAGAGCACAATTGGACCATCCTCTCCAAATGTGGCGCCTCCATCCGCGCTCCGAAAATCACGCCAAAACGCAACGAAAGCATCATAGCAGAATCTATATTCGGCGTCGATGTGACTGTCACGGAGATTGATCCGCGACAAAATTTTCTGGCGAACTACGTGAAACTCGACGACATAGCAGTCGAAACGTTCGATGCCTATGAGCCCGATGTCAAACAGTTAGATCGCACCTTAGCAAGAGAGGAGTTTCAATATTACTCAACAGCTTTGTTGTGGATGAAACTGATCGACGTCAAAGCCAAATTAGGCCGACAGAGTTTAACGAGTGCCGAGAAAGACATCCGCAAGGCTACAGCGGACAAGGCATTCAACGTGCCACAACCGATTTATGCGTACTTAAGCCAAATCGGAAACATCACGGACAAAATGCTCCTTTCTCCGGTAGTTGGTGAAAGGAGCGTAGCGAAATTTGCGTGGTCAGACGGAAGAGCAGGCCTAATGGCCTGAGTCTCGCCACGTAAAATAAGGCATAATTCAATTCAATTCAATTCAAAATGGGTAAAGAGACCGAGATCGAGGTACCAACACTCCCCGTCACCACGGTGCAGGGTTTGGGAAGTTACCACGCGTCAACGGTGTCAACTGAGACCCACAACTTGTTCGAAGAAGTACCTTCTCTGGGCATCGCCGCTGATGTGGTGATGGCGCTATCATCCGCAAAAGACAATTCCACACCACGCTTCAAAGTGGGCATACCTGAAGGGTCACAGCTTACCAACAATCTTGTTGGGTGGCAAGGACACATCGGGATACGCCGACAGGAAATACGGCAGAGACTGCAAGGTCACAGGATTACTGCAACGCAATTCCCTGAGTTCACGGCACACACAAGACTCCACTTGAGATACATACAATCTATCTCGGACATAGTGGGAAAATTTGAGACTTTCCGAAACGAGAAGGTCATATTCCAGAATCTAACCATCGCGGGACGGGAAACTCAAATAATTAAAACAACGCCACTCACCACTGAAAATACTGATCGGACGTGGCGAGAGAGATCCGTGCAGTCAACGTCAGCTGCGTGTGACTCAACAGCGCAAATCGGAGCTACATATGTGTTTGGGTTCCAACTCTCAAAGGAACTAAGCCCTGGGGCCACGACCGCAGAGAGCGCGCAACACTGGAGTTGTCTAAGATCCGTGACAACGGCTGTCACCCCATGGGTGATGCCACAGGAATGGGTCGAGAACCGAAATAGTCGAAGAAACTTACCTGATGGTATAGGTACCGATCGGTTCAGAGGTCTTGGCAAACGCCAGGACGTCACCTTGTCTGACTGTGTCAGACGAATGGTGAAGACGAGAGCGCGAGTGGAAGCCAGCAACGCTTGAAGCACGAGGCCGACACACAAAACCATTGCCAGTAACGCAAACTAGCACGCGGCATGGAACACTTAGCATAGTAACAAGACTAAGGGGGGGGGGGGATAGTAACGAGAATTCTCATTCTCGAAATTATTATCTTTGTCGAATTGTTAATAAATAAATGTGTGTGCGTGCGTGCGCGTGTGTGTGTGTGTGTTCATACTTCTTTCTGGATGCAAATAATGAAAATCGATATTTATTTCATGTTTGTTTTGGATGAATTTTTGAAGCTTTACTACTATTGACAAACTTTTTAAACTTTAAACTTTTTAAGAGAATGTACATATTGTATGACATTGTGTGATAATCACGTTCTATATTTTTAGTTATATATTCCACGTATCTCAATTTTTCAATCTACTTTGTGTGTGTGCGCGCGCGCTCGCGGCTGTGTAATAAATCAATATTTTTAGGTTATTATATATATTTGTAAGAATGAAAGCTGTTGAAACTATTATTAACAGAGACGAAAAGCAAGATACTCTAACCACACCCAAAAAGTTCTGCAGAATTCCGAGAGGATCGGACTTCCTTGGAACGCACTTCCTTGGGCATAGTAATTTCCTCAACGGACATAGGTTTTACTTGCGGGAAGGGAGAAAACTAATTTCATGAAAGGGAGAGCAAACCTAATCATTTTAAGAGAAAGTTTTTCCTCAGAAATATTACAATAGAAGACAAAACTCCATCATGCTAAAGACGGTTTTTAGGTTTTTACGACCTTACGTTTTCAATAAATGATTATTACCTCAAGAATAAATAATGAGAACGCACAACCCTGTATTTTGGAGCCTTGGAAAAGAGGGTTCTGATTATTTACTGTATAGGTACAGAGTGGGTTAGGGAATTAAAAATATTTAGTGCTTCTATCTCTTATAATATTCTTTCTTACTTGAACCAGAGGAATAATCTAGTTGAATACACAAAGTTACGTGCAAAAAGGGAAAAACTTCATTAGGTGGGTTATCAATTTTTTCGCCCGAATTCTGCGTATATGAAACCCCATTCCGTATTTTTTTGTGAAACTTAACATCGCAATTGTTGCCAAATGTTACTTGAACATTGTTAGAAGTGATTTTGGGGGAGTAAAGAACTTCATGAAGTTTCAATTGAATAGATAAAAATAAAGAACAATCTTTAAAAATTGATAAAAAAGGTAAATAAGCGGACACACGAAAGAGCCACAGGAAATAAGCAAGGTTACTATAGCACGAACAGCAAATTCATGTTGGAAATACGTATGGATTTATTCATGGCGTGTTGCATTGAATAATATATTGATTGAATAAGACATTCGTGGTTCTGTACGCTTCTCTTATTGTAATGATGTAATGTTAACTTTTTTCTTTGTGTTTATAGTACTATTTCATTATTTTTGCACGATTGCGACTATGTAACAGTTAATTAACTTTTGATCATTAAACAGGCAACTGTTTTATAGCACGTTTTATTTTTTAACACTTAGCTGAAAAGAACAACTATTATCAAGGATCTACAATTTTTTTTTCTTTGTAATTGTTCATACTCTACTTCTGAATTACTCTAGTATTCAACGGGCGCAGTTCCACAACGGGTACAGAAAATACAAGGCGCATTCGATTTCACAAGTTTCTTAGCGGCGATACCTATGCGCTCTAGCGGAGAATATTTGGACTTCCTGCCCTCAGTTAGATTATTCGCCACAAGAGCGGGTAGCGATCTGAGATCGATGTCAAAGCTTGTCTTGAATTTCTAGATGTGAACTTGTCCATTGATAATAAATAATTTGAATAGTACACTATTTTGTAAAAACCATAATGAAGTATTCAGTCCAAATTTTTGTATATACTGGGTCGATTTGTTATATTTTGGGGTTTAGTAATCTCTGACTAATATTGTGACACGATTGTCTTACGCGTTATATTGCATAGTTGTTCCACAGTTAATTAAGATAGTCATTTGGAATTTTAAAAAGTGCATGGTTCTTTCTTTTTCTGGAAAATGCTTCTTGGCCGGCAAGCAGAATTTTGTAATAATTCCAAAACTGCACGGTAAATATATTTTATCCACTTTGTGTATTTAAGGTCAAACTTTCACGAAACAGATTATTTCTTAATAAGAATTATTAGAACACAACTGTTTGAATAATTAATGTCTATTTTAACAAAACCAATTTCGCATGAAGTTTTCTTAAAACGCAAGAGAGAATTGGCTGTGGTCTGTTAACTACTATCAACATCACTCTGGCACTTTTGCACAGAACGAATAATTAAATTTAAAAGAAAACTGTAACATTTTATTTCATAAACAACTACTGCTATTTATGCATAATTTGTAGATAATTACAATGAAAATTGCAATACGCTCAAAATAAATGTAGATTATTGAAAAAACGTCAGTAATCTCTACTACGAACGTTCACCAAACTTCTCGACGGGTGATCTGTATTCTTTAACAATCCACCGATTCCAAACAAGAAGAAAAAAAAAGTACCTCCAAAAGAATTCTGGAAGTTATAAATTGGAGTAAAGAGGATCCCGAAATCTTGTTACGGGCGAGGCAGCACCAGCGACACCTTGTTAGCACTGCTTGGACGCCGCGAGATTCCAAGGCCCCGGGGGCGAGGCGTCGGGGCGGGGAGGTGGAGACGCGGTCGGCGGCGGGCGCACCTGGCGGGTGCGGAAACGGCGCGGGGCGGCGCGGCGTTGGCGCGGGGGCAGCGGGGGGGGCGGCGTAGCAACGACAGCCGGACAATGCGGAGCGATGCGTCTCTCTCCGTCTTGCGCTGACAGGGCGCCGTGATTACAGGCGAGCGGAGGGCGAGGCCGGCGGACCGGGTCCTGCTGCGAATGCTTGAATGGACCGTCGGACGTCTGCCCGGGCGGGGAGCTCGTTGCAGTGGCAAGAAATGCGACTGTAGACTCGGGAAACGTACGTTTCAATTCAGAATGCTGGGTTTTCATTACTACAGTACTGATACCAAAAAGGTTATGTACTCCAATGTTACATCAGTGCTATTATTATATTCTAATGCATCCACATGCTCTAAGAAAGAAGACATACGGGAACCAAGGAAGGGTCATTCTACACCCAGAGAAGAATATCATTTATACATTCACTGTGATAAAAAAGACAATTTTATTGAATTCTGATACATGAAATAGAGTATAAGGATTGAAAAATATTCTGGAATAATGACAGTCTTTGGAAACCGTCGCTGTCCGTAAGGCAGATCCAGTATTTCTATTCTCATAGAGTTTATGCCCGTCCATCCAAGATTTTCCACCACTGCACGTCCCCCTCCCTGCGCAATATCCGCATCCCAGCTGCCTTCGTGTCTCCTACGCCCCCTAACCTACCCCACCGACGGGGCTCCCTCACACCGACTGCCGATGACATCATCTGGCGACGATACGCCCTAATTAAACAGAGCACCCTCTCTAACGTGCCTTTGGGGGTGCGTGTGTATGCTTTCGAGTGCGTAGATCTAACAAAGCAGGAGAGTTTTTTTGAATACTCACTCTCTCGCATTAACAAATCCGATTTATTTGCTGTGTTTCTGTTTGTGGTTTTAAGTTGCATACTAAACACATAATCTGGATTGGTGTTCAAGTAGAACGTTTCAAAATGGATCTATTTTCAGGCCTTTATAAACAAAAATGTGAATTATTTATTTTGTAAATTATCTTATATTATTGTCAACATAAATCGTATTTGAAGCGGAATATAGTAAGCAATGTAAATGATACATTCGGGGAAAGAATATAAAATATTTCAGCGCATTTTTCTACAGAATAATATCTTGATTGAGTTCCCTCAAGTCATTACTGTTGCCTTCTAAACATTATTTCCATCAAGAAAATTTTGACTTATGAACGAAGTTAGGAAATAATACATAATATGGAATAATTTCCCAAGAAAATTGTACAGTGATGGTATGAAAAATGCTCATTTTTTGTTGTACCTAAGGATAGATGTACCTATGGATAAAGCCTGTTTTCGAGGAGTGAATGAGAGAAATTTCGTATCGTTATTTTCGCTACACTACTATTGCCATTTGTGTTTATTCAGGTGAACGATTTTGTAGTGTAAGCAGTTCCAGTGATTTTATAAGACTTTAATAGATTTGAGATTATGACAGTTTAATAGAGTGAAAAGTAAAAATGTTTGCATATCTTTCATCAATTTTGGAGTAATTTCTATTACTTCACGAAAATTGAAGTAGACCTACACTTACTAGCATATAATGTAGTTAATTTAAGGTGTATACTTCCTTCCTACAATTAACAGTAGCCATGTTTATTCAAGATTGCAGATTGTTGTACTTAGGGACAGTGACTGTTAATGTACCTAGGATCATCCCCAGGTACGTAAGTACCTAGGTACGTAAGTAAACGTTAAACTAAATCAGTTTCAAGATGATTTGGCTAAGCCATGAAACAAAAGGAAACAAGGGGCCTCGATCACCAGTAGAAGCAATTAATGGTGCAGTTTTGACTGCTGTTAAAGATTGTATGTCAATTCATTGTTCATCAATAGTTCAGTTATAGGAAAGGACAAATCTGAATAATGTATTGTGCAACATTTAAGAAATGAACACACATTCACTTAATCAAAATTGATGAAGGTTCTGCAGCATATAAAGTTGACATGGAGGACATTGAAGTGAAGCTCTCTGATCCCTCTGGTTAGGGTGTTCTCAATGGCAGCAAACATCTACTATTTTTCCTGTTTCCTTTACAAGATATAATTTAGGTTTAAGTCCTTTCGGTTTAAAAAAACGTGTTATATCCTATGTAGTTGGCATAGAGGACAGAACGCAAGCTTCAGGACCATGTCTGTGTTTGTCTGTCCAAATCTTTGCAAGAGCAGCAACATTATTTTCTTTACACACAGTTTATTATAATATGTGTTAAAGATTGATTTTGTTCAATAAATGTTATTGTGATATTCTCTCCATGAAAAATAACATACATTTGTTCAGTTGAATTTTTTTCTTCACTTTCCCTACAATGTGCTCAAGTACATCAGTACAATGGGACGACCAACGACACATTGTACACAAACAAATTATCTCAAAAAGCCTTATAGAATGTTCTTAAACATTGGACAGTATTACAGATAAATATGCTGAGATGTGTAACATCCCCAAAAGAGGACCATCAACAAAGTCGTATCGAAAGGAAGATGGAAAAAAATAAAACATGAAAAGTGCCCCTAGGTCCGACCGTTTCCCATATGTCGAGAATATGACAAGATAAAAAATATGCGTATAACAAATAGATGTATTTGAATAAAACGAAAAAAATCGGTTATTGGTTATGAACTGATTTGTGAAAAGAAGCATGGAAACGTTCATGGTATGGAATGGTAAAGGAGAAAATGTCGCAAAAGATATTTCTTAGGTTTGCACCAACTAGCATAATTACAATACGTTTCGAGATAAGTTATATCGTAATACAGGGGTTGATATAGAGTTACTGAGGTAACACGGATGTTAAGTAGATTTGTAGGTGCAACCTGTGTCCTACAGAATGCTTTCCTTGTAATGGAAACATTAGTGAAGGAGATTACTTTATACAAGAATGTAATCTTCGGGATGAAAATTTTGGGCATTTTATGTCAATAAGCCATATGTCAGCAGGCAGTGCTCTGGCAAGGTACAAAAGCAAAATGAGTGGTCAGAATTCTCACCGCCGTTCACCCCTCCACACTTACTGTGATATCACAAACGACAGGAAACTTTGTCTATTGTTTAGGAAAGGAATGATGTGAACTTGTGCAAGCGGTAAATAAAGTTATCCTACCCTTGACTCACAAAAAGGTAAATGGAGTTGAGAAAGCGGGTTATTGTCGCTGCAGATATTTATTTACTATCCCATGGACATTTAAAAGCCAAAAAATATACAAAAAAATAAACAAAACTTTAAGAAAGTATTTGTATCCGTCATTAGGTAGTCAATTATGAAAGCAAAAGGTAATTAAAAATTTTCTGCGAATGTCTACAAGCAACTTCGAATATAATTTACGTGGTTGCCAGATAAACATTCTTAAGTTTTTAGCCAAGATCTATCTATTTAAGAACTTTATCACTGCGACCACACGTACGTTAATCAGACTCCTGGTCAAAAATGAAGACACACTTACGCATCAATTTATTTCTTTTGCTGAAAGATCGGCCAGTATAGTGAGATTTTATCCTCCACTGAGTAGAAATTCAAGTATAATAGTCATAGCGAGTACATTGAACAAGGAAGATAGAGCCAAAAAACTAAAATTAATTACAGTTGCTAAAATAATCATTCAAAAAAATAATTTTACTTATGAAATAATACTAGCTAAATTTATATGAAACAATTCCTATTAACAATTCATAAAATGTTAATATGCAAAATATAATCAAATAGAAATAACAATGGTAATTCACACTCAAGCTAGCAGTATGTATTAAACAAAATTACAACCGAACATCAGCTTATTTAAAATATTTTTAAATACAACTGTTGAGAGAACTACAACTAAACAGTTATTTAACTTCAGCACTGTTACGTAAATTATAACAAACTAAGCTAATATTTCTCTGTGAACTCAATAATAACTTTACTCGGTGCTACACTCACAATGAGAAAAATTGCGCCTAGAAGCCGTAATTCCTCTCATATTCCCCAGCGAAGAAACTGTCAACCACAAGTACCAAAGTCCTATCTGACGCGATTTATCGAAGGCAACAACGAAAGTTTCGGTGTTTACATTATCCGACTAAACAAGGATGCTAGTGACAGTGAGGTGGCCGCCTCATGTCGGAATTAACGAGCAGCTTTTCCTTAACTCTATTGCTACTGACTTGCTAAAACTAGCGAAATACACTGTCCGCGGAAAGGCACCTTTGGACATTGAATATTTCAAGCATCAAGTTAATTTTGTTTAAAAATGTTTTAACAAATTGTTAAATAACGTTTGAAAAGCACGTTAGCCAAATTTAAAAAAAAAATCTTTTTTTTTTAAATTAGTTTGAACGTGGATGAACTCGATCGTTATTGTGCAGTATTCCGAATCCTCATGTGTGCTAGTCCTTGATTGTAAATTTCCAAATTTAGACCGGACGATATCTTGATTTTCTAGTAAAGGGGTTTACAACCGGGGAAGAAGCACGAACACATCTTAAAAGTACCAACTAAATATCTTTACAATAACTTCTAGATATTGCATGTTTTATTAGTAACATTAATGTGTATGAAAATGTTTTTATTAATGATTAAACATTTAAAATAGTACCGTATTATAAAACTTTCCAATTTCAAAATAGGTATACTTCATCTGTTTTAAAATGGGACAATTTTGCTAATACGTACAGCAGACATTAAACTGAAGATTTAAAATTGGTCTTAACCTTCAAAATACTTGTTGCCAATTTTTTTTAAATTGATTAATTTTTTTTTAAATGAGTCCAAATTTTGTTATGCTATTAGTATGATCAACTTCAAATGCACACTTGTCAAGCGCTAGATTTCATCTTTGAGAATGTTTTCACTGATATATTGACCCAAAACAGCAAATGTACCAAAAGCAATATTCTTATTTTTTTTAAGTTCTTATTTCACAGCGACTTGTAAAATGTTAAGAAATTTGCATCTTTATGAGTTCTACATTTCATTCGAAGAAAAGTGTAACCTAGTGTGAAATCTTCAACTTCACAACTCAATAGATTTTGAAACAATTTCAAATTTACTGAAACAAATTCAGAAGCTACTCCGTTATATTACACATAAGCTCTAAAACAAACGTATTCGGAAATGTGACAAAAGCAGCCAGTTCGCAAAAACAAATATCTTTTGTTTTATTCCTTTCACGTATGCTCAAATATCAATGACGAAACAATCCCCCCTCTTTTAAAGATATAGATTATGGAAATTATTGTGCTGTAAAAACTAAATCACAAGCTATTTCCGTAAATAAAAAGTCTTTGAAGGAATAACTACTAAGTCAGTTGCTCTATTGGTATGAATTTTTTACCCAAGTTTAAAAAATCGTTTCTCCTTTTGTCCTTACAACACTAACGAATCTCGCACGTCTTCATAAGAAAGAAATCCTATTTCTGCCAATGTCAAAACGAAAGGTCGGGCAAGTTCTCGCCTAGACACACGTAGTTCGTAAAGTATGGACTTCAATATTAGCAATACAGCATAAGGTCGAAATACTTTATCAATATAAGAACTTTCGTTCTGATGTAAATGTTCAATGGCACGCAATCGGATGAAAGGCACAGATCTTACAATACGTAATACATCAATTACGTACTGCACCCTCACTAAACTTCACGGAAAAATTGTTTCTGGTTTCTAACTTCTTCAACAGCTTGTCATGCATTTTCTACTACTAATCCTGCATTCGTGCCATACACATTGTGTCTGCCATTAATACAAATACATCAAGATCTTCCTCAGATTTTAAAGAAAATAAAAATCCCGAGAAGTAGTATTTTTCAAGCTATTTACTAGAAACAATTTTTCCAAAATTTCAAAATTATTTCCAACTTCAAGAATAAATATTATCAATGGACGTTGTTGCTGGGGACACAGAAATAGACGAATAAATGGCGGTGAGCGATTATTATGATTGTCCCTGATGTTGCCAATTGTTTTGGGAGACGAGGGGCATTCTCTAGCAAGTATGCTCGTACACTTCATTGACGATAATATTGAAATCTAACAAAAAGTTCTCGTAACACCTTGATGAATTATTAGACAGAGAGAACCACGAAAAAAATTGTATTTTCGAACGCTTCTTCCTTTTGAAATACGTAACTATTAACACTACGTATCTCGAAATGTTAATGGTTTCGCGGGGCCTTTCCGACATTGCAAACAATTCTTTGAAATTTATTAACCAGGAAGATTTTATGTGCCTCGCAAAATCAATCATTATATGTAACATTCGATGACATTTGTTATCTCCCAAAACAGTTTCATGGCGGCTCATAACAATTAACACTACGTGACAACACAGAAAAAACAAAGAAAAGCGTTCTAAATTTCAAATCACCGTAATTACCTAGCATAAAAGCCAACACAAAGTCACCTAGAATTGCTCAAAATCTCGAAAACTCTTCCCACGCAGATTTAATGCTTGAGTCTGCAATAGTGAGCACGTGGGTACATTTTAATTGGCAGCTTTTTTAACCCCATTTCACTTTTATATGTGATATCCCAAGTAATGTAGCAATGCGTCATTTTGGTAACATGGACATCATAAACAATCGCGCATTGCCATTCTTCCCTCTATTCCCGTGTCTTTTGCAATACACACTAGATTGGTCTTTTAATTGTTCGCAATCAATTCGACGAGTAACTACATTGGTTGGCAAGCTTATTGCTTGGAAAATTTTCTTCAGAGAGCGAACTTTATTTAACGCAGATGTCAACTAAACAATACGCAATATTTATGAATTTATTTATTATTCAATTTGAAATCATGAAAGTAGATTTTCTCAAAATTTAGAACTTGCTGGGCCAGTCTGAATTGCTACGCGGTTGCGTAGCTGGATGCGGTCTCCGTAACGCAGTTTGGAGGGCCCTGTTAAAGTACACACCTAGTTAATTGATGGACCCTACGAATGTTGCAAAGTTCTTGATAGACATTTTGCCTACCTTATTCTAGGTAAAACTGAGCAATCCGCAACTTCATTAAACATTTATGTCGTGAATACATCCTTCTTTTCTTAATTATTTCACTGTTAAAACTACAAGATTTACCAATTATTAATGTTATTTTTTTGTGATCATTCTGTCAACATTTTATATTGATTGACCAGCTCAACTTTACTTTGAAAATTTTAATTCACCAAATACAAAGGGGGCATTTACCCATTTGTATTGGTATTTGCTTTAATCGAATTTTCCAAAATCGAATCGGTTACATGTCTGGCGTTTTTACCACTTAAATGCGGTAAAACCTGTAAACTCTGGGATTTAATACAATACAATACTCTATACAAAACATGTTTACAAAACATAAATCCACAAAACCAAATCCTCCTTTCTGATCGTTATATTGCGACAAACGAATTGGTTATATTTTACTTGCCTTCCCAAAGAAAAGGAAGTCATCAATTTTCTGGCATGATTTTATATAAGAATTAATTGGTTAAACCAACATTCTCCTATTGGTTCGACATACTATTTTGTCCTAGGTCAGATTCGCACGCTATTGTTGAAGTGATGTTTTATAATATTTTCTGCATTGAACTTGCGGTGAATACCTATGCAACCTGCGTAAAACCACAAACGAAAAGCAGGAAAGGTGAGAGAACTTGTCCAAACGTAGATCAGAACTTTCCCTCTGCATTTGACATGTTTCTGCAAGAAGTATAAGGGAAATATGAGGGAGCCTATCGAGGCCATCTCGAGCTATTAATTGTTGTAATCTTCACTTTCTTCCACAAATTTTTTCAACCGATACGATTGTAACATTATCAGGCTATATTTAGGCGCAAACAAGAAAGCAATAAAATGCAAATTAGGCCGTGATAGCGGTCGACTGCTTTCAGCTAATGAAGTGATATAGCAAAATTTATACTCGTAAACGAAAATAAGGTTCGTGTTAAACAAATGAGAATTCTTATTACACATGTTAATGGCATTAACCGGTTTTGTTACCCTTTAACTTCAGATAATTTAAAACCATGTCCACATTAGAACGTGAGAAAAATATCGTTTCAAGAAAACATTTCAATTAAGTCACGAAATCAGATGTCAAAATGCAAAGAAAAAAAATGTGCACGGGTAGAACTCTGGGGTCGTAATAGAGACCTATCACATAGATGTTTGTGATACGTACGTCTGATGAAATCACACTACAAGAGAATTCGTCGTGATCAAGATTACCGCGCCCATCAACATTAAGATGGAGCAGCCGACGTCCGAGGACCGGAAACGGCGCGTCACAACCGAAACCGGTTCACATCGATCCTCCGTTTCCCCACGTCGCGAGTGGGAGCGGTTCTCGGTACCACCGGCAGAGCGTGCTCGCGACGCGATGCTTCACCATCTAGCGGAGCATCGCGGAACCGAGGGTCATCGCGAAACGCGTGGTTTAATGCGCGTTGACGGGGCGGAGAGGGTGGCGATGGCGGCGGGGGTGGCGTGCG
>BOPP01000005.1:9238953-9261222 GCA_017312745.1 Gryllus bimaculatus | reverse complement strand
AATTACTGTCCAAAAAGCGCTTATGAAGAATACAGGCTACTGAATTAATTTCACTGCGAAGATAATTATTGAATAGTAACAAAGGAGCATTATTATTGTACTTTACCTTCCCGGCAGAGCCGTCGAAAAAGCTAAATCATGGAAAGTTTTGTACGGTGTTGTTATTCAAATGCGCTGCAGCCACAAAAGATTCGTTGTATTTGTTCAGTACGTATATAAAAAAAACAGACGGAAAACAAGCGGTATATTAATCAACATTCAAAAAGGCGTGTAACTGGTAGTTTGTTATTGCTACATGAGCTTAGAAGGGAAAGAGAGTTTTTAACCACTATCCTTTTGCTACTTTTTGCGTGAATTTTTAAGACAACGGACAATGACCAATCATAAGGAAAATTACCAGGTTTAACAGACGATATTTTACGAATTAGTTTCATTCTGGAACCCAACTTTAGATGTACAGGCCCTGAACTGTACCTTACCGTATTATAAGTTTGTGACATTCTTTGTTAAGAGTGGGAGCACCCGCAAAAAATGTAACAGAAAGTTCGTCCAGGGTGTTTCACTTTGTTCAAGTACCGCATCAACACTCAATTCACAACCTTAAGCACCCAAAACGGTGATCAAACATTCTCGATCGCATCCTTTCGTGTTCAACCGTGCAGCATTGCCCTGTCGTAGAGTGGGGTTGGACGAATGTAAGAAAAAGAAGTAAAATCGCGCGCGGTCGTGGCCCGTTTGTGGGAACTGCGCCGTATTCGCATGGCGATGATCGAAGAATCAATGCCGACAACTGCCGATCGGAGCAGCCGCCGCTAGAAATTCTCTTCCAGAGAGTGGGAAAATTTGTTCTAGCTCTCTAGTATCGAATGCCTCTTTTAGCCAGTTCGAGACCTTAGGACGTCTTAGCCATCTCTCGCTTTACTTTTCATGGATAATGTCAATTGGTCAGTTAGTCACCTTTCTATTATAGCGTTGCACGTCTCCCGTCGGGCTAACATGTTTCACGGTACGGACGTAGAGTTTTGGACTGCAGGAGAATATAAAAAAACCCTGAAGTAGAAGAGGGCATGATAATAATTGGTGAGGAAATTTATGCAGGGCACTGTTCAAAGCCGCTAATACACCTTCCAGCTTTGAGCGGTGTGAGAGGAAACAGTTGGCAAAAACGTATATCTCAGGAGAATGCGTTGCCATCCTGGATGGAGCGTTTTCTGGGTATTACGTCAACGCTTAATCGCTTATGCAGGGATGGTCCAATATTTGTACTCCAGGACGTAACTGTACAGCTTGTTTTCCCCTTTTTAAAATGTTACTACTCATGTAATGTATGTAAATTCCGCTGCGTTAGGCGGGGGTTGCAGCAGGCCCTATGGCCTGAGTTCCGCATTAAAGGCATTATATTATTATTATTATTATTATTATTATTATTTATATTTATTATTATTATTATTATTATTATTATTATTATTATCTATTTATTATTATTATTTATTATTATTATTATTATTATTATATGATTATTATTATTATTATTATTATTATTATCTATGTTATTATTATTATTATTAATTTAATAATATAATAGATAATAATAACTAATAAATTAATAAGAATATTTGTTATTATTGTTGTTATTATGTTATTATTGTTATTATTATTATTATTATTATTTATTCATTATCCCACAGTATATACTGCGTCGGTATGTCAACCACACATAGGAATGATGTCCACGTGTGTGGTGCTTTACTGAAGGTTCAGATGTTCTTCTGACATTACGGCAAGTATTCAAAATTTACTGACTTTTGCATATTATTATTATTATTATTATTATAATATTATTATTAATGTTAGATTATTAAGGAATTAAGTGGCCTCTTACAACGGGGAGGTTCCGATGCGCTACTACTCTAATTAAAATTGCTGTATTACCATACAGGATTTCTAATAATAATAAGTATGTATTATTATTATATTATTATTATATTATTCGTTTGAAATTTCTCATAATAAAGCTGCGTAAACAATTCGCAATTGACCGACACGGAACTTGGGGACCTTTCAAGAAAGCAGACGAGCAGCATAGAAATTTCAAGAAACTAGCATCGCCCCACCATTTATCAATCACATGTCCTCCCCTCCGCCGACGAGCCTTTCCAGTGCTCCCCGCGTTCCGTGAAGGCGGTCCGGCCCGTCGCATGAAGATGTCACGCGCGGCGGCGGCGGGCGGGCGGCCGGGGGCGCAGCGGGCGGTGGAGGAGCGCGGCACCGACGCGTCGGCGGCAGCAGCGTGCGGCGCCGGCGGCGCGGCGCTAATGGCACGGACGACTGTGATGCGATGGCGCGCGCGGCGCCGCGGCCTGCCGTCCGCATCCGGCGCCGCCCCCGCCCCGCCCCCGCCGCCGCCGCCGCCCCCGCCGCCCCCGCCGCCGCCCGGCAACCCCGTCGCCAGCGATACGCGCTGCTGTCGCGCCCCGGGCTGCCGCCGGCCTCCCGCCGCAAGCCTCCCGCCTCGCCAGCCACGTCACCGCGCGAGGCTTTGGGGGCGTAAAAGACTTGATCCACGCGGACGGCGCGCCTTCGGAACGTGAAACTCGGCGCAACACACATCTCAGTAGGTCTTCTTTCTTCTTCGTTTTTTTTTTTTTTTTTTTTTTAAAATCTCGCCTTAAAGAAAGGAACATGCGGAACCCTTAAATATTGTACTGAAAGTCAGGTGTATGCGGGCTTGATGAGTATGAGCAAAAAATATTTATGGTTGCCAACGCTTTCGGAAACTGTATTTGCATCCTCTAGCATTTGCGACCCACCGGCAGAGATACCGTATCGTAAATCATATGTACTGTTTTTTGTTTTTTTGTTCTGTTTTGGTTTAAGAGTGTTATTCTGCTGGTGTTGCAAGCTCTGAGGATGAAATGCGCTTCCCCAAAGTGCTTGCAAACAACCATCATTAAATAAACTTTTGCTCCTACTGGACCAAACTCCAGTATACCTGACTTCAGTAAGCTAATGTACAATGATGAAAAGTTGTTTGTAATTGTATTAAGTTTTTAGTTTCTCTTCTCTCAGAACAAAATAGAGAGAACTCCAGAAAACATTACTTGTGCATTCCATTGGATCTGTGCGTCTTGTTGACAATTTACAATAATTCCTGTTTTTGAATCCCCTTATCTTGTATTAATATTTAATAACTATTATTTCTCGCTTCCCTATGAGTGAAATTGATTAAATTGGACGCGGAGATCTTACTTGACGCTAGCCCCTTTAACGATTACGTCTATTTTTAGCACCTTTATTAAGACACACGGAATATTTAAATAATACGAAATTATACATTTGTTGCTTAGTTTTCATTGGTTAGTTGTCTCGTCATTCGTTGCCTCCGGCCTTCCGAGTCAATACGAACGTAGTGACACGGAGCGACTCCACACCCAATATTCTTTCTCTGTCGGTTAATCCTCACCGAAAAAGTTTCGTGGTGACGAGAATTCCGCGCGACCAAAGATCTATTTGTGGTCCACGCCAAAATCCCCGGATTCCGCGCCGCGTCGCGCGCCCGGCCATTGTGCGCGCGGCGTCCGCCCGGCGGCGGCGCGCAGCTGCGTCCGCGCGTGGAAAAACCGCCGTCGCCTGCGGTGATCGAGTGGTGGCGCGCGTCTTTGTTCTCGAATCCTGAAAAGCGTCGCGCGGGCCGCCGGAGACGAGTGTGAGACGCGACGCGACGCGAGGGGGCGACGCGACGGAGTGGCGGAGCTTCGGGCCCTGGGGAGTCCTCCCGCCCCTCCTCGCTACCCCGCTGCCCCGTCGTCCGGCCGCCGCGGCCCTGCCGTGTCGGAGCCCCCGCTTCGGACCCCCGTGCTGCCTTGCCCCTGGTCATCCAGCTCTCCCCGCTCCGGCCGTCTCAGAGTTCCCGTCGCGTTTGATGCCGCACATTTTGTTGCTAGTGGCGTTCCCGGACATTTTACTCCATTTTATATTCTTATTTTAATTTCATGATATAGTTTTCTCGTTTCTGCTGCAAGTATGATGTAATACTGGAACATTCCACCTGATGCATTCTCAAATTTAAAAAAAGAAATTAATATTTTAAATATTCTTTAATACTCATTCACTGCCGTAGTAATAAATATAAATTATTGAGCAATTTATTGGTATTGGAATAAACTGATCTTTGTAGTATTTAGGGTCTCCATAATCAAACAAAATAAAACGTTCGAATGAGAAGACATAAATTTATGAATGCGTATATTTTGATTTCTTTATTGGAAAGAGCTGCGAATATACAAGTACATATTGTAAACGATTTTGATTTTAATATGCTTTCTTTTTACAAGATACGTATTAGTAAATATACGGTTAGTTAAAAATCTACGTTACTGACCTTTTTCCCACGCAGATCAGACTTATAAGAATCACTGTCCACTTCTGTGCTTCACGCGAAAGTGGTCTGCCACAACCAGTCACATCTTAGATCGGCATCTCTTCTACAGTCTTCTCTCTCCTCTAGTGCCAGTTCTCTACTCTTTATTCTGTTGAGCTGTCTTATTAGGTGCTTTCTATTGCTTTGTGAAGCGCATATTTCCTTCCTCCTGCCGACGAAGTACAACGAACGAAGCCTCTGACAACTCCTAGGCTAATGATGTGAACCTTCACTCCGCCCCACAGGGGACCCCGTCTACATCAACGACGCCGTACCCGTTCCGCTTGCCGGTCCAAGCAGAGCCAAGCCGAGTGAGTCGGTCCTCAGCTATGGAGACGTCGCTCCGTGACGCGCGCAGGCCCGAAGCTTCCAGACGGCGCGGTTGAGACGTACCTCTCCCGTTGCGCGGCTTCAGTTGCGCAGGCGGAACGGGGCGGGGCGGGGCGAGCGGGGCGGACCAGAGCGCCGGCTCGGTGCCCCCAGCGCCGCCCCAGAACGGTCATCGATCATTGCGGTGTCATAGCGTCCGCCCGCAGGCCCGCCCCCGACCGCCCCCGACCGCCCGACCGCCCCCCGGCGCCTCTCGCAAAAACACACTCGCCTCCGCGGGCGGCGCCAGCGGCCGCTACCGGCCTCCCGCCCCCCGCTGCCCCCCCCCCCCCGCCCCGCCCCGCCCCGTTCCGCCTCGCAACTGAAGCCGCGGCAACGGGAGCAGGTACGTCCTCACCCGCGCCGCTCTGGAAGCTTCGGGCTGCGCGCGTCACGGAGCGACGTCTCCATAGCCGAGGACGACTCACTCGCGCAGGACGGCTCTGCTTGGGACCGCAGCGAACGGGTACGCGGTCGCTTGATGTAGACGGGGTCCCCTGTGGGGCGGAGTGAAGGTTACATCATTAGCCTAGGAGTTCGTCAGAGGCTTCGTTGTACTTCGTCGCAGGAGGAGGAAATATGCGCTTCACAAAGCAATAGAAAGCACCTAATAAGACAGACTCAACAGAATAAAGAGTAGAGACTGGCACTAGAGGAGAGAGAAGACTGTAGAAGAGATGCCGATCTAAGATGTGACTGGTTGTGGCAGACCACTTTCGCGTGAAGCAACAGAAGTGAACAGTGATTCTTATAAGTCTGATCTGCGTGGAAAAAGGTCAGTACGTAGATTTTACTAACCGTATATTTACTAATACGTATCTTAGTAAAAAGAAAGCATATTAAAATCAAAATCGTTACAATATGTACTTGTATATTCGCAGCCCTTTCCATAAAGAAATCAAATATACGATATCACTAAATTATGTCTTCTCATTCGAACGTTTTATTTGTTTTGATTTTGGAGACCCTAAATACTACAAAGATAGTTTATTCCAATACCAATAAATTGGCTCAATAATTTATATTTATTACTACGGCAGTGAAATAGAGTATTAAAGGAATATTAAATATGAATTTCTTTTTTTAAATTTGAGAATGCATCAGTGGAATGTTCCAGTATTACATCATACTTGCAGCAGAACGAGAAACTATATCATTGAAAATTAAAATAAGATATTAAAATGGAGTAAAATGTCCGCGGAACGCACTAGCAACAAAATGTGCGCGCATCAAACGCGACGGGAACTCTGAGACGGCCGGAGCCGGGGAGAGCTGGGATGACCAGGGCAAGCAGCACGGGGCCGAAGCGGGGGCTCCGACACGGCAGGGCCGCGGCGGCCGACGACGGGAGCAGCGGGGAGCGAGGAGGGGCGGGAGGACTCCCCACGGGCCCGAAGCTCCGCCACTCCGTCGCGTCGCCTCGCGTCGCGTCGCGTCTCCACTCGTCCTCCGGCGGCCCCGCGCGACGCTTTTCAGGATTCGAGAACAAAGCGCGCGCCACCACTCGATCACCGCCGGCGACGCGTTTTCACGCGCGGCGCAGCTGCGCCGCCGCCGCCGGGCGGACGCCGCGCGCACAATGGCCGGGCGCCGACGCGGCCGCGGGAATCCGGGATTTCTGCGTGGAACCACAAATAGATTCTTTGTCGCGCGGAATTCTCGTCACCACGAACTTTTTCGGTGAGGATTAACCGACAGAGAAAGAATATTGGTGTGGAGTCGCTCCGTGTCACTACGTTCGTATTGACTCGGAAGGCCGGAGGCAACGAAATGACGAGACCAACTAACCGAATGAAACTAAGCAACAAATGTATATTTCGTATTATTTATATTCCGTGTGTCTAATAAAGGTGCTAAAAAAATAGAAGTAATTCGTTAACAGGAGGCTAGCGTCAAAGTTAAGATCTCCGCGTCATTTAATCAATTTCACTCATTAGGGAAGCGAAGAAATAATGTTATTAAATATTAATACAAGATAAGGGGATTCAAAAACAGGAATTATGTAAATTGTCAAACACAGCACCACAGATCAATGGAATGCACAAGTATGTTTTCTGAGTTCTCTCTATTTTGTTTGAAGAAGAGAACACTAAAAAACTTAAATACAAATTACAAACAACTTCATCATTGTACATTAGCTTACTGAAGTCAGGTATACTGAGTTTGGTCAGTAGGAGCAAAAGTTTATTTAATGATGGTTGTTTGCCAACACTTGGGGAAGCGCATTTCCATCCTCAGAGCTTGCAACCACCAGCAGAATACACTCTTAAACCAAAACAGAAACAAAAAAACAAAAAACAGTACATATGATTTACGATACGGTATCTCTGCCGGTGGTAGCAAATCCAGAGGATGGAAATACAGTTTCCGAAACGTTGGCAACCATAAATATTTTTTTGCTAATACTCATCAAGCCCCATACACCTGACTTCAGTACAATATTTAAGGATTCTCCATGTTCCATTCTTTAAGGCGAGAAATTAATAAAAAAAAACGAAGAAGAAAGAAGACCTACTGAGATGTGTGTGCGCCCGAGTTCAGTTCCGAAGGCCGCCGTCCGCGTGATCAGTCTTTACGCCCCAAACCTCGCGCGGGTGACGTGGCTGGGCGAGGGCGGGAGGCTTGCGGGCGGGAGCCGGCGCAGCCGCGGCGCGACAGCCGCGCGTATCGCTGGCGACGGGGGTTGCCGGCGGCGGCGGCGGCGGGGGCGGGGCGGGGGCGGCGCCGGATGCGGACGGCAGGCCGCGGCGCCGCGCGCGCCATCGCATCACAGTCGTCCGTGCCATTAGCGCCGCGCCGCCGGCGCCGCACGCTGCTGCCGCCGACGCGTCGGTGCCGCGCTCCTCCACCGCCCGCTGCGCCCCCGGCCGCCCGCCCGCCGCCGCCGCGCGTGACATCTTCATGCGACGGGCCGGACCGCCTTCACGGAACGCGGGGAGCACTGGAAAGGCTCGTCGGCGGAGGGGAGGACATGTGATTGATAAATGGTGGGGCGATGCTAGTTTCTTGAAATTTCTATGCTGCTCGTCTGCTTTCTTGAAAGGTCCCCAAGTTCCGTGTCGGTCAATTGCGAATTGTTTACGCAGCTTTATTATGAGAAATTTCAAACGAATAATATAATAATAATATAATAATAATACATACTTATTATTATTAGAAATCCTGTATGGTAATACAGCAATTTTAATTAGAGTAGTAGCGCATCGGAACCTCCCCGTTGTAAGAGGCCACTTAATTCCTTAATAATCTAACATTAATAATAATATTATAATAATAATAATAATAATAATATGCAAAAGTCAGTAAATTTTGAATACTTGCCGTAATGTCAGAAGAACATCTGAACCTTCAGTAAAGCACCACACACGTGGACATCATTCCTATGTGTGGTTGACATACCGACGCAGTATATACTGTGGGATAATGAATAAATAATAATAATAATAATAATAACAATAATAACATAATAACAACAATAATAACAAATATTCTTATTAATTTATTAGTTATTATTATCTATTATATTATTAAATTAATAATAATAATAATAACATAGATAATAATAATAATAATAATAATAATAATCATATAATAATAATAATAATAATAATAAATAATAATAATAAATAGATAATAATAATAATAATAATAATAATAATAATAATAATAATAATAATAATGCCTTTAATATTGGCGAGACTCAGGCCATAGGGCCTGCTCATCCGCCTAACCACGGCATTTACATACATTACAGAGTAGTAACATTTTAAAACGGGATAACAAGCTGTACATTTACCTCTGGGAGTACAAATCTTGGGACTATCTCTCATACGCCTTAAGCGATTGAGTAAACCCAGAAAACCTCAGTCAGGATGACGACCTTACTCCTGAGATATACTTTTTTGTCCAACTGTTTCCTCTCCCCTCCGCTCAAAGCTGGAAGGTGTATTGAGCAGCTTGAACCAGTGCCCTCATAAATTTTCTCATCATTACTATCGATGCCCTCTTCACTTTCAGGTTTTATATTCTCCTGAAGTCCAACTCTACGTCCGTACGTGAAACATGTTAGCCCCGAGGGAGACGTGCAACGCTATATAGAAAGGTGACTAACTGACCAATGACATTATCCATGAAAGTAAGGAATGATGGCTAAGACGTCCTAAGGTCTCGAACTGCTAAAGAGCAATTCGATACTAGAGAGCTAGAACAAATTTTCCCACTCTCTGGAAGAGAATTCTAGCGGCCGGCTGCTCCGATCGGCAGTTGTCCATTGATTCTTCGATCATCGCCATGCGAATACCGGCGCAGTTCCCTCACAAACGGGCCACGACCCGCGCGCGATTTTTACTTCTTTATCTTCTTTGTCCAACCCCACTCTACGACAGCAATGCTCAACGGTGGAACACGAAAGGATGCGATCGAGAATGTTTGATCAACGTTTTGGGTGCCTTAAGGTTGTGAATTATGTTGTTGATGCGGTACTGAACAAAGTGAAACCACCCCGAACTTTCTGTTACATTTTTGCGGGTGCTCTCACTCTATAACAAAGAATGTCACAAACTTATAATACGGTAAGGTACAGTTCAGGGCCTGTACATCTAAAGTTGGGTTCCAGAATGAAACTATTCGTAAAATATCGTCTCTTAAACTGGTATTTCTCCTTATGATTGGTCATTGTACGTTGTCTTAAAATTCACCAAAAGTAGCAAAAGGAAGTGGTTAAAAACTCTCTTTCCCTTCTAAGATCATGTAGCAATAACAAACTACTAGTTACACGCCTATGAATGTTGATTTAATATACCCTTGTTTTCCGTCGTTTTTTATATACGTACTGAACAAATACAACGATCTTTGTGGCTCAGCCATTTGAATAACAACACCGTACAAACTTTTCCATGATTAGCTTTTTCGACGGCTCTCCGGGAAGTAAAAGTACAATAACTAATGCTCCTTTGTTACTATTCAATAATTATCTTCGCAGTGAAATTAATTCAGTACCTGTTATTCTTCATAACGCTTTTTGGACCAGTAATTCTTACTTTGTCGCTTTCTAAGTACTAACAGTAAAGATTAAATATTGTGAATCTGCAGCGGAAAGTAGCAAATTTTTGTCAGAAAAACACGTCGTCTGGTGTTCTGATATCGAAATTAGATAAATGTTCCCATATATAGATAATTACCCACCTTACGGGTCTTTAATACGAAAAAGTTTTTTTATGGAAAAACGTCTGCCCGCGTCAGTCTGTTCTTTCCGTCTGTCTATGAACATCTCTAGCGCCTAAACGATTCAGATGAGTTTCTCCAAAATTGACATTTCAACTATTCAATCGGGCCGAACACGAGGCTCTACGAATTTGAAAAGGATATTTTGATTTTGCTAGTACTTCACATAATGCCTTATCATTTTCAAATATTTCTCGAAAATGGCTTAACATTTCTGGGCTAAGCTTTTTTCTCGAAGGCTTAAAGTAATGTCGCGGATTCGAACTTCGATGAAGTTCTGAATGTTCGAAAATTACAAAAGTTCAAACAATTCGAAATCATATACAGGAACGATTGTTCGCTTTCCACTACTCTGCCCCGGGTTCGATTCCCGGTCGAGCGAAGAGTATAGTGTGCGTTTTCCTTTCAATGTCCCAGTACATGTTGCTGTGTGACGATGAGAAAATACCCTTCTCATGTTGGCAAGGTCGTGGTGATGTCTACGTGCTAACTACAGGTACCCCCTTAACCCATGGTCTCGAGGCAGGGACGTCGCCGGTAGTCCTGAGTCCGTTTACGGGCCGTCGCGCCTAGTACATACATACATTCACGTACGACAATGAAGATAAATATTTTGCTCTATAATAAAATCTGTCCTTCGAAGGTAGATAATTTAGTAAGTTCGGGTACAGTTTTCGTTGTTCACACTTTTTGCTCGAAATAATGGCAATTTTAAAAAAAGTTCTTGAAAGGGTTTCAAATTTCCAGTGTAAATTTTGTTCCCGAACAGAGCGAAGTTCACTAATAAATTTAGAACATGTTCCATTCTGTTGGATTCTCTGATTTTTTAACGTCGCAAAAGTTACAAATAATGCGAGAACGTATTGTAACGAGTGAAGATGTCATGGATATCAAGACATGTGTTATGTTCACGGGCTGCTTGGGACTGGAGTATAGATTGGCAAGGTTGGTCACCAAGGAGGCAGACCTCGTCCCTATGTTGAAATATCGTAGGCTGAAAAAAATTAAGAACGAGAACAAAAATAGACGTCTTTCTGAATGGTCAGAGGTTTATAGTCTTGAAAGACGAACGATGTTTTTGTGTCGTAATATATGAAATGTTTGTTGAAACATGAACAAGGGTCAAACGTCTTGAAGTATGGATAGGGAGTATATGCATTGGAATGTTGAAGAGACTTGAAGATCTCGGAATATAGACAATATTTTGACGTCTTGTGAATTTGATCAGGAAGTGATATGTTCTAAAAACTGACTGTGGACATAGCCAAGGAACTTTTAAAATGGTTTCATTTTATTTTCAGTTGTCAGTTTTGCACAATTTTTATTTTTTACTATTGTTATTGTAATTAATTTTTCTGATTTTCAAACTAGAAATATTTTTAACTTTAATAAAACAGTAAATCGCCGTTGTTTCAAATTACGATGTATAATGTAGAATCATCTGTCCTTGAAACAAATGAACGGATTTTTTTTCTATTCATGAATCTAACTCATTGAAAGGAAAAATTAGAACCATCACAATACAGTATGTACTTATGTATCACTACTATTTCATCAAATATTTTATATTTTCCAAACTTGTTGATATTGAATCTATGCAAGAACACATTCAATTCACTCACCGTCTCACCCAATTAAAATAGCCTTCAACCAAAAATAAAAGCCCAACACTTAGTAGCTTTTGTTTGTAATCTCTTATTGTGTAGTATTTGTTGGCAAATATTATTTATCAGAGGAACTAATATTTCCCTGCATTCTTAGTATTAACCAGAATGAAATATTATAAATGCAAGAATATTACCGGAGCGTTTTGTACCACGAAATAAAAAAACTCCGGCTAAAGATAAATAAATCAAATCAAATTTTACTAGTATGGATACATCAGAATAACTAGTTTCGTATACGTCTACTGATTATGTCAAGAGCATTGAATAGATGTCGTTCTGAATACAGAATATGGATAGATTGTTTCGCATCGCCTTTAAGTCAACCCAAATATATTTCTCGGTTAGAAACATAATACCCTCTCACACAATGGCGATTAAATTAATGTTCTCTTCGTGTCTTTTGATTCTTCCTTAATCATCTTTGTTTTTGAATTTAAATCGCATAATAGCTTTATTTTGAATGCAATTTTACGTTTCAAAACTGTGGTGACTTATATATCACGAAAGTCTGATAAAAGCATCGTCAGGAACGATGTGACACTGTATAGAGTCTGTCTAACGATGACAACCCAATGTCGGTGTCACGAAGAAAAACCGAAAGTTTTCCTTGACAGTCTTCTGAAATGCGAATTTAAATATTTTAATGATTTGCAAGGAATGTAAATAAATATTATGTAGCAATTTTAAATTCACTAGATATGGGTGTCTTACCTTAGCAACAAAAACACTGAGTTCTTGATATTAGTTTCATTTCATATTTATGACATACAGTCGAAATGTCTCCAAGTAGCCAAAGACATAGGATAATTGAATTAATTTTCTATTAACATTTATGATATGCATTACAAATTAAAACACAACCGTGAACTAATGTGCTCAAATTCTTGTAAAATACACGAAACTCCTGAATCCGTGTCGTATATTCCGGGCTTGGCAAGCCCATTATAGTACTATAATAACTAGTACATCATTTCTTCAAAATTCAACGATAGTACAATTAAACAAAAATTGCGTTTAAGAGTAGTGATTGCGTAGGCAATTCTTTTAAAACAGAAGATACCAAATAAATTAATTTATTTGTAATATTGACATTTTCAAGTTATTTCACTTTCCAAGTATCAACAAAAAATCAGAATATAAAATATTGATTCCAAATCATCTTTTTTAAGTTATTGACTGAATTTAAGTATTCTATTCCTCACGTGCTCCAAATTCTTTTTTGATGTATCTCATCAACGGAGAAAGTAAGTGAATGAAATTTCAAATATATTCTGAGAATCAGAATGTATCACTATCCTGTTTGTGATTATAACCCAATCAGCAATACTGAAATGTCGACCATTAAAAAAATAAGAATATGACAATCCGTTCCGAAATCTCAAGCATGACAAGTACGAAAGTACTTTGAAAATCCTTCGTAAAGCTCCTTTTGTTATTTTAGGTTATGACAAAAATGACTTCATGAATACTAGGCTGAATCCAATCTGTTCAGAAAAATGAAGCAGGCACCGTTTGTCCTCTGCATAGTCCACTTTCATTATTGCGACTCTTTCCTTTTCGCGGTTGCTTTGCGTGTGATGTGATGTTCATTTTGTGCAGTTCAAGTGTGTTGGATTTTGCGGTAAAGTAACGTGTGGTGAGAGGTAAATCTGTGCTCTAATGTCTCGTTCTGTGCTCAGTCATTACATCATTTGTAGCTTAGATGCGATGTTGAGATTCAATGCTTTTGACTGAGCTTCAGTGATCTTTGTGGCGTCCAGTAAACATATTTTTATCGCGATTACAACATGAAAAGTAAGAAGGGAAGAAATGAAAAATGAAGAACGAAAGAAAACGAAATGACCGTGTAACGCGTTAGGTCTTGTTCGCTCTTTTTCGATACTGCAACGGTACCGCCTGAAAGTCAAATCCCGTTTCCTATCCATCCATTTACTGAACGTAGTGTCGGCAGAGAGTAATGATATATAACATACCTGTAGATAATATATATATATATATATATATATATATATATATATATATATATATATATATATATATATAGAGAGAGAGAGAGAGAGAGAGAGAGAGTATATTATATATACATACACTTCTAGTTATACTTATACTATATATGTATTACTTGTAGTTTTCTAGTTATAACAGGCGAGCTTTCAAAGAATTGGGTACAGTATAGATTTATTTCTTATTTTTGTAATTTTGTGAAAATCATTTTGGTTTCATTGAAACATTTTTATAATTAAATTTTCAGTTGTACCTGATGATGTTGTACCTGATGTCTCAGAAACGTCGTAAGATCATACACAAGTAAATACAATTATTATGTAAATTTTTTGGCAGTGTTCATTGTGGCTGTCCATAATTTAATATAAGGGACTAAATAACGATTAAGTACAGGGTATCTCCTTAGTCTACGAGGAAGGACAAGGGCGAAATGAAGCGCGTAAAGCGGGCTTAAGTGTGGAGGGGAGGATTCAATAGCCGTACAGGACAACGCCTTCGGGAGGGGTCGGTTTCAATCCCCTCCTTCCGGTGGCGTCGTGCAGGCCCTTCGGACACCGCTCCAGGAGTCCCACAGGGGCGTCCGGCAGGGCGGGGGCGAGGGGCTCGGGCGACGAAGGGCTGCGACAGGAGCTGGCTGTTCGCTGCGCCTCCTGGGACGCCCTACGGACGCGGCCAGCCCGCGCCACGCGTTCCTGCCGCCCGGGAAATCAGCCGACAATTGCCGGCGATCGCTCGAGAACAATTCTTACATTTTCATCGCCTCCACACGCCCTGTGGCTGCTGTGGATGCAAGGTGTATACTCAGGTGATCCAAGGTGATTAGTTATGGGCGTATCGGACACAAATTGTCGAATTGGGTGGGGAGCATAGAAGGAAGTGATTTAAATGAAATTACCTCTGGGTAATTTTCGATTAAACCACAATTTTTATTGGTTGATTGAAGGTAACAATATGGGGAACGTGGGGAATAAAAAGTCAAGATGAGTCTCAACTATGCATGAATTCAACAATAAACTCTATATTATTCATTGCGAAAAAAATTAAGAATTATGTTGTCAGAAGCAATAGTCAAGTACCTTCACATACATCACAAAGGATTATACTAGGGATTTGGAAATGATAATTGTACTTCGATGGTCAATTTACCTCAATAAATGGGGCTAACTCGTCTAAATTGGTAAGATCCAGCAAATCTCTCTCTGGGTTGCATATTGTACATTATTCAATCGTTTTTTGTTCATGCTATCTCTCATTGTCAGTCATGCTGTCTCATACGCTTATGACAGAAAAAAGAACATAAAAAATAAATTAGAACAAAACTACTGGGTGAACTTGAAATTTTGTTAGGGGAGGGAGCATGTCTCCTCGTCTCCGTGTCAGTGAAGAGAATTCGCCTAGAGACTCGCATTATAACCGATGAACTATGAAATTCATGATTGAACGTTCTTCGCATACTTTTCTCAACTCGCTTACTACTTTCCTAAAACAAAAATATGTTACTTTATTTTTGAAATTGTTCCTTCAATGGGGACTAAACTAAAATTTTAAACACTTGCCCTGTTAGGTGATATCAAAACAATTATTTAGTATTACGCCTTATCGGTAAAAATTGCATTGCATTGATATTTTCCGCAAAAAAGGTTTCCAAGCTTATTTGGAAACTTGCATTTATCCCTAAAGTCAATTTGCAGATATGTTGCAGATCAATTATAGCAAGAGTGAAGTGTTTATTACATCTATCGTATATTTAGAAAGCTTGTATGCAATGTCACACAAATATAGCATTAATACTTTCTATAAAGTAGTTTTATCTACTCTTCTTCCACGATCTCGATTAAGACTACACTGCCAAAAGGAGAAATTTTAATTTCTCTTTAGATACAGGAAAAATTGGGGGTTAAAAATTGAACATTGTGAATAGATATCTAACATTGGTTTATTACATTGCATGATTTTGTACTATATGAATTAAATGAAAACTCCGTGTCAAAATAAAATATTTGGCATAACGGCATACTTTCAACATTCAAGAATCCACACTATTCAGCTAATAAATATAAAACTCTCAAAAATTTCTCAATATCAGTCTGTTAAGAAAAGTATCATTCTGACGTATTAAATAACAAAAATAACGCTAATATTTTTATTCGTACACTTCTACAACAATTCAAATGAATTTCGAAGACAACATATCGCAAAAATTGTTAATAATATATTAACTCTTGCTAAAATGGTAAGTTTCCACTTTTTTGAGAAACAAGTCAAGTCGAGGTTTTCGTTACAAGGAAATTGAATTTTCTACAAGTTCTTATTTAAATATAAATACACAACTAGCTATGATTTTCACACAATCCTTCCCTGCGCTATTAAATAACATCACCAACACCTCAGAGGAAAGGCGTAGTCTCGAGTCACGTTGTGGACGGCGCGGCGGCGATGGCGTAGGTGGAGTCGGGGATGGTGGCAGCTTCGGCGCCGGGTATCGATGTCGCGCACAGGGACGTCTTCTGACAGCTGACACGCGCGATGCCCCCAGATAGCGTCCTTCTTCCCAGGCGCCTGCGCCCTACCTGGCCGACGGCCGCGCCGGTTCACGTCCTCGACGCTCGCGACGGCCGCCGCAGCTCCCCCTCCCTTCCCCTCCCTGCCCCTCCCTGCCCCTCCCGCGCCTCTAATAAGGTGTATCTCGACCTCATTATAAACCCTGGGGTCGCCCGCGCCCTACACGACGGAGAGGGCGCACCAGACCGTGCATAACCCTTGAGAAGGTCCCGGAGACACCTTGTAGCGACGCCTACGATTTCGGGGGTTGTCGGGTGATATCTATTTTGAAAATACATCTAAGAGATAAGTGGTTTTGAAGTGCAGGGACAAGCCACGAAATGGAAGTTTCATGCCAAACATAAGAAACAGGAATTTTCTGGAATCACCAAGATGAAAAAGAAATTCGTTTAAGTCGATTTCACACAGCTGTAGTCTGTCCGTCTGCTTTTTTCTCACAGATTGACAAGTGTCGAGTAATCATTTTAATGATTTTTCATTCATATGCTGAGTGTCGAATGGAAATAAACAATTCGTTTAAATTTCGATGAATTTCCTGTGGCCAAAATATCAAATTTTCCCGAAGGTGTAACTTATGCTTCATATTCTTTCATTAGTAAAATAAGTTTATTCCGAGAACAACATATATATATTAATATTAAACAGGAATAATACTTTCGCCAAAATATCGCGGGCATATATCGGTGAACAAATCATTAATTCAGAGTCCATAAGTAGTAAGAAAAAAAGGGGGGAAAGGAGAATCGTTTGAAAACAGTTTATGCTGGGGAAAAAAATAGAAACTTTCATCAAATACATCCAATAAAGAGAGGAAAATCTTAAATGTTTTCGGACTAATTCTTATTATGTTTTTAATAAATTATCACTTAATTTTATTTGTAGGTGTTTCTTGTAATGTTGGGTGTTATTTTTAGTTGGAACTCTTGTTTTTAACAGTTTTTTTACAACACAAGCGAACGTCTTATTTGTTTGTTTAGAATATTTATTTGAATAAACATACGTATATATTCGAAGTATAGTCACGCAAATACCACTCTTACATAGGGAACTCTTGAAAAAAAAAACTTTTTGATTCGCTACTGGTTACTTTATCAAGAATTCCCCATACACTCTAATTCCTTGTTTAATAATATTTGAGTTCCAATGGAGGATAAAAATGAGCACTTTGTTTCTGTCATGAATTTTTTTTAAAATTCCGATTTAAGTTCATTTTGCATTCTTTGGCGATATCAGAAATGTACAATGACCGGGGATGAAATTTTTTTTAAAAAATTAACAAAATTACAGCGTCTACGTTATTTGACGTAAAATTTATTATTTCTGAGACTTGTTTTTATAATTCCAAAATAAATGTGAGTGATTTATTTAATTTGATACGGTTATGTTAGCATCGTAAAAGCACTAGTTTCAACACTTAAAAAATTAATAATAGGGGAAAAAACTTCAAAGGTTTTGTGGCAGGGAACAGCAGCAATCTGCTGTGAGGTTATTAAAATTAAAAACTTACAAACACAGGTCGGAAAGAAAGCTACATCCAACTCACACGCGTGACTTCATCCGCAAAATTCAAACAGTACCCTGCTCATTGCATATGCAAACTTGACCTTGCATGTGCATAAAATAAAAGCGGTCTGTCAGTTTGTTGATATTCCCACGTCCGTGATTTTGTCCTTGCCGTCGAGTCGTTTGTCATTCTTTTTTTCTCGATCGGCTCAAAGGGTCACGATAAGCGACAGGACAGCGCGCCGGCGCCTACACATTGCCCTCGCTTTCCCTCCTAAGTCAACGCCGAAATACGGAACACGCACGTCATGTACAACGCGCGTGCGAAGCAAACATACAATCGTCCGCCCCGCCCCCGCATCTACAGGCGACGTGTGATGCGAGGGGAGGGGCGGTGGGTCAGACGGCCAACAATTTTCAATTTAGCGGTAAAAAATCGCCCTTTACAGAGTGCGTGCGATGGCAGGTTAGGTAATGAAGAGGTGGTGGCAGGAATGGAAACTGTGAGAAAACTAGATGGAAAGTGTTCTGTTCAGTATCCCGAATTTCATATTAACAAGAGGATAATCTAAGGAAAATATCAACACTTTTTGTCACAAATAACTCTTGCATTTCCGTAGTTTGATATTTTGATTTTCAAAACATCAAAAAAGTATTTTTTTTAAGATTAAAAAGGAGTAAATAAAAAGGTCGTTACTTTCGTAGCTTGTGGATTATTAAATTACTCTTTTTATTCTTTTGTTGAATTTGTGTGTCTGTCTCTGGCATAAGAACTTCAAATTAAAAGGAATCATGAATATACGAAGACAAATTAAATCAATACGGATGTTTCTGGTTCGTTGGAACAACATTCTTACATGCACGAAGTGTATTTTGAAAGAGCACTTACGTGTTTCTTACTTCTTTGCATTAATTTTAATGTGAATAAATTAAAAGTTCAAAATGAGAAGAGAAGAAATATGGGAAAGAAAGAGAACATGGGAAAGAATGAGAACCTGGGGCATAAAGAGTGCAATAAGAGAAATATCTTAGCACGCAAGATAAAGTATTTTTAAATCAGTGTTTCATTTATAATGATTCGATTGGCAATTTTTTAATGGCTGTATGAGGATAAAAGAGTGATAATTCAATCAATAAATTTCACATCAAAATGATATCGAAGTGAAAGTGAAATTTGTATAAACTCTCCAAACACATCTGACGTCAGGAAGAATCAGAACTGAATGAATTTAACTTCCATGAAACATGATGAAAATCTTACATGTACCTCTCTAGATTTCTAGATTCGATGGCAAAGAATTTATGAATCTTTTAAAGAATATTTTCAAAACTGTACGCGTCTGTTTACTGTTACAAAAACGTACACGCTCTATATGTTTACGATGCTCTAGATACAAACTGAACTTTAATAGTAGGTTCTTGCTGAAGTGACGCCGAAATAAATTTAATAAGTAATAATCATCATAACACGAAAACATAAACTTATCTTAACGTAATCGAATATAAATAAGTATGGTAGATAAAAAACGTATTAAATTTCACAAGCAAAATGAATGTTTTGCTAAAAAATAAAAAATCTTCTTGTACAAGCCTTACTTCGAAAGAAATTGTCTCTTATCAAGCCTCTCCCAAATAGTATATGTTTTTAATATTGGTGTGAATGTGGTGGTGAGTTTTCGTTGGCATTTTCAATGAAATAATTATACTAGTCGCCATTGCCGACAATATTATTTATTACAATAGCAGCTTTCGATGGCTTAGCTATCATCAGTTTTCTGCTGTATGGAAGTCACAAAAACTACTACCGTAGGTGGCTAAGCCATCAACAGCTGCCATTGTAATAAATAATATTGTCGGCAATGGTGACTCGTATAATAATTTCATGTGTAGTTAAACTAATCCGTTATCAGTAGACTAAAAGAAGGCACCTCCCCCCACGCGGTGTCTCCACCGCTGGCAGTCCACGTGCCAGGTGCGGCGGGGCAGCCGCGCAGGCGTAATTAAGGCTCGCGCGCGAGGGCGGGCCAGTGCCGGAGTGCCCACGTGGGCGACACGTGTCGGGCGCCGCGATTAGCGCGACGTGCCAATACGACGCGATAGGATCGAGTCGGCGCCGCCCCCGCGCCGCGGCCTCCGCCCCCGCCCGCTCCCCCCCCTCTCCCGCCATCACCCCGCCGGCGGCACCGTCCTCCCCCGCCGGTGATGGATGTGGTGCGGGGGAAAAAACGCGCCCCGCAAATTGAATGCATTATTCATGGTGGCCGCGTATCCGGGACTTAGCGCCGAGTGGTGTGACGTCACCACGCGGCCCTTAACTGCGACGCTGTCACCGTGCGGGGTGGGCGCGACTCCGCGCAACGATTTGTTGAGGCAAGAAGGCTTTCTAGCGCCATAAAATAGCTCAACTACGTAAGCAAGCGAAAACTCACAACCGTGAAAATTAGTAAATGTTATTGAGTTATTGGCGAATTACATATATACGAACATACATACGTATTATTTGAATACTTAAGGCTAAACGCGATTTGCCGATAAACTAATAACAAGTTCTTTGAATGCATTTCACATAATTTGTTTCTCATATCTTTGCCAAAAATAGTAATAATTAATATTCACTAATAACACTATTTTTTATCTTCTGATTGTTTACGATTATAAAGCAAAAACCGGCTTAACCATGGCCTCAATTCCTTCCGTCCATTCATACATCCGTTCGTCTGTCCTTCCGACTTCCTTCCGTCCGTCCGTCAGACCTTCTGTCCGTGTGTTCATATGGTTGGTTTTTGATAATGGGAGATTTCTCGGTAAGGTTTTTGAACTGTGATTTAAAAAAAAGTATTATTACATCTGTGATTCATTTATATTGGTTCTGGTCCCTCTCTATATTAACGGTTTTGTTTTATAAATGCACAGAAAGTAATCTTCGCTGCATAGTTTGTTGGTATTACCAATAAAAGTAACAGTCTCCTCAGCGCGAAGAACCCATGAGTCCGCATTATTGTGCGAATAATGCACTTCAATATCGTGAACGGTTAACCTTAATGATCCAATGAATTTAAAAAATGATTTTGTATAAGAAGAATGAAAACTAAAATTTATTTAGAAGAAGAACGACAAAAAATATAGAATTAGAGCAACTAATGGAAAATTTAATAAAACGGATTGACAATTTGAATAATTTAAATAAATCAATTCAACGGCAAATAAATAATTTACAAGTATAATTTTCAGAATACAAAATTCTGAGAGTGAAGAAGGGGAAAATTTTGTAGGTGGAAATAATTATGAATATTATAATTATTGAATAAAACATTACATTGCTCAATATAATTTTATACTGTAAAAATAATAAAAAAAATATTTGTAATATTACATATTACTGTGCATATTGGTCCAAATTCACCATATTTACGTAAATGTATAACTATATGTGTGCTACTATTGTGTCTGCAGGAAGAGAAATAGAAGGAAGACGATAAGGAAGATAAAGAGGAAGAGAAAGGGAAAGAGGAAGGAGAAGACTTTACAAAAAAAAATTTAGGTTAGAAAATAACACATTAATTTTATATAAGTGAAATAAATATTTAATTTTATGAAACAAATTTCTTTGTTACTATTAGAATGTCTTTCATTTATTGACAATTAAAACTGATAGCATGAGTTACCAAACAGATACACGTTTACATTTACTACCATCATTTAATTGTATATCATTAATTACTTCCATCATAATTTTGCATCAGAGATTCTGAGAATATAAGTCAAAATACACGATCAGGAAGGGAAAATACATGATCATAATTTTTTCAGCGCAATTTATTTTTTACAATATATAATAAATCCGCAACGCATATTTATTTTGTAGTAAACTCCATTTACAGTAAGAGGGTATGTACCAACGCCATTTTGAATTAATTTTTCTTTCCAGGGGGCTTGGGTAAGTGTTATGTAAGTAAGTAACATGAACAGCATGTAAACGCACCATAGTTACGTCTGCAGTATATTTGTTTGTTTACGTTTGCAGTATATCGTTCAGCGACATATAAATATACAATTATATGAATATAATAATGAATTAACACACTTTTTGGAAATATTTAGCACAGTATATATGACCAGAAGCTATACGACAACAAATCTTTTCCAGCATTATTGGAATTAGTTACGTCATATTCAAATAATGTAATAGCTGCCATACTCAAAAGTCAGTTATAACTTGGAAAAGTTCAATTCAAACAATACAAACGAAGTGGCTGTGGTAAATCATGAAATAAAGTAATATTGTGTTTTATACTAAACATACAGAGCTAGGAAGTTAATTCAAGCGTTTAGGCCCTGTTGAGGCTGCGAAATATTGCTTAGATGATTAGGAGAACATTTCCAGAAACTGCGACGAGAAATTCTGTGCATCGCCTTTCTGTGTTCTCATCAGACGAGAAAATACTACAAAGACGCCCTCTAATTGACAAGATTAACACCATGCCGTAATAATCCTTAAGTTGTCATGGTTACCTTCGTCTG
>BOPP01000005.1:9167781-9231854 GCA_017312745.1 Gryllus bimaculatus | reverse complement strand
TATAGGGGAAAAAGTATAATACTCGTTTTCTCGAGATCCAGAATCCCTTTCCCATCCTTTGGCATTAAAAAATGAAATGATGAGGCGCGAGTGGGCTAGAATGAATAGGGGGCAGTTTTTGCTTCCCGACGTAAAGTATTCGCATCGGTAACGAAGATCACGATGATTGAGTTCTTTAGTGTTGGTAACAAAGAGTGTAAACATACCTACAAATCTACTCCCTCATAAATAGTAATTAGAGCACTCAACAAAAACATGCACATTACTGAATCTACACTGTGTTCAGAAGGATGACAAGGGCCCCATCTCAAACATTTGCTCATGGATCAGATGGGAAACTGACAGAAAACCTGTTGAGATGGGAGTAGTCTCATAAGCTAAATTACCTTTGGTACAAATACAGGTTATTTTTCAAATTAAACAATTCCAATGTAAATTAAAACGCATTACATATAAAAATATCTGTTTCTTTTTAAACAAGTGGGTGCCTACATTCAAAACGAACATTTGCGCACTTGAAACGGGTTACGATCTATTATATAATATATCAATTTTTTTGCCCGGCTTAATACATCTCGGCCAAGCACTTGTAGAACATTTACCAATCGTAGCCTTTTAGTGTGCGAACTAATTAATTAAAAGCACCAACACAAGTTTGAGGGTCCAAAACTGCCTTCCCATACAGTCAGAAGCCACCGCCATAAGTCAATTTTGAGGAATTTTTAAACTCTCATCGTGGGCTTTGCCATGCTCATATTGTGAGATGATATCTTAATGTAAAAAGTCTCACAGAAGAAAAGAAAACAATTGCCCGAAATTCGAATTTGCAACTTCAAAAGAAGAAAAAAGGAAAACTACTTGATCATTAAAAAAATGGTACATGACCTTATTTAACGATCTAATTTTTTAGAAACAATTGCATTAAAGAAAACATTATAATAAAATATTTTTAGTTTTGCCCAATTGTTTTAATTTTTTTGCATTTGGTTCAAAATACTGGTATTCTTCGAAATTTGAATCTGCGGGCTTTTATAAGCGTATATCTTTTCAAGAAAAATTGGGGAGTCGTTTTTTGGGGAAATTGTTTAAATCGCCTATACAACGGTTACGAAAAATCATGCAAAAAATGACTTCATTAAAAAAAAAAAATTGTACGGTAGCGCCAATAGCTTTTAGCAATAGCAATTAATAGCTATTCTTTGAGGGAACAGATTCTATTGTGAAGATGAAATCTTTATCTTCAGTATTGTAGTCTAAAAAGAAACGCCAAACAAATTTGAATTTTTCTGTTTTTGAAAATTTAGTGAGTTTTAATGACAATGGCTACTTGTTGCAATTTTTAGTGTCATTTTTTAACCATCTTTCGCTATCCGGGACAAGTTAATGCAACATATTGGGTGTCATTTTTTTCAGAAAACTGAAAATGTGGAGGCTTATGTAAAAAGTACCCCCAAAATTAAATAATCTTTTCAAATCGTAGGGGGCCTTAGTTCGGCCAGATGATTGGGGGAATATCAGTTTTTGAAAAAAATCTTTTGAAAAGGGTTGGTCTCTACTGTTGCGATAGTACATTCGTCGACAGTGCTTGGGGCTGGCAAACGAACAGTTTGCCAGCGGCCAAATCAAAATATTCGTTTCAAATTCGTAGGGCCTTGACTTCAGTCGGATTGATCGGGAAATATCAGGTTTGTGGAGAAATCGTTTGAAAGGATTGTCCTCTAGTTGTTCGTATAGAAACTTCGACCCACAGAGCTGTTGAAACGGGCAAACGAACATTTTGCCAGCCGCCAAATCTTTCAATATTGGAGAACCCACAATACCTTCTGGGAAAAACTGTGAGAACACAGTCAGTAATAAGTAATACGTACCTCGTTAGGAACAAAATGTTTATTTAACTTTTATCGGTTACCAGGACCCCCCCAATACGAGTCTCTCCGTCGTGAAAGTTCGCTTACAGCATTGCAATACTTTCGTATTACTACGTGGAGTAGAAAGTAAACAGACTCGGTGTTTGTGGTGTGTGTGTGTGTGTGTGTGTGTGTGTGTGTGTGTTGTGTGTGTTGCGTGTGTGTGTTATGTATGAGAAAACATTTTACTTAACAACATTAATTGTAAATTATTTTGCATTAAACCTCAAGAATGAAATGAAATTGTGGAATGGTGGGTCTTTTTTCTTAGTGCATCTTGGACATATTGTCATTTGGGTTAATGTGGTATTATACATGATCTGCTACATTTCAAACATTTACGTTATTATGTTAGAATACTACCTCAATCTTTAAAGGTGATCAGAAAGGAAACAAGTACAGTGGGTTTTATCTGATAATAAATGTATAATTTACCTTATGAGTTATATTTCATTTTGGACGTTTCAGTATTTAAGATGCAGGGGTGTTTAATATTTTTTTATACTTAACGGGAAATGGCATTATTTTATATATTGTTTATGTTTATTTAGAAAGGTTGTTTTGGAATTGTGGACATTTCCAATGATATGTTTTGTAAACTACTCAGGTCCAAATGCGTGTCTTTGCTGCAAACGGTGCGTTGACTCCTGGAAGGAGTTATTTTCAAAGACCGGCCCTCAAGGATGGCCTCTTCGCCTGAGTGGGATTTCAGTTATGCGAGCAGGATGTCTAAGAGATGGTGGCGGTTTTATTCCAAACGGCAGCGGGGGGCGGCGGGGGCGACGACGCGCTACTGTCGCGGCGGGACGGCTGTTTTCCACGCTGTTTAGGACAGCAGCCCCCCGGCGCGCGCGTCTGCCTATTGTTGTGGGAGGGGGCGTCCATTCAGACGCGGCCTGTCACGTGCCCGTGAGCTGTGAGGCCGCCTCCGGGTTACCTCACGCGGGCTACACACAGTAAGCTGTTCAGGAGCGCGGAATCTGAAATTCAGGATTCTCTTCCCAAAGATTACTTCTTTCACGACTTCCAAAGGCATTCCATAAAGACAGTATATTCGTAAAGAGAGCAAGAAATGGGTGGTTTTGTTTTCACAAGTAGGATGACCTTCCTGATATATTTCAAAGTTCAGTGGATTGCTGCTTGTCAAGAAATGACTTTAATTTAATTCACTCGAAATTCATGAACTGTGGTTTCAAAAATATGAATTTTTTCTATATTGTTAATTCTTTAAAAAATAATAAAAAAATCTATCTTGTCTCTATGTTGAATTGAACACCTATCCGACTTAAAATGGCGTTCGCGTACTCGTTAATCATCAATAGTTAATTAACGTAAATATAAGAAAAAAAGACTTAAAAAATGAAGGAAAGCATGTGCAAAAAAATCTAGGCAAGTGAAATGAAAGCAATAGTTCAGTTGGATGCTAATTGTTTTACCGAAGAGAGAGTGTATTTACCAGGTTTTGTACCAATTGATAGAGAATTAACTCATTGGTTGACCTCAGAGGCCAAAATATATAACAACTTTTTCCTAATTTCGATTTTCTATATTTGTGCTTTCATTTACAGATACAAATAAATTGGAGTCATCATATATATATATATATATATTATATATATATATATATATATATATATATATATATATATATATGGATAGATTTATGTATTCCACTAAAATATGGAATATGTTTGTACTAGTGTTACCTGTGCGAAAACTCTCTCTTAAAAAATGTATTAAAGGTAACTCTCCAATATACAATCCAATAGAATATCACATAAAATAACACGCAAAAAAATTGATGATTGAAACCAAATTTTCAATAATGGATTATGCACTGTTTTGACAGATTCTTCTGAGGAACAATTCACAGCGATTCGTTCACAACAACATTTGAAGTAATTATACAACCTGCTTGACCAGTTAGGTTTTCCTTTTCTTGGTAATCACAAAAATATTAGCAACGTTTTTTACCGCTTAAAGAAGAAAGCTACATAAAGCTGTCTATATGAAAATTACAGATTCGAGCAAGTACAACCCTTCTTTTTGGGAATTATTATTAACTTTGATTACTGAACTGAGAGGTACATCCGTGCAATTCAGTCGCACGGGAAATATCAAGTAATTAATTTTACAGTTTGGTTTGAACACTTAGGTAGTGTCGAAGTGCCTATAGATTACGGTGCGAGGAACGTTCACCGGCCTCAAAATTCCAGGATTTTAAGGCCCTTAGAAACACCCTGCTTAGGAGCTATTTGAGCTTTATAGATTTGACAATGCTACTGAGTGTTGCATTTGAAGTAAATATGTAGATGCGTTTTCATTTAACAATCCTTCGTATTTTTAAAATTAAAGTGCATTTGTCACGTCTCCTTGAAAATTTCTGTAGAGGACCTCATTTACCAAAACTGTTGGCGTGTTGAGAGGGCGCGATAGGTATCTATACTACTGAAATAAATATAGTTAATCTGTGAAAAAATATAAAGGAAAAACTTTAGATAAAAACAATTAAGGAAAATTCATTGGACGTGTTCTATTTTGTTGAATGTCTGATTTAATACTAATCCATCTCATATTCTTTGTGGACATATCAAACAAAATATCGCATTTCCATTCAAATTACATGATATGAATATTTTAACCCTTACAAATTTTGTGAAGTAATACTTGTGAATTTCCCTCCATTTGAAGTAGCTAGGGATAAATCTTTGCACTTCATGAAATTGTTTCCAAATACTTTTTACGAATTATTGGGCGGAAACAAGAGCAATAAAATTCCTCCTTTAAAATTTAGATCCAAGTTAGGGTTTCGAAGGCATTTCCTTTTTGTAAATGTTAGGTAGTAGGGTTTTATTTTTTTTTCTACGACAGAAAGTATAAGATGGTTTCTACTTTACAAAATGCATAATAGAAATGAAACATTTTCTGCGCTAGAGAGAAAGGAACCTGGGTACATATTTTTCCTCTCTTTTATATTTAAACAATTAAAACACATGAAAAAACGTGAAGTAACTAGTTATGGGTATAGATAGAACCAAAATGCACAAATTATAGAATATAAACGACGCATGTAATGGATAGATTTTGATAGACGAATGTGAAGTGTATAAGTGATATTACGATACGCAGGCTAGGAACAAGCAAGTTTTGTACAATTCAACAAATATATTTAATATACATTAATTGAATATTTTTCTACGATACTTTATTGTTTGTTATTGCTTTCTATTAGGGGAGTTTGATATACCCTTTCATAACATAGTTAGATCGAGAGGATCATGGGTACGAGGGAAATATAAAAACAGTTCAATTGTGTTCAATGCTTCTGTATGAAGGAATATGAAAAGGACGAAACCGAGTCAGATAACAACTAGTTAATTGCCGTAAATATGTAAATCTCAATCATTTAAAATTATGTAAAAAATAAAATCAATGTGATACCACGGGACGCTAGCTGGTTCGGATGATCTCGGGCGACCAAAAGGCCTTCGAGCAGAAGGCCCTCGCCCGAGCCCTCATTTGGCCCGCTCGATTCATGTAGAACGCCCTTTGGTGCATAAATAACTATCCCTGTTACCGCTACTTTTTCTATGACTAATGGCGACAATTATAAGTTAAACCGTTACAATTTGAACAGGAACAGCAGGTGCGCCCAAGAGAAAGGCAGGGGCCGTGATCCATAAGTCCCTCGTTCAAACAAACATCCCTCCTTCCCCAATTTCACAAACAGAATTCATTTCTCATATTGCATCAGAAATTAACTTACAGCATGAAATCTGGATTGGAGGACGAATACAAGTTTGTTTTTATTTCTTTTTGAATTGAAAAAACATTCCCAATTCAGTGTAGAGCCTGGGGTATGTTGGCACCAACTGCCCTCCATTCTGGTCTCTCCTGTTTGCGAGGCTGTTTGTGACGCAATATTCGGCCAATGTCCACTTAGTGGAACAGGCCTCCTAGGTATCTCAGGAGGCATAAGTACATTCCAGATTCAAATGAGTATGTGCGAGAGTTAACGTACTATTCAAATTCGTTTAAGAAGAAATTTCATTAAATTTGTAATCTGTTCTAATTGGTTTAATAATGACAGGGGACCTCCACTATTGTTGATTTTCTGCCTAGTCTGGGAACAGGAAAGACCCTTGTAATTGACCATCCCTTTCTCATCTCGGTTGCCAGGTCACAAGTAATAGCACAATCCCAACTGGAACATATAATGCGGACGATGGCAAATGTATCGATTACTTTCCAACTGTTGACATCTGTGATCGGCCTAACACTTTGTTCTATAATAGAAGCTCTATACTCATTATGCATTACGAGCTTGCAGCCATTTAACACGAGAAGCATTACATGAGATAAAAATATGAATTTAACTGAATTGTTACAAAAAATTTCATTAACTTACATTAAGAGAAAATGTGAATACTATGTATTCAAGTTCATAATTGACATTTTGCATAAACGTGAGTGTTATTGCAACCTTATTGTAGCTTATATGTTTTACAAGTATAGATTGTATTGCTTTTTGCCTAATATTAGAGGCAATATTTGTTTTTTATTAGTTTCTATGTAGGATCTCGGGCGTACGGTCGAAGAACTGCAGCCTTTCCATTCATTTTATAGTTGACTTGTGCATCGGCCAATTTGGTTGTTGACGGTCCACCGAAGACCTTTAGGTAGAAATTAGTATTCACGGTTTAAAAAATGAAATTCCGTAGAAGTTTTGACCCTCTTGAAGTTTTTCCGCTAGTTTTTCTTATCACATTTTCGAGGCAATTATATAAAAAGGGGTGATATTGTTTTTGATCTGGTCAGGAAGTGCAAATATTTTTCAAAAAATACTAATCTTTTTTCCTTCATTTCGTGTTATAACGGACATTTCACTATTTAGTTATTGCAATTCGTTTGAGCGTACAGTAAAGTGTTTCTGTCTCCGTGTTAATCGCTTGGCAAATTTATTAATTTATGGACAGTGTATGTGCAACACCAAAATTAAATCTACCTGAAATAAATTATAGTTATTTTAAAATTATATCTCAAAAGTAAATTAATTTTGTGAATAAGTAGTTGGATATTATTTGTAAATTTACATTCGTTTTTTCCAATATTCGTGTTCATCTACTTTTGTTTTTAAAGAATCCAATATTATCTCTGCCTTAAAACATTTTTTTTGAGGTTTAATAGCCATTCAGAATTTCTTTCCAGTGACTCTAGAACGTAATATAATTTGTTGCAAGTCGGATTTTCTTTCATTCACCAAGGGCACGCCTTTACTGGAGTACTGATGACTGAGTGCTAACAGTCAATAATTTGTGTTTCTTAGCTACTTACCTGTTCCGTGTATCTGAACTGATGTTAATTTATATCTATTATGCAATGGTCTCTTTATTTCGGAAAGTAGCCAAATTTAAATGAGAAAGGTTTTAGGAAAAGAGAGGATAAGTGCTGCGTGAGGACCACAAAAAGGGAATATGAATGACGTAGCTTGGGAATTGAAGTAAAATTACACGAGATAAATGAATGGATTCATTGGGAATGGCTTTCATCTACCTTTAGAGGCTTCTGGAAGAACTTGGAGGTGAGAGCAGAACGGTACTAGGCCTTCAGCTGTTCCCAGCCCCCCCCCCGCCGCCTCCGGACAGCTCTCGCAGCGGCCACCCGCGCTGGGTGTAGGAATGCGTGGGGGGGAGGGGCGGGGCGGGGCGCGGCGCGGCGAGCGGTGGTTGTAGGCGAGCACCGCGGGCCGGAGAGCAGCGTGCGCGCACCTCAGGGCGTGGGAAGGCCCCTTTACGAGTCCCGGGGACCGGCGCGTGCCAGACCCGCCGCCGCCCTGCATGGGACAGCCCCCAGGCGACGCGTCGAAACCCGACCGGTCGAAAGTAACGTTCGCGAGAAGCGAGCGCAGGAAGTGGCGAAAAAAAACTACGTTTGCAGCTGTTTCACTTCCTAAGGATCTCTTTCTATTGTCGTAAATAATAGCTTGCTAGTCTTTCTGGAAACAAAAATGATACGTGCCTCCTGTCAGTGGGGTGAAGCGTGTCTGCAGTTTCATACTTACCAGCAAAGTAATAATAGAAGGAATAAAAGTACCTATTACGTTTATATTCTCTTTAGTACTAACATGAGAAAACTTAGAATCAGTGAACGATATTTGAATAGGCATTTATACGCGGCATCATGTTTTGCCCTGCAAGAAGGAACAAGTGACCCATCTCGGCATTTGCTCCAGAATGCAGATAAATAGTAATGCCATATTAAATCGTTTAAATCCATCCGACCCTAAACCCTTACGATGTTTTAGAAGAGATCGATCATATTGTCAGTATTGTCTGGTTCCAATTTGGATATACTCGAACTTATCATTTACAGATCTGAACGTTCCGTTAACACTTCGAATAGTGTAAATCCCCAATCTCCCGAACCTAACTCCTTCCTCTATTTTTGGCTTACTTCATGATAAAATTTAATTATGAAAAAAGAGTAATAATAAATAAATAAACAAATCGAGCATCTAAATAATTTCAATTCCCATATTATAGTTGAACCAGAAAGGAAACTAAAATTCTGCTCCCCGCGTCAGAGTGTAATAAAATGAGTGCAGGCTTACCGCAAAACATTTATACTGGCCTTCTTTATAAAAGTTGGTAAAACTAAACACAAATATTGTTACTACCTTAAATAATGAAAAAATATCCCCTAAAAACGTGCCCTCTTCTACCCAGACCGCACGCATTTGCGGGCCTGCGGGTTCCACCGTTGCACCCACTGTTCCTGGGTATGTTTATTCATTTGCGTGCAAAACTGGCCAATCTGGAGTACGAGATATGAACTAAATATTTAGGCGATATTTTTGAGAAAAGACTTCGATACAAAAAGGGGTAATTCGACGAGAATTTACTAGTCTGTGAGTACAACACATATAAGCAAAGTATGAAAAAATAACATACACCAGAATTTAGAAATGAATTAAAAAAAAACATTGAAATTTTAAATTCTGAGTTGGGCAATTAATAATCACATGTTAAAATCATCTGTACTATATTTTTCTTTATTTCTTTATTTCTTGTTCGGACCAGAAGGCCATGCAAGAAACTGATGCAATATTTATTATCATTCACATTAAGGGGATTTTGGGCACCGTCACTAATTGCTAATCAGCTTCCTATTGGTAGTGTATATAATAGTTTAATTTTAAAAGGATAGAGGATTTTAATAAAAGTTTTTCTGGATATTCAATAATATAATATAATAATAATAATAACGATAGACGCAGATTTATCTTGTTGAAAACTTCAATTGTCATCAAAATTTCAATTCCATGATCTATTTATTTTAGTGTAAATCAGCCTCATTGTGATTAAAATGTAGTTTAAAAAAGACTCCTTGTATCTGCTGCGAGATGAACAAATATAATTGTAGAAGTCTGTATTTTAGGTTCTGAGTCACCGGGAAATTCCCATAGAAGAGAGCTTTGCGTTGTTCGCACGTTGTTCTGTGGCTGGCGCGACAGAGCGGGGATGAGTGCGGCGGCGGCGGCGGCGGAGGCGGAGGCGGGGCGGCGGCGTCGGCGTTCTCGGGCGCTGGGCGCTATCTGCAGGGTGGGGGCGGGCGGCGGGCGGATCCGGGCGCCGCCGGACACCGCTTGACAGCAGGACTCAGCGCAGTCAGATAGAGCACCACCCCGGACATCCCAACTGGGATTACCGCTGCCTCTTATCACCACGCGACCGCCGGCCGCCCTTGCCACCGCCGCCCTCCACGGCCACCTCTGCCTTCCAACTCGCTTCGGCACAGACGTCCCGCGCCTCCTGCCGTTCTGCCAAGTCTGTCAGGCGCTTTGTTTAAACTCTGCAGACTGGAAAAGATTTTTCAGCCCCCTTTCGGGCTCTAAAGTTTCCTTTTCTTCCTGGGGTTATTTATATGTTCAGTATGTTACATTTGCTCATTCATCGCTCTGCAATAAGCAGCCATACGTATTGGAAAGTTTCTTTCTTATGACATCGCCAATGTGACATAAAGAAGACAGTAATTAAATATAATGACTATGATGTGTAATTAAAGTTCCAGCAATAAAAAGCTTGCCAATAAAATAGCAGCATTATTGACTATAAAAACCCACTTACAGTTTAAATACACCATAAATATTCAATAAATATTTTTAATTGCATATTGTTAATAGTTTGCTTGAATAGAACCCAAACAACTGTTGACACCAGAAAGATGGACACGTGTCGCCATGATACTTATTTTTATTACTTAAGCAGAGCAGTCAGAAGTGACTGAATGGGGTAATGTATGATTAGTAAATAAATTGTTGGGTTGTAAAATGAACATGTGTCTATATGTTGGAATTTAGAATTATTGATGTGTTTGGTTCTAATTGGTGAAAGACGGAATATTTTACCTGAAAATTAAAATCATATTTAATGAGTTTCTAAATACAATTTGCTACAAAAATGGCTTATTGGAAATAACTAGTTGAGACGGCAGTTAGTAGGGACTATCATAACCAGGTGTTTTCACGCGCGATGTTCAAGGTTTACTGAAATAAGCCAGTATTTTAGGCTGATGGGTTATTTGAGATTGGGAAACTGACAACACTTTAAGAGATCGCAGATAAAGTTTTGATTTCTTTTTCACGAGAAAACTCGCTACTTGTATACCATTTCCGTTCGCTTGTATTAAAATAACTGGAAAGAACGTCTCTCAAGACTGTTGTCTCTGAAGCCTATGATGGGGAGACTGCGCCCCGCGTGTTCGTCGCGGGGCGCCTGGTGGTGCCTGTGCGAGTCAGGCAGAAGCGGTAAGGGTCGGGACAGGAACGGGACGGGGTGGACAGGGTGCGTTGTCAGCGGGCCGAATGTCGCGGGAGGGGGGAGGGGGGAGGAGGGACATCTGCCCGGCGTCGGCCCCATCTTCGGCGTTCTCCTCAACTCTCGACTCCAGGCATTCTTCCCCGTCAGTCGTCATTGCGGTTGGACCACTAATAACTTAATTCTTCCTGAGAACAGTTTGATAGTTGACAAAGCATCATATACTATGATGATGAATTTTCGTAACGGAAAACAGGTGATGCTACAACTGCAGTACTTTCTTTCGCGTTAGTTAACCGGTTTCCATAAAAGTTAAATTCTGCAATTGTATCTCAGTTTTAACGTGTCTCGGCCATCACTTTGCGGTACTCATTACCAATCACTTGAAGAACCAGTGCGAAACGAATATTTAAAGCTAACACATCAACATAAACTCGACTATCGAAACTTGCGTACCATTATGTACACAAGAAAATTCTTTAACAACAAGAAAGGAAATTTTTTTTCTTGAAAAAAAAATTTTTTAAAAATTTTTTTTTTTTTTTGCCCTTTTTTTTCGCGCAATGCCAATTGTCGCTTAGCGACATATCTCATCAGACACTTTTCTGCCTAACGAAGCGCAAGAATTTTCGAATTTGCAAATTTCGAAGACCGCAAAAATTACAATAACTTACTCATATTTTTTTTAAATGTACTCGACGTTAACAATAAGAATACAATTTTTTGAAGAACAGATTTCCTTCTTCAGATTCTTTTTCAATTTTCAAAAAAATTAGAGTTTCACCTAAAAATGGCCTTTACGCCATTTTTTAAACATTATTAAGCTGTACCCAAGCGTCAAGGAAAAGAAAAAAAAATCGAATCCCTTTTTGAGAAAAAAACAAAATAAAAAATTGCCCTTTTAGTTCAAAGCACCCATTTACGCAAAACCTGCAGTTCAAAAAAGGTGTACAGACCTATTAAAGACTATAGTTTGAAACGGATCTATTTGAAGAAATGGTCTGTACACAATATTGTTCTTTAGGTTGGCCCCCAAATTGACTTTCCGCAGTTGGACAGAACTTCCTACGTGTATAATACGTATACGAGAAAGTGAAAAACAAAGTGTATATTCAGTGAGGATTTTATTTTTCACACAATAGAAAGGACATAAGAAATGCAAACGAGTAGAGATTGTGTTTGAGAATCTTTGCTGTTATCGCACAGTACGCGGAAATGTAATTGTTTCGTGTACATTAGATATTGACAGCAGATATTAAGCCTTCGCATTTGTCAGCGCTGCTTACGATCGGTGGTTGTCGTGCCGCAATCGGCCCCTCGTTGTTCGTCTTCTAGCTTAGCCTTAGTTTCGGTCCTATCTACATCCCGCGCCGTCCGCTCCCATTTTTATTATTCTCCAACATCCGTGTAATGTTGTGTATACAATACACACACACACACACACACACAACACCACAGTATATATATATATATTAATATATTATATATATAATATTATATATATTATTATATATTTCGTTTTAAGTGACGACCCACGTGAAACAAAATATTGCCATATCTTTCCGTTGTTATTGGCAAGAGTTTTTCATGCCACGTTTAATGCCTCGCGACTCTGATGTGAACTGAGGGGAGCGTGCTGTAGAGGAGGAGGGTGAAAGAGCACCACTTCAGGCCGTCAAAGGTGTCGAGAGTACAGTTAAATTTTGGGACACCCGTCAGGCCTTCAGATAACGCAACCAGTGTTCCAGCTTCTTAAAACCGGACCGTATATTATTGCCTATGAAGCACTTGGACTCACAGTGTTGCTGGGGAAATTTGTTAAACTATTGTTGTAGTGTCAAGTGTAGTGTAGTGCTAGCCAACATGAATGTCCTTATGATTGATAGCACTTTTTTAGAAAGAGGAGAATCTGTTTCAAATAATTTGTGCCCTTCAAAAAACTAGCATCCATATCCTTTTCTACTCAACGGGTTCGTTTCACATATGTACGTAACATACATCACCTAGAATCGACACTGTCATTCATTTTCAGTGTATATGCATATACTTTCTTTTACCCCTTCCATAGTTTACAATCACTAGCCAACGTATAAAACCGATGCATATTTTGCAGTTGTCTCTCTGGTTCAATCAGGTTAAACCACGCGTGTTTTCTTCGTCCGCTTTAAAAAGATAGAGTCTGTCAGTAGTAACCTAAGCCTGTGACGACCCCCTGCCAAAGCACCACGTGAGGCTATCGACGATATTGCCTGGGGCCTCTGCGCCAATATTGACGCGTCAGCGACGTAGTAAACAGCCACAGGTGTAACAGTTGGAGCTCCCTTTGTTCTGATTTGCAAAAGGTTGGCGGTCAAATCCAGTGCTGATCACAGTAGGAGTGATCAGGGCTATTATTATTCTTCGCTTAAGTTAACATTTTCTCCATGAGTAAAATGAAGCTGTTTATTAAACTTTTATTTTTACAAGCCTTGAGAATGTTGTTGGATTTTGTTTGCTGGAGAGCGGGTAGGAATTATCCGTGTAAGCTTAACTTAAACGCACTTTACAATTGATACTTTACGTGCACTTGAAATGTTCAGTAAAATGAGCTTTCTCCATGATACAAAATCACTTTGTTTTTTAAAATATAAATTGTATTTTTTTACTAGGTACATGCTTAGAATCACGCAAGTGATTGCGTTTAATCAAGTGGAGCATTTATGGTTTGTCACACACCGCACTTTTTTCCACCATTATATATCGTGTGTAAGCTTTTTGCCTCTAAAGATAGTTTTGGGTTGATTCCAAAATGGACGAAAAAATGTGAAATTAAGTACATTTTAGAGCTTTTAATATAGTGTTTGTAATGTTTGATTGCTGTTGATTTATCCGTTAATATTTACAGTATGTAAACACATTTGTATTTAAAAAACGAAACAATTGCACGTAACCTCTCTCTACGTCCTCTTCTGGTGGGGGACAACCGCACGATTGCAGTGATTGCAGCGCAGGCACTCGCCGTGGAAGGTGGGCTGTTCTTGCAGGTATCTTTGCTGTGCGCCACCTCATCTTCCGAGAGGTCAGTGTGCCCCTACGTTACATAGCTAGGCCTTTTGCACCCGCGCAGAAGCAAGGAGCTTTAACGCCTCAGTCTACGCAAAGCGACCCTTACCCACGTAAACCCCAAACAAGACACTACCCACGGCGTGTCGTTTGCACGGTTAGTGCATGATGTTGTGTGTGTATAGGAAGGTGTTATGATAGGCAACGAAGAAGGAACGTTTCGCGCTGCCCGTGACCCGTATTGTTAGGGGAATTGCTCTGGGCATTGGTGTTGGTATTGATTGGGAGGATACAATGAAAATAGCTATCGACATCGGTTGTGAGGAATTTTCCTTTAGAGTGCGACTGATTATCATTTCCTCGTTGGCACTCAGAGTTGTTTTTGATGAAGCGAGAATGGTATTTCGACTACCGCACGATTGCAAGTGATTGCAGCGCAGGCACTCGCCGTGGAGGTGGCTGTTCTCTGCAGATCTCGCTGGCTTCGCACTCATCTTCCGATAGAAGGTCAGTGTGCGCCTACGTGCCATAGCTAGGCCATTTGCACCCCTCGCAGAAGCACAGGAGCTTTAAGCCTCAGTCTACGCAAAGCGACCATTACCCACTGGTAACCCCAAACCAAAGACACTACCCACGGCGTGTATGGTAGTGTAGTGTTGTTAGTGTATGTGTGTAAAGTAAGGTATTAGGATAAGACAATTATGAAGTAGGAAAAGTTTGGCGGTTCACGGCCCGTTTTGTTTGGGAATTGCTCGCATTGAGTCTGGTATTGACGGAGAAACCACGAAAATTAGCGATCATGCAGTCATGTTGAAAATTCTCCTTAGAGTGCGACTGAATTTTCCCATTTAGATATTCCTGGTCCGCTCAATGTTGTTTTCATGAGAGTGAATGTATTTCGATTCAAGGCTATGGCCTATGACTGACTTTTGATTCATTTTTTCTCCGTGTACTACAGCACAGGGGGGGATAAAAGTTAAAATCTTCAACAATACATAAGTACATTCAAATTTGCGGTCGTTAAACACGTCTTTAGTCTCAAGTTGAAACTTCGCACAACTCAGGATTAAGTTCTTGTACCGGAAATCGGATGTCTTTATGAGTGACGGGTTTTGGTCACTCACAACTATCAGGTTAGTAACTTTTTGAGCTAGGACCCTATAATGGGACTCATAAGATTTCTCTCTCGCGTATCGTTTCCCTGGTTTACTGTACTCAATCAAACGGTCCGGAATATGACCCAAGTTACTTAGAACCATCACCGCCGTATATCGTTACAGTTTTGGGCCCTGATAAGTTCGCCCCATATCTGAAGGATTGTACCATTGTCTTGGGTGTCTTTGCTAGTTATATTAATTAAATAATGGCCCCCGTGGATTCTACTGCCCCAGGTGCCTTGTTTTTCTCTCTGAGCGCCTCTTTGTGTAAGATCTGACTAAAGTTTTTGTTTGGTGCAGGAATTGCCTTCTGCTGCACATTAGCAGCAAATTTCTTTCTCCTGTAAAAATCGTTATCTTATACATCATACGTTCCCTAAAGGATTTATCATTGCATGATTACCTTTTGTTGTTCGTACATTTTAATGCATTATTGTATTTTGATTTTTAGATTTAGATTTTTTCAGTCAAAAAAACAGTAAAACTGTATGTCTGACGTAGGGGGGAACAGATTATCTGTGCACTTTGTTTGAGTTTTCAACATCCCTTTCCGTCATTTAAACTATTAAATAGTTGAAAGATGAGTAAAAGTTTATACATAAAGAAATGAAAATAAATTTTAAAAAGCCGTAAGGTGAGAAAAATAGTAATTTTCATTTCGGAGTTATAGAAAACTTATATGCATCGGTACACGAATTGCAAGTAGTTTGCATTTTTCTGCATTGCTAACAAAATGCAAACTCGCCCTTGCTTATTATCTGGCACATGACTTCACCTTTCCATGTTTGAATGTAATTATTATCCATTCACTTCCCCTTTCGATTATCACAAAATCATAATCGCCGGCACTGCTGTTGTAATTCCATTCCATCTTCATGGCATCTACAACGTTTGCATATCATTCGTCATCAGTTCTATTCAAATTATTAAAGTTCGAATTTCAAAATTAAATTCTCTCAAATTCTATCAAGACGTTATTGTTTTCTACGTTAATATTTCTCCACTTTTTATTGTTACTCCCGCATACATAATTTACTGACTCAAAATACAAAAAAATTTCGCGACAATACGGCTACAATTTGCTTCTTTCCTTTCCACGCCCACGTTCGTCCTCCCCCGTTGAATCGCTACTAACCTCCTTTTGCCATCTCTGTTCCAAAAGTTCTTATAAATCTCTTTGACGTTACCACACTCTTGTGGCCGGGCCACTACTTCATACTTTTGACTGTCCCACTTGCTCACTTACTAGATTGTTCGCGTGATAATCTTGTATATATGTTTATTATTATTCTATGCACAAAAATTACTCAATGCTGTTCTTGTAGTAAACATACACTCTGTTATTTAAATTTCCGCGCACTCGTCACCTTCTTACTTTAACATCATGTTATTTACTTTCTCTATCCGTCATTTTTGTCCATTTTGAAATTTAATTTGTTTGTTTTACACAATAAATATTTCCGAATTTTGTTTATTTACTTTGTGCATACTGAACACCTACCAAGAAGTTTTACCATTGATTATATTACACATACAAGCTATGTTGATCTTTATCATAACTTAAAAAATACATTTCAGACCTAAACATATCTAAGACACTGATTGAAAAAATGAAAACAATCGACCTACTAGAAAAGTTAAATGTAGCTTATCCAATTGACCTCGGGAGTTCCTAGAGTGAGCAGATTCAAGGGACCCAATAATGGAAACTACGAACAATGACTTAAAATGAAGTATGGTAATTGGACATAAAAAGGAAAAAATAAACCCACATGATATAATTCAATTAGTCTGCTTAAATACATTTTCTTCCCCTCGACGACCTCAAGCACGTGTATTCGTCAGCCCATTGGTTAACAGATCAAACATTGTGTATCATGTATTCTAGTTTCTCTTCATGTTCTGTCTAGCCACTTCTCGGGGTTTAAAGGAGACGTTAGTCTCTTCCTCATCAATACATTTTGAAAGAATTAATGAGTTCTGGCACATAGCGAAACATACCTATTGAAAGGATTCCCCCACGAACTGACCACCGACACTCACGCGGTTTCCAGAACGAAGCGCTCGTATTCTTCACGCAACCTAAGCTGCTTCTACGTGTCGTTTCTACGCTCTTGCGACTTGTTCGGCCTCCCCCGCGATCTGGATGGCGCCTCCTCTCTCCCTCCTCCTCCTCCTCCCTCCTCCTCCTCCTTCCTCCTCCTCCTCCTCCTCCTCCCCCCCCCCGCCCCAGGACTCCTTCCACGGTCACCACGTCCCAACGATAGGTCAATTCGTACCACATTTCTCGACGATACTATCAAACATTTCCGAAAGGTAAATTCTTAGACCCTTTAGTATACACGTGATATTTAATTACTTTCGTCCTACATGCCATAAAAATTTCTTAATTATATTTTTATTACAATCTGTTTTAGTTTAGTAGAAATTATGCCTTTAACGTAAATGTCAATAATCCCTACAGAGATTCCCCGTGATATTCTAAATATTAAGTGATGTCATTTTGTAGTATTAAAATCCTGAAAAAACATCTCTGTCGAACAGGCATGAAATGAAATTTTTGAACTAGTTGGTGCTACAGGGTGAAAACAGGACTTTCCCCGTATTAGTTTTCTATTTCCTTGTACTTGGCTAGCTATTCGAACTTGCCCCACATATTCTTGCCTGGCTGCCATCTATTGCCGCCAAAGTACATTTTTTTTATATTTTTTAATTTTTCGTTTTCTAATTGTAGGACGAAAATATTCATTTTAAGATTATTTTAAACCTTGTCCTAAATGGCAATATTCTTTGAAACGTTTGGAGTCGTTTTTTAAAAAAACTGGCGTTTATGCGCTAGTGTTAAATTCGAATTTGGAAGGCTCTTTTCACAGAAAAGTATTGAGTTTTCGGGAAAACGATAATTGAAGTAAACGTCATTTTAAGTACTGAACTCTCAAATTGAAAAGTGGTTTACAAAATTACTGGAAATGTGGCATATCAAGGCGAATAGATTCTTTTAAAAAAAATACAATTGTGAATTTTTGAAAAAAAAAAAAAACAACAAAAAAAAAACCAAATAATATTACGAAAATTAACTTTACGTTATATTTAAAGAGTACAATTACCACTATCCGTTTAAATGTTTGAAGAAAAAAACTGGAGCGTTTTGTGAAAAAAATGGCGTTGAGCGATTCTCAAAATGCGATTAGTTGTGCTAGTTTTCACCAGAAAACAGTAGATTTTTCGAGAAAACTTTAGTAAAATATTAGTAAAGCACATGCACTTATAAATACAAATAATGTGACAAAATGCCGTTAATATAAATATTAACGATATGAGAGGCAAGTCCAAAAAGAATTAACATTTTTGTAACTTTCAGAAAACAGAGAGAAAGAAGCCACAAAAATATGACGTTGGAAACGTCAAATTATAGAGTACATTAGATAACAATCCCTACCAGAAGTTTAAAAGAAACAATTGGAGCGAGATTTTTGAAATATCTTGTTTTTTGTCATTGGTTTTAAAAATTGAATAAATTGCTCCCAATATTGCGCAAAAAACTACTAAATTTTCAAAAAAATGTACAAACATTAATGAGCTATGCCATTGTGTATAAAGTGTATTGTTATTCTATTCTTTGCAAGAAATTTTAAGAAACAATTGAGCCGTTTTTGAGAAAATTTTGAAAATGTCCCAGGGGACTTTCATGTTAAAGTACTTCCCAAATTTAGACGTTTTTTCTTCAAAATCTCTAAATGTCGAAACATCGAACCTTTTCGGACGCCGATTTCTTCAATTTTAGGAAAAAAATCCTACGTCTAGTTTACGCGCTTCAGTAGTGTTTCACAGACACCTGGATGGACAGACGACGTTAAAAAAAAAGACATTTTTCGGTATCAGGGGGGACCCCAAAAACGTGTATTTTTTTTTTTCCGTTTCGGAGAAAAAAAAATTTTTTTTTCTTTTTGGGGAAAATCGGATTTTTTTTTTTTTTTTTCCGGCAGCATTTCATAAACTTTCCCTATACAACGTATATTACCCGTGTAAAGCACCCCTTTTCCACATTTAAACTTAAAACTTGCATTATTCGAAACAGTATTTATTCTGAATTATTGCGTTAAATATTATCATCAATAACCACTTTCCAGAGAACTATTTTGTTCAAAGAAAATTCTTTAAATTTTCAACGAATGTCAATCCCATCAAGCCTATTTGATGCTCTGACTACTAACAAGACAGATAGAGCAAAGATAAGAAAACGTGCAGAAATGAGAAATTGTAGTTTCCACAGGATGTTCAAAATATCAGTAATCTCATGTAGTGCACCGTTATCACCTTGTTTTGATATATCATTAATCACAAATTCTTTCTTTCTCCAGTAATCGATCATTCCTTTCAAAGAAATATTAATTAATAGGTCTTCGTGGGCCATAGTAGGAGTCGTTAGCAGGGTCTTAGTAGGTTTGGTAACTAATGTAAATCGACAAAATTAGACCATACTCCAAAGACATTTAAACTCACATTTTTTCATGGTACGTACTTAAACAACGAAATAATTTAAAAAAAATATTGGTTAATATTATTTTAGTAATATAAATATGATCACAAATTTAATAATATGAAACTAAATATAGAATATAAAAGTTCAAACTTTTGAAGTAACCAATGTATCTGAGTATTAAAAATTTCCAGACATTTTTAACCTCATGGCAACTTTTAATGTTATTTCGACACAGTATTTACGAATCCGATATCCAAATTGGTGTTCGAACACCGTTTTCTAGTTAAACGCAAATTTTATAAGGAAAGTATTCTGGTAAAAGTCGTATCGCATTCACAAATATCCAGTCGCTATCGACGCATTCAAAACGTACGCCAGACAACGGCGTTTGCCTCTCAATGACAAGCTCGGAGATTCATCTATTTCACGTTGTTTGTTCATCTATGTCGCTAAAACCGTTTTCGCGTTGTTTTATTCTCATTACTGTGCGTCATATCAGTTCGCCTTGTACAAACGTACCAAAGAATCAGCACGTGCATTTCATGATTTCATGGACAGCGCTGGCGGGAAGAGACGCTGGGCTGAACAAAGGCAAACCTGGGAGCGGAAGGGAAGGGCTACCGTGTCGTGCGGTGGCAAACTTGGGAACCGCTGGGCAGGCCGGCGGGTGGAAACGCGTCGGCGGAAACAGCGAGATGACGCAGTTCCGTCAGCCGGCCAGCAAGGTATGATAACGGAGCCCGCGACCTAAAACTCTTGCTTCGCATTCTTGGGCGCGGTCGGTAGGAAGTCGGTGTGGGTTGTGCGCGGCGTCGCTGCATTTTCAATGCTAGGCGGGATTACTGAGGCAGGGAACTGAAGCCCGGCATTGCTACGTCGAGACGGAGGTGGCATACTCGCTTGTATTGCTCACGTAGGCGGTACTGTGCATCACACCGAATATGATAATTTAATTATCAGGGCCAGCGTGGTGGTACCAGGGAACTTCCTCTAGATAACGGGGTGAATATCGTTATTTGTAAATATTGTACTTAGTATTCATTGGTACGTTTGTACAAGGCGACTGATATGACGCCACAGTATGAGAATAAAACAACGCGAAAACGGTTTTAGCGACATAGATGAACAAACAACGCGAAATAGATGAATCTCCGAGCTTGGTCTTGAGAGCAAACGCCGTGTCTGGCGTACGTTGAATGCGTCGGATAGCGACTGGACGAGTTTGTGACATGCGATACGACTTTTTACCAGAAATACTTTCCTTATAAAATTGCGTTTAACTCGAAAACGGTGTTCGAACACCAATTTGTGATATCGGATTCGTATTACTGTGGTCGAAATAATTAAAAGTTGCCATGAGGTTAAAAATGTCTGGAAATTTTTATACTCAGATACATTGTTACTTTCAAAAGCTGAACTTTTTATATTCTTTATTTAGTTTCATTATTTATTAAGTTTGTGATATATTGATGTTATTAAAAATAATATTGACCTATATTTTTTTAAAATTATTTCGTGTTAAGTACGCAACCATGAAAAATGTGTCTTTAAATGTCTTTGGAGTAGGAGGTCCATTTTGTCGATTTACCATTATGTTAGCAAACCTACCAAGACCCGCTAACGACCCTACTATGTCCACGAAGACCTATAATTATATTTCTTGAAAGGAATGATCGATTCCTGGAGAATTAAAAAAATTTGTGATTATGATATATCAAAACAAGGTGATAACGGTGCACTATGAGATGACTGATATTTTGAACATCCTGTGGAAACTACCAATTTTCATTTCTGCACCATTTTCTTATCATTTGCTCTATCTTCTTTTTTAGTAGTCAGAGCACAATACGGCTTTGATGGGATTGACATTCGTTGAAAATTTAAGAATTTTCTTTGAACAAAATAGTTCTCTGGGAAAGTGGTTATTGATGATATATTTACGCAATAATTCAGAATAAATACTGTTTCGAATAATGCAAGTTTTAAGTTTAATGGTTGGAAAAGGGGTGCTTACAGGAGCGTCTAGAAGTTAGAGGCATTATATCCCTTTTTACTGTCCCCTATACCTAAATATACACGGAGTAATATACGTTGTATAGGGAAAGTTATGAAATGCTGCGGAAAATCGATTTCAAGATTTCGACGGAAATACACGTTTTGGGGTCCCCTGATACCGAAAATGTTTTGTTTTTTTTTAAACGTCCGTCTGTCCATCAGGAGTCTGTGAACACTACTAGCGCGTAAACTAGACGTAGGATTTTTTCTAAATTGAATAATCGGCGTCGATAAGGTTCGAGTCGAATTTATGAGATTTTGAAGAAAAAAAAAGTCTAAAATTTGGGAGTACTTTACATGAAGTCCCCTGGACATTTTCAAAATTTTCTCAAAAACGGCTCCAATTGTTTCTTAAAATTTCTTGCAAGAATAGAATAAAATACACTTATACACATGGCATATCTCATTAATGTTTTGTACATTTTTTGAAAATTTTAGTAGTTTTTGCGCAATAACGGGAGCAATTTATTCAATTTTAAAAAATGACAAAAACAAGATTATTTCAAAAATCGCTCCAAATTGTTTCTTTAAACTTCTGGTAGGGATTGTTCTAAATGTACTCTATAAATTGACGTAAACGCCATATTGCTCTTCTCTTCTGTTTTCTCAAAAGTTACAAAAATGTAATTCTTTTGACTTGCCTCTCATATCGTTAATATTTATATTAACGGCATTTTGTTCACATTATTGTATTTATAAGTGCATCTGCTTTAAATAATATTTTATAAAGTTTCTCGAAAACTCTACTGTTTTCTGTGAAAACTAGCACAAACTATCGCATTTTGAGAATCGCTCAAACGCCATTTTCTCAAAAACGGCTCCAATTTTTTTCTTCAAACATTTAAAACGGATAGTGGTAATTGTACTCTTTAATATAACGTAAAGTTAATTTCGGTATATTATTTGTTTTTTTGTTTGTTTGTTTTGTTTGTTTGTTTTTTTTGTTTGTTTTTTTTTTTCAAAAATTACACAATTGTATTTTTTTTTAAGTTCTCATTCGCCGTTGATATGCACATTTCCAGTAATTTGTAAACACTTTTTAATTTGTGAGTTCAGTACTTAAATTACGTTTATTTAATTATCGTTTTCGAAAACTCAAAACTTTTCTGTGAAAAAGAGCTTCAAATTTCGAATTTAAAGTAGCGCATAAACGTCAGTTTTTTAAAAACGACTCCAACGTTTCAAAGAAAATTGCCATTTAGGACAAGGCTTTAATAATCTTAAAATAATATTTTCGTCCTACAATTAGAAAACCGAAAAATTAATAAAATGTCAAAAAAATGTACTTTGGGTGGTGATAGATGGCAGCAGGCAAGAATATGTGGCAAGTTCGAATAGCTAGCCAAGTACAAGGAAATAGAAAACTAATACGGGAAAGTCTGTTTCACCCTGTAGCACCACTAGTTTCAAAATTTATTTATGCCTGTTCGACAAGAATGTTTTTCAGGGATTTTAATACTACAAAATGACATCTCTGAATATTTAGATATCACAGGGAATCTCATATAGGGATTATTGACATTTACGTTAAAGCTATAGATTCTACTAAACTAAAAAATGATTGTAATAAAATATATTAAGAAATGTATGAATGTAGGACGAAAGTAATTAAATATCACGTGATATAAAGGGTCTAGAATTTACCTTTCGGTAATGTTGATAGTATTCGTCGAGAAATTTGGTATGATTGACCTATCGTTGGTGACGTGGTGACGTGGAAAGAGGGGGGGGAGGCGCCATCCAGATGCGGGGGAGGCGACAAGTCGCAGAGCGTAGAACGACACGTAGAAGCAGCTTAGGTTGCGTGAGAATACGAGCGCTTCGTTCTGGAAACCGCGTGAGTGTCGGTGGTTAGTTCGTGGGGGAATCCTTCATAGGTATGTTTCGTATTGTGCCAGAACTCATTATTGTTTCAAATGTATTGGACAGGAAGACTAACGTCCTCCTTTGAACGAGAAGTGCCTAGAAGAACATGAAGAGAAAGTAGAATACATGATACACAATGTTTGAACTGTTAACAATGGGCTCACGAATACAGTGCTGGAGGTCGTCGAGGGAAGAAAATGTATTTTTAAGCAGACTAATTGAATTATATCGATGTGGGTTTATTTTTTCCTTTTTTATGTCCAATTACCATACTTCATTTTAAGTCATTGTTCGTAGTTCAATTATCGGTCCCTTGAATCTGCTTCACTCTAGGACTCCCGAGGTTCAATTGGGAAAGCTACATTTAACTTTTCTAGAGGTCTATTGTTTTATTTTTCATAGTGTCTGAGATATTTTTAGGTCTGAAAATGTATTTTAAGTTATGATAAAGACCAACATAGTTTGTACGTGTAAATAATCATGTTAAAACTTATTGGTAGGTGGTTCAATATGACAATAGTAAATAACAAAATTCGGAATATTTATTGTGTAAAACAAAACAAATTAATTTCAAAATGGACAAAATGACTGCGATAGAGAAAGTAAATAACAGATGTTAAAGTAAGAGGTGACGAGTGCGCGAAATTTAATAACAGAGTGTATGTTTACTACAAGAACACATTGAGTAATTTTTGTGCATAGGAAATAAATAATAAACATATATACAGATTATCAAGAGAAACAATCTAGTAAGTGTAGCAAGTGGAGAGTCAAAAGTATGAAGTAGTGCCCGGCAAAAGAGTGTGTAACGTCAAAGAGATTATAAGAACTTTTGGAACAGAGAAGGCAAAAGGAGGTTAGTACGATTCAACGGGAAGGACGAACATCGCCGTGATAGGTGAAAGAAGAAATTGTAGCGTATTATCGCGAGATATTTTTGTATTTTGAGTTCAGTAAATTATTATGTGGGAGTAACAATTAAAAAGTGGAGAAAATAACTTAGAACAATAATGTATTGATAGAATGTGAGAGAATTAATTTTGAAAATTCGAACTTTAATATTTGAATTAGAACTGAGACGAATGATATGCAAGACGTTGTAGATGCCATGAAGATGGAATGGAATTACAACAGCAGTGCCGGCGATTATGATTTTGTGATAATCGAAAGGGAAGTGAATGGATAATAATTACATCAAACATGGAAAGGTAAAGTCATGTGCCAGATAAGAAGCAAGGGCGAGTTGCTATTTTATTAGCAATGCAGAAAAATCATACTTGCAATTCGTGTACCGATGCATATAAGTTTTCTATAACTCAGAAATGAAAATTACTATTTTTCTCACCTTACGCTTTTTAAAATTTATTTTTATTTATTTATGTTAAACTTTTACTCATCTTTCAACTATTTATAGTTAAAATGACGGAAAGGGATTGTGAAACTCAACAAAACGTGCACAGATAATCTGTTCCCCCCTACGTCACATACAGTTTTTACTGTTTTTTTTTTTTGACTGAATAAATCTAAATCTAAAAATCAAAATACAATAATCATTAAAAGTGTATGAGACAAACAAAAGGTAACCATGGCAATGATAAATCCTTTAGAGAACGTATGAATGTATAAAGATACGATTTTACAGGAGAAAGAAATTTGCTGCTTAATTGCAGCAGAGGCAATTCTGCCACCAAACAAAAACTTTAGTCAGATCTTACACCAAGAGGCGCTCAGAGAAAACAAGGAACCTGGGGCAGTAGATCCACGGGGGCCATTATTTATTAATATACTAGCAAACGACACCCAAGACAATGGTACAATCTCAGATATGGGGCGAACTATCAGGGCCAAAACTGTAACGATATAGGACGGTGATGGTTCTAAGGTAACTTTGGCGTCATATTCCGGACCGTTTGATTGAGTACAGTAACCAGGGAAACGATACCGAGAGAGAATCTTATGAGTCCCATTATAGGGTCCTAGCTCAAAAGTTACTAACCTGATAGTTGTGAGTGACAAACCCGTCCACTCATAAAGACATCCCGATTTCCGGTACAAGAACTTAATCCTGAAGTGTGTGCGAAGTTTCAACTTGAGACATAAAGACGTGTTTAACGACCGCAAATTTGAATGTACTTATGGTATTGTTGAGATTTTAAACTTTTCCCCCCTGTGCTGTAGTACACGGAGAAAAAATGAATCAAAGTAAGTCACAGGATTATAGATTGAATCGAAATACCATTCACTCTCATGAAAAACAACATTGAGCGGACCGAGGAATATCTAATGGGAAAATTCAGTCGCACTCTAAGGAGAATTTTCACAATCGACTGCATGATCGCTAATTTTCGTGGTTTCTCCGATCAATACCAGACCAATGCCGGAGCAATCCCCAACAAACGGGCCGTGAACCGCCAAACTTTCCTACTTCATAATTGTCTTATCCTAATACCTTACTTACACACATACACTAACATACACTACACTACCACACACGCCGTGGGTAGTGTCTTGGTTTGGGGTTACCGTGGGTAATGGGTCGCTTTGCGTAGACTGAGGCGTTAAAGCTCCTTGCTTCTGCGAGGGTGCAAATGGCCTAGCTATGCACGTAGGCGCACACTGACCTCTTCGGAAGATGAGTGCGAACAGCGAGATACTGCAAGAACAGCCACCTTCCACGGCGAGTGCCTGCGCTGCAATCACTGCAATCGTGCGGTAGTCGAAATACCATTCTCGCTCATCAAAAACAACTCTGAGTGCCAACGAGGAAATGATAATTCAGTCGCACTCTAAAGGAAAATTCTCACTACCGACTGCTCTGATAGCTAATTTTCATTGTATCTCCCATCAATACCACACCAATGCCAGAGCAATTCCCTAACAAACGGGTCACGGGCAGCGCGAACGTTCCTTCTTCGTTGTCCTATCATAACACCTTCCTTACACACACACTATCATGCACTACCCTGCAACACACGACGTGGGTAGTGTCTTGGTTTGGGGTTTACGTGGGTAAGGGGTCGCTTTGCGTAGACTGAGGCGTTAAAGCTCCTTGCTTCTGCGCGGGTGCAAAAGGCCTAGCTATGTACGTAGGCGCACACTGACCTCTTCGGAAGATGAGTGCGCACAGCGAGATACTGCAAGAACAGCCACCTTCCACGGTGAGTGCCAGCGCTGCAATCACTGCAATCGTGCGGTTGTCCCCCACAGAAGAGGACGTAGAGAGAGGTACGGCAATTGTTTCGTTTTTTAAATAAAATGTGTTAAAAATACTGTAAAATTAACGATAAATCAACAGCAATCAAACATTACACTATATTAAAAGCTCTAAATGTACTTAATTTCACATTTTTCGTCCATTTTGAATCACCAAAATATCTTTAGAGGCAAAAAGCTACACACGATATATAATTGTGGAAAAAAGTGCGGTGTGTGAACAACCATAAACGACTCACTTGATGAAACGCAATCACTTGCGTGATTCTAAGCATTACCTTAGTAAAAATACAATTTATGAATTTTAAAAACAGTGATTTTGGTATCATGGAGAAAGCTCATTTTATGACATTTCAAGTGCACGTAAAGTATTCAATTTAAGTGCATTTTAGTAGCTTACACGGATAATTCCCTACCGCTCCAGAACAAAATCCAACACATTCTCAAGGCTTGTAAAAATAAAGTTTAATAAACAGCTTCATTTTACTCATGGAGAAAATGTTTAACTTAACGAAGATAATAATAGCTGGATCACTCTACTGTGATCAGCACTGGATTTGACCCACACCTTTGCAATCAGAACAAAGGGAGCTCCAGACTGTTACACCTGGTGCTGTTTACTACGTCGCTGACGCGTCAATATTGGCGCAGAGGCCCCAGCAATATCGTCGATAGCCTCACGTGGTGCTTTGGCAGGGGGTCGTCACACGGCTAGGTTTACTACTGACAACCTATCTTTTTAAACGGACGAAGAAAACACGCGTGTTTAAACTGATGAACCAGTGCTAGAGACAACTGCAAAATATGCATCGGTATATACGTTGGCTAGTGATTGGAAACTATGGACGGGGTAAAGAGAGTATATGCATATACACTGAAAATGAATGACAGTGGTCGATTCTAGGTGATGTATGTTTATGTACATATGTGAAGACCCCGTTGAGTAGAAAAGGATAAGATACTAGTTTTTTGAAGCACAAATATTTGAAACAGATTCTCTCTTTTCAAAAATGATATCAAATCAGAGGAACATTCATGTTGAGCACACTACACAAAGTTAAACAAATTTTCAAAGGCAAACTGTGTCCAGTGCTACAGAGGAATAATATACGGTCCGGTTTCAGAAGCTGGAACACTGGGCTGCGTTATCTGAGGGCTGACGGGTGGACCCAAAATTTAATCTGTACTCTCGACACCTTTGACGGCCTGAAGTGGTGCTCTTCACCCTCCCTCCTCTCAGCACGCTCCCTCAGTTCCATCAGAGTCGCGAGGGCATTAAACGTGCATGAAAACATCTTGCAATAACAACGAAAGATATGGCAATATTTGTTTCACGTGGGTCGTCACTAAACGAAATAATATAATATGTGTGTGTGTTGTGTGTGTGTGTATATATATATATTATATATATATATATATAATATATATATATAATACATTACACGGATGTTGGAGAATAATAAAAATGGAGCGGACGGCGCGGGATGTAGATAGGACGAAACTAAGGCTAAGCTAGGAGACGACAACGAGGGGCCGATTGCGGCACGGAACCATCGATCGTAGCAGCGCTGACGAAATGCGAAGGCTTAATTCTGCTAGTCAATATATAATGTACACGAAACAATTACATTTCCGCGTACTGTGCGATAACATATGCAAAGATCTCAAACACAATCTCTACTCGTTCGCATTTCTTTATGTCCTTTCTATTGTGATGAAAAATAAAATCCTCACTGAATATACACTTTGTTTTTACTTTCTCGTATACGTACTTATACACGGAGGAAGTTCTGTCCACTGCGGAAAGTCAATTTGGGGCCACCAAAGAACAATACTGTGTACAGACATTTTTCTTCAATAGAATCCGTTCAAAACTATTAGATCTTTAAATAAGGTCTTGTACAATTTTTTTGAATCTGCAGGTTTTGCGTAATTTGAACTAAAGGCAATTTATATTTGTTTTTTCTCAAAAAGGGATTCGATTTTTTTTTCTTTTCCTTCCTTGGGTACAGCTAATGATGTTTAAAAAATGGCGTAGGGCACATTTTAGGTGAACTCTAAATTTTTGAAAATTGAAAAAGAATAATGCAATACTTCAATATTGATTAATGGAATTTTTTTAAGGAAATCTGTTCTTCAAAATTGTATTCTTTATGTAACGTCGAGTACATTTAAAAAAAAATATGAGTAGTTATGTGTAATTTTTGCGGTATTTCGAAATTGCAAATTCGAATTCTTGCGCTTCGTTAGCAGAAAAGTGTCTGATGAGGTATGTCGCTATACGACATTGGCAATGCCGCGAAAAGGCAATTTAAAATTTTCAGAATTCTTTCTCGTTGTTAAGGAATTTTTCTGTGTATGTGGTACGCAGTTTCGGATAGTCGAGTTTATGTTGATGTGTTAGCTTTAAAATAATTCGTTTTCGCACCTGGTTCTCAGTGATTGGTAATGAGTACTGCAAGTGATGGCCGAGACACGTAAAAACTGAGATACATTGCAGATTTATACTTTTATGTAACCGTTACTAACGCGAGAAACCACGTGCAGTTGTAGCATCACCTGTTTTCGTTACGAAATTCATCATCATAGTATATGATGCTTTGTCAACTATCAAACTGGTTCTCAGGAAGAGTTAAGTTATTAGTGGTCCAAACGCAATGAAAGGCTGACGGGGAAGATGCTGGAGTCGAGAGTTGAGGAGACCCGAAGATGGGCCGACGCCGGGCAGATGTCCTCCTCCCCCCCCCTCTCCCGCGACATTGGCCCCTGACAACGCACCCTGTCACCCGTCCGTTCCTTCCCGACCCTTCCGCTTTCTGCCCTGACTCGCACAGGCACCACCAGGGCGCCCCGCGACGAACACCGGGGCGCAGTCTCCCCCATCAATAGGCTTCAGAGACAGTCTTGAGAGACGTTCTTTCAGTTATTTTAATACAATGACGGAATGGTATACAAGTAGCGAGTTTTTCTCGTGAAAAAGAAATCAAAACATTTATCGCGATCTCTTAAAGTGTTGTCAGTTTACAATCTCAAATACCCATCCTAAAATACTGGCTTATTTCAGTAAACTTGAACATCGCGCGTAAAAAACTGGTTATGATAGTCCTACTAATTGCCGTCTCAATAGTTACTTCCAATACGCCATTTTTGTAGCAAATTGTATTTAGAAACTCATTAATTATGATTTTATTTTTCAGGTAAAATTATTCCGTACTTTCACAATTAGAACCAAACACATTCAAAAATCTAAATTCCAAAAATATAGATTACATGTTCATTTTACAATCCCACATTTATTACTTAATCATACATTCCAATTCAGTCACTTCTGACTGCTCTTGGTTAAGTAAATAAAATAGTATCAATGACGACAGTGTCATCATAAATGGTGTCAACAGTTGTTTGGGTTCTATTCAAGCAAACTATTTAACAATATGTAATTAAAAATATTTATTGAATATTTATGGTGTATTTACTGTAAGTGGGGTTTTATATCAATAAATGCTGCTATTTTTATATGGCAAGCTTTATTGCTGGAACTTTAATTACACATCATATCATTATATTTAATTACTGTATTCTTTATGTCAGCATTGCGATGTCATAGAAAGAAACTTTCATACGTATGCTGCTTATTGCAGAGCGATGATGAGCAAAATGGTAACATACTGAACATATAAATAACCCCAGGAAGAGAAGGAAAGCTTTTAGAGCCGAAAGGGGGCTCAAAATCTTTTCCAGTCTGCAGAGTTTAAACAAAGCGCCTGAGACTTGGCAGAAGCAAGGAGGAGGTGCGGACGTCTGTGCCGGAAGCGGAGTTGGAGGCGGCGGTGGCAAGGGCGGCGGCGGTCGCGTGGTGATAAGAGGCAGCGGTAATCCCCAGTGGATGTCGGGGTGGTGCTCTTATCTGACGCGCTGAGCCTGCTGTCAAGCGGTGTCGGCGGCGCCCGGACCGCCCGCGCCCCGCCCCCACCTCTGCAGATAGCGCCCAGCGCCCGAGAACGCGCACGCCGCCGCCCCGCCTCCGCCTCCGCCGCACTCATCACCGCCTGCTGTCGCGCCAGCCACAGAAAACGTGCGAACAACGCAAGCTCTATTCTATGGGGGAATTTCCAGGTGGATTCAGAACCTAAAAGACAGACTTCTAAAATTATTGTCATCTCCAGCAGATACAGGAGTCTTTTTTAACACATTTTAATCACAATGAGGCTGATTTACACTAAAATAAATGATCATGGAATTGAAATTTGATGACAATTGAAGTTTTCAAAAGATAAATTGCGTCTATCTTTATTATTATTATTATTATTATTATTATTATTATTATTATTATTATTATTATTATTATTGATATCCAGAAAAACATTTTATTAAAATCTATATCCTTTAAAATTAAACTATTATATTACACTACCAATAGGAAGATGAATTAGCAATTAGTGACGGTGCCAAATCCTTAACGTGAATGATAATAAATATTGCATCCAAGTTCTTGCATGGCCTTCTGGTCGAACAAGAAATAAAGAAATAAAGAAAAAATATGTACAGATGATTTTAACATGTGATTATTATTGCCTAAACTCAGAATTTAAAATTTTAATGTTTTTTTTTATTCATTCTAAATTCTGGTGTAGTTATTTTTCATACTTTTGCTTATATGTGTTGTACTCATAGACTAGTAAATTCTCGTCGAATTACCTTTTTGTATCGAAGTCTTTTCTCAAAATATCGCCTAAATATTTAGCATATCTCGTAACTCCAGATTGGACAGTTTTGCAATGAAAAAAATAAACATACCCAGGAACAGTGGTGTAACGGTGGAACCCGCAGGCCCGCAATGCGTGCGGGTCTGGGTAGAAGAGGCACGTTTTTAGGGGATATTTTTATTATTTAAGGTAGTAACAATATTTGTGTTAGTTTTACACTTTTATAAAGAAGGCCAGTATAAATGTTTTGCGGTAGAGCCTGCACTCATTTTATTACACTACTGACGGGGGAGCAGAATTTTAGTTTCCTTTCTGGTTCAACTTATAAATATTGGGGAATTGAATTATTTAAGATGCTCGATTTGTTATTTATTTTATTTATTACTCTTTTTTCATAATTAAATTTTATCATGAAGTAAGCAAAAAATAGAGGAAGGAGTTTGGTTCGGGAGATTGGGGATTTACACTATTCGAAGTGTTACGGAACGTTTAGATCTGTAAATGGATAAGTTCGAGTATACCAAATTGAACCAGACAATACTTGACAATATGATCGATCTCTTCCTAAAACACGTAAGGGTTAGGTCAGATGGATTTAAACGATTTAATATGGCATTACTATTTACCTGCAATTCTTGGAGCAAATGCCGAGATGGTCGCTTGTTCCTTCTTGAGGGCAAACATGCGCGTATGAATGCTATTCAAATATCGTTCACTGATTCTAAGTTTTCTCACTGTTAGTACTAGAGAATATAAACGTAATTAGGTACTTTTATTCCTTCTATTAAATTACTTTGCTGGTAAGTATGAAATATGCAGACACGGTTCACCCCACTGACAGGAGGCACGTATCATTTTTGTTCCAGAAAGACTAGCAAGCTTTATTTACGACATAGAAAGAGATCCCTTAGGAAGTGAAAAACCTGTAAACGTCAAGTTTTTTTCGCCACTTCCTGCGCTCCTTCCGCGAACGTTACTTTCGACCGGTCGGGTCGACGCGTCGCCTGGCCGGGCTGTCATGCAGGCGGGCGGGTCTGGCACGCGCCGTCCCCCGGGACTCCGTGAAGGGGCCTTCCCACGCCCCTGAGGTGCGCGCCGCTGCCTCTCCGCCCGCGTGCTCGCCTACACCACCGCCTCGCCGCGCCCCGCCCCGCCCCCCCCCCCCCATTCCTACACCCAGCGCGGGTGGCCGGACGCGAGAGCTGTCGGAAGGCGGGGGGGGGGGGGGTGCTGGGACACAGCTATGCGCCTAGTAACCCGTTCTCTCTCACCTCAGTTCTTCAGGAAGCCTCTAAAGGTAGATGAAAGCCATTCCCAATGATCCATTTTCATTTATCTCGTGTAATTTTACTTCAATTCCCAAGCTACGTCATTTCATATTCTTTTTGTGGTCCTCACGAGCACTTATCCTCTCTTTCCTAAACCTTTCTACATTTATTTGCTACATTTCCGAAATAAAGAGACCATTGCATAATAGATATAATTAACTCAGGTTCAGATAACGGACAGGTAGTAGCTAAGAAACACAAATTATTGACTGTTAGCACTCAGTATTCAGTACTCAGTAAAGGCGTGCCTTGTGATGAAAGAAAATCCGACTTTGCAACAAATATATTACGTTCTAGAGTCACAGGAAATAAATTCTGAAGGCTATAAACCTCAAAAAATGTTTTAAGCAGAGAGAATATTGATTCTTTAAAACAAAAGTAGATGAACATGAATATTGGAAAACGAATGTAAATTTACAAATAATATCCAACTACTTATTCACAAATTAATTTAATTTTGAGTATAATTTTATACTATAATTTATTTCAGGTAGATTTATTTTGGTGTTGCACATACCTGCCCATAAATTAATAAATTTGCCAAGCGAATCAACGGAGACAGAAACACCTATACTGTACGCTAAAGAATTGCAATAACTAAATAGCTGAATGTCCGTTATAACACGAATGAAGGAAAAAAGAATTAGTATTTTTCGGAAAAATATCGCACTTCCTGACCAGATCAAACAATATCCACTTTTTATATAATTGTCTCGAAAATGTGATAAGAAACTAGTCGGAAAAACTTCAAGAGGTCAAAACTTTTAAGGAATTTCATTTTTAAACTCGTGGAATACTAATTTCTACTAAGGTCTTCGGTGGACGTCAACAACCAAATTGGCCGATGCACAAGTCAACTAAAAAATGACATGGAGGCTGGCAGTCTTCGACCGTAGCCGAGATCTACATAGAAAACTAATAAAAAACAAATATTGCCTATAATATTAGGCAAAAAGCAAATACATCTATTACTGTAAAAAATATAAGCTACAATAAGGTTGCAATAACACTCACGTTTATGCAAAATGTCAATTATGAACTTGAATACATAGTATTACATTTTCTCTTAATGTAAGTTAATGAAATTTTTTGTAACAATTCAGTTAAGTTCATATTTTTTAATCTCATTGTATGCTTCTCGTGTTAAATGGCTGCAAGCTCGTAATGCATAATGAGTATAGAGCTCTATTATAGAACACGTGTTAGGCCGATCACAGAAGTCAACAGTTGGAAAGTAATCAATCATTGGCCATCGTCGCATTATATGTTCCATTGGATTGTGCCTATTACTGTGACCTGGCAACCGATGAGAAAGGGATGATCAATTGCACAGGGTCTTTCCTGTTCCCAAGACTAAGAAGAAAATCAACATAGTGAGGTCCCCTGTCATTATTAAGCCAATAAGAACAGATTACAAATTTTAATGAAATTTCTTTAACAAATTTGAATAGCACGTTAACTCGCACATGTCTCATTTGAATCTGGAATGTACTTGCCTCCTGAGATACCTAGGAGGCTGTCCACCAAGTGACATTGGCCGAATATTGCGTCACAACAGCCTCGCAAACAGGAGAGACCAGAATGGAGGGCAGTTGGTGCAACGTACCCCAGGCTCTCACTGAATTGGGAATGTTTTTTCATTCAAAAGAAATAAAAACAAACTGTATTCGTCTCCAATCCAGATTTAATGCTGTAAGTTATTTCTGATGCATTGAGAAATGAATTCTGTTTGTGAATTGGGGAAGGAGGGAATGTTTTGTTTGAAACGAGGGACTTATGGATCACGGCCCCTGACTTTCTCTGGGCGCACCTGCTCGTACCTGTTCATTGTAACAGTTTAAATTATAATTGTCGCCATTAGTCATAAAGTAGCGTAAGGATAGTTATTTATGCACCAAGGGCGTTCTAATGATCAAGCGGGGCCAAAATGAGGGCTCGGCGAGGGCCTTTTGCTCGATGGCTTTTGGTCGCCCGAGATCATCAGAACCAGCTAGCGTCCGTGGTACACATTTGATTTTATTTTTTACATAATTTTAAATGATTGAGATTTACATATTTACGAATTAACTAGTTGTTATTTTGACTCGGTTCGTCTTTTCATATTTCCCTTCATAACAGAACATTGAACACAATTGAACTGTTTTTATATTTCCCTCGTAACCATGATCCTCTCGATCTACTATGTTATGAAAGATATATCGAACTCCTAATAGAAAGCAATAACAAACAATAAAGTATCGGTAGAAAATATTCGATTAATGGATATTAATATATTTGTATGAATTGTACAAACTTGCTTGTTCCTAGTTCGTATCGTAATATCACTTCACATTCGTCTATCAAAATCTATCATTACATCGTCGTTTTATATTATATAATTTGTGATTTTGTTCTATCTATACACATAACTAGTTACTCACGTTTTTCATGTGTTTTTATTGTTTAAATATAAACAAGAGAGAAAATATGTACCCGGGTTCCTTTTCTCTCTAGGCAGAAAATGTTTCATTTCTATTATGCATTTTGTAAAGTAGAAACCATCTTATACTTTCTGTCGTAGGAAAAAAAAATAAAACCCTACTCCCTAACATTTACAAAAAGGAAATGCCTTCGAAACCCTAACTTGGATCTAAATTTTTAAAGGAGGATTATTATTGCTCTTGTTTCCCCCAATAATTCGTAGAAGTAGTTGGAAACAATTTCATGAAGTGCAAAGATTTATCCCTAGCTACTTCAATGGAGGGAATTCACAAGTATTACTTCACAAAATTTGTAAGGGTTAAAATATTCATATCACTGTATTTGAATGGAAATGCGATATGTTGTTGATATGTCACAAAGAATATGTGATGGAATTAGTAATTAAATCAGACATTCAACAAAATAGACACGTCCAATGATTTTCCTTAATTGTTTTTATCTTAAAGTTTTCTTTATATTTTTTCACAGATTGTTTACTATATTATTTCAGTAGTATAGATACCTATCGCGCCTCTCACACGCAACCAGTTTTGGTAAATGAGGTCTCTAAAGAAAATTTCAAGGAGACGTGACGAATTGCACTTTAATTTTAAAAATACGAAGGATTTGTTAAAAGAAACGCATCTACATATTTACTTCAAATGCAACACTCAGCAGGATTGTCAAAATCTATAAAGCTCAATAGCTCCTAAGCATGGTGTTCTAGGGCCTTAAAATCTGGAATTTTGAGGCCGGTGACACGTTCCTCGCACCGTAATCTATAGGCACTCGACACTACCCCACGTGTTCAAACCAAACTTGTAAAATTAATTACTGATATTCCCGTGCGACTGAATTGCACGGATGTACCTCTCAGTTCAGTAATAAAGTTAAAGAATATTCCAAAGAGTAGGGTTGTACATGCTCGATCCTGTATTTCCGCATAGACAGCTTTATGTAGCTTTCTTTAAGGGTAAAAAACCTTGCTAATATTTTGTGATTACCAAGAAAAGTGAAAACCTAACTGTCAAGCAGGTTGTATAATTACTTCAAATGTTGTTAAGGAATCGCTGTGAATTGTTCCTAGAAAATCTGTCAAAAACAGCGCATAATCCATTATTGAAAATTTGTTTCAATCATCAATTTTTTGCGTGTTATTTTTATGTGATATTCTATTGGATTGTATATTGGAAGTTACCTTTACACATTTTTTAAGAGAGAGTTTTCGCACAGGTACACTAGTACAAACATATTCCATATTTATGTGGAATACATAAATATATATATATATATATATATATATATATGATGCACTTCAATGAATTGTATCTGTAAATGAAGCACAAATATAGAAAATCGAAATTAGTAAAAAGTTGTATATATTTTGCCTCTGAGGTCAACCAATGAGTTAATTCTATATCAATTTGTACACCCTGGTAAATACACTCTTTCCTCTACGGTAAAACAATTATGCATCCAACTGAACTATTCTTCATTCACTTGCCTAGATTTTTGCACATCTTTCTTCATTTTAAGTCTTTTTTCTTAATTTACGTAATTAACTATTGATGATTAACGAGTACGAACGCCATTTAAGTCGGTAAGTGTTCATTCAACAGAGACAAGATAGATTTCTTAAATTATTTTTTAAAGAATTACAATATAGAAAAAATTCAATATTATTGACCACAGTTTATGAATTTCGAGTGATTAAATTAAAGTCATTTCTTGACAAGCAGCAATCCACTCAACTTTGAAATATATCAGGAAGGCCATCCTAGCTGTGAAAACAAAACCACCTATTTCTGCTCTCTCTGCACGAATACAGTATTTATGGAATGCCTTTGGAAGTCGTGAAAGAGTATCTTTGGGAAGAGAATCCTGAATTTCCAGATTCGCGCTCCTGAACAGCTTACTGTGTGTAGCCCCGTGAGGTACCGGAGAGGCCTCACAGCTCACGGGCAACGTGACAGGCCGCGTCTGAATGGACGCCCTCCCACACAATGGGCAGACGCGCGCGCCGGGGGGGCTGCTGTCTAAACAGCGGTGGACAGCCGTCACCGCCGCGACAGGTAGCGCGGTCGTCGCCCCCGCCGCCCCCGCTGCCGTTTGGAATAAACACCGGCCACCCATTCTTAGACATCCTGCTAGCATACTAAATATCCCACTCAGGCGAAAGAGGCCATCCTTGAGCGAGATCTTTTGAAAATGACTCCTTCAGGAGTCAACGCACCGTTTGCAGCAAAGGATACGATTGGACCTGAGTAGTTTACAAAACATATCATTGGAAATGTCCACATTCCAAAACCAACCTTTCTAAATAAACATAAATTAATATATAAAATAATGCCATTTCCGTAAAGTATAAAAAATATTAACACCCCTGCGTCTTAAATACTTGAACGTCCAAAAATGAGAAACATAAACGCATCAAATCCAATTATACATTTATTATAAAAGTTAACCCCACTGTTCTTGATTCCTCTCATGATCGCCTTTTAAGATTGAGGTAGTATTCTACACGAATAAAGTAAATTTTTAGAAATGTACAGATAATGTAATAATACCATTAACCCAAAGACATATGTCAAGAATCACTTAGAAAAAAAGACCAATTACAAATTTCACTTTCATTCTTGAGTTTAATGCAAAATAAATTAACGTAAATGTTATAAAGTAAAATGTTTCTCCCACAGAACACACACACACATATACACACACCACAAACATCGATGTCAGTTTTACTTTCTATTCACGTAGTATAGAAAATAATGCAATGCTGTAGCGACTTCAAGACAGAGAAACTCGTATTGGGGTTCTGATACCGAAAAATGTTTGCAAATTTTGTTCCTAAACGAGGTATATAAATTACTTATTACTGACTATGTTCTTACAATTTTCAGAAGGTATTATGGGTTCTCGATACTGAAGATTTGGCCGCTGGCGAAATGCTCGTTTGCCCGTTCACAATGCCACTGCCCGTCGAAAGTACTGCGCGACACTAGAGACTAACCCTTTCAAACGATTTTTTTTCAAAACTGATATTCCCCAATCAATCTGACTGAGCTCAAGGCTCTACGAATTTGAAAAGATATTTTGATTTTTGGGGGTACTTTACACAAAGCCTCAACATTTTCAAGTGTCTGAAAAATGACTCCAAATGTTTGCATTAACTTTGTCCTCGGGTAGCGTGAAAAATGGTTAAAAAATTGACACAAGTAGCATTGTCATTAAACTCACTGAATTTTCAAAAATAGCAAAAGTTCAAAATTTTTTTGGAGTTTTCCTTCGACTACAATATTGAAAATAAAGATTTTCATCTTCATGAAATCTGTTCTTCAAAGATAGCAATTTAATTGGTGCTACGTACAATTTGTTTTTAAAAAGAGTCATTTTTGCATGATTTTTCGTAACCGTTGTATAGATTTTTAAACAATTTCCCAAAACGACTCAATTTTTTCTTGAAAAGATATACGCTTATAAAAGGCCGCAGATCCAATTTTTGAAGAACTATCAGTATTTTGAAAAATTGCAAAAAATTAACATTGCAAAACTACAATATTTTATTATATTTTTTCTTAATGAAATTATTTAAAAAATTAGACCGTTAAATAAGGTTGTGTACATTTTTTTAAATATCAGTATTTTCCTTTTTCTTCTTTTGAAGTTGCAAATTCGAATTTCGGGCAATTGTTTTCTTTTCTTCTGTGAGACTTTCATTAGATATCATCTCACAATATGACAATGGCAAGCCCGCGATGACAGTTTAAAAGTCTCAGATTGACTTATGGCGGTGCTTCTTACTGTATGGAAGGCAGTTTTGGACCGTCAAACTTTGTGTTGATGCTTTAAATTAATTAGTTTCGCCCATCAAATGCTACGTTCGGTAAAGTGTTCTACAAGTGATGGCCGAGATGTATTAAGACGGGCAAAAATTGCGGTATTATAATAATAGATCGTAACCGTTTCAAGTGCGCAAATGTTCGTTTTGATGTAGCACCACTTGTTTAAAAAGAAACATGTTATTTGATTTTATATGTAATGTTTTAATTTACATTGGAATTTATTAATTATAAAAATACATGTATCTATAACAAGGTATTTCAGCTTTTGAAACTACTTCCCATCTCAAACAGGTTTTCGGCCAGTTTCCCTGATCCATTGAGCAAATGTTGAAATGGGCCCTTGTCATCCTTCTAGACACTGTATAGATTATGTATGTGCACGTTTTTGTTGAGCTCTAATTACTATTTATGAAGGGAGTAAGTTTGGAGGTATGGTTTACTCTTTTGTTAGCAACACTAAGGAATCATATCTGATTTCGTTTACCGATGCAAATACATTTTCCTTTACTCGGGAGCAAAACTGCCTACTATTCAATTCTAGCCCACTTCGCGCCTCATCATTTCATTTTTTAATGTCAAAGGATGGGAAAGGGATTCTGGAGCTCGAGAGAAAGAGTAGATTACACTTCTCTCCTATATGTGGCGTGCAGTTTTTACTGTTCATTGGCGAAAAATAAATAAAAAAACTATAACCGGTGGCATCTCCTGATGGGTGGGCATGGGGATACGGACAGAACGTCATAGATTAAAAAAATAATTCACGGTATCTAATCTGCATCGTCCTATATAATTTTTACGTAATCTGGATTGTGACGTATACAACTACTGCGTACCTCTCGGAATTGCCGATTCTGCGTTGCTTGTATTGACAATCACAAAGAAAGCAATAAAACACAAAGGTACTTTGAAAATGAACAATCCATTTAATTGTTCAATTAGAAGTCAATTTTCTACTAATTTTATAATTTGAGTACTAAACAGAGATTTTAGAAACTTTTCAGTCCATGAAACACATAGTAACTCATCCACTGCCTCAAGCCTCGATACGAAGTATCTTTCCCCTTTCAACTTGATGTTTTCTTTTTGTAGCGATACAGCTTTGAAACTACAATTTGTCTTCGTGGACGCACATGCTATAATACTTAAAAGTAGTAGAGTAATATAGTTTCACGTAAACCTCAGCACTTTCGCAACACACATCACTCGTGAAAAGTCAGGTGAAAAAGAACAACCACGTGCAAGTCGCATGGGGTTAAGAGTTCTTGGACACTATGGATAACCAACTACTTGTTTGTTGCATGGTGTAGCGACGTGCCGGATCACAACAGTTGGCAAACTTGCATTTTTAGTCTGGACAAGCCGACGAAAGGAAGGATACATAAAATCTATGGGGGGAAGGGGGATACTGAAGCGCCATTGAAAAGCAGCAGCCTGCCTTGCCATATCGTCGACCGAAACCAAACAGCGCAAGGCCGGGATTTCAATGAACTTTGTAAAGAATATCGCGAATGAGAACAAATATACGAAACACAGATACGCATTTAAATAATACAAAACAGAGAACTTTTACTTAAGTATTACAGAGAATCTTTAATACTTAACAGAGAGGTTTTAAAAGAGATAAATAACGTGAGGATGTGACACTTCACTCGCATCCATCGAACTTAAGCCACTGACTGCAATATAACAGGTACTACCCTAAAGAAGTAAAATAATGCTAGTTAATAATTGTACATCTCGTGATAATGGTAATAATGAAGTATCTATAGAAAGAATCACCAAACGGAAAGTAAAATAAACCCATTTTACAGATGAATACGCCTATGTGTACTATTTCGTATTAAACTACTGCACGTACGTAAGTCAGTAACCAATTATTTCAAGCCGTAATAGAACGAATCTCGTACTGACAGCGCGTCCGCGTCGACCGCCCCCGCAATTCACTCGTAGACACCCGAAATCTCCAGCGGCCACATATTACCAGCTTTCACCCCTCCCCCACCCCCTTCCGGGGACCCGCTTCGGCCGCACGGCGGCGCGCAGGCGCGACATGGCACGGGAGACTGGGAGCGACCCCGCGCGCAGCGCCGCCCCGCCCCCCCTCGGCGCAGATCCGCGGCGCGGGAGGGGCCACGGGCGCAAGGGTTGTCGGCGCGCCGCCTGACAGCCCAACACGCGCCCTTCAATTAGCGAATTCGCTCGCGCGCGAACCCTACCGTGCCGCCGCCGCCGCCGCCGCCGCCACGCCGCCGCCGACGCTCCAGCGCCGCTTCCCAAGGACATGCGCAGAGGAGACTGAGGCTCGCGAGCGCTCTTCCACCGCCGCCGCCGCCGCCGCCGCCGCCGCCGCCTCCGCCGGCCTCGGGGCTCCCCCGAAATAAAACAAGAGGAGGGTCCTCGCCCAAATATTGATTCTCCTTGCGCGGTGGACGCAAACAGGGGCTCCCGGCGCTCGGCCCAGCGGGCAGCTGCCTCCAGCCCGCTCGCCCCCGCACACGGCCCTGCAGCCTCCGGCGCTCCACCCTCGCCCGCCGCTACGTTTCAGCCAGCCGCTCTAGAGGTGCGTCGGCGCCACGTCCGATTCGCACTTTGCGGTCCATCGTGGTTAATGGCTTCTTACGTACGGCAGAAAGAAGCAGGTTCCTCTATTCAAAACCTTTACTAGCTTCAATAAAAGCATTTGAAGTTTTTGACAAGTATATGAGAAGATATATTGTTCAAAAATGACAAGGAAAACGCGTTTACTTGCTACAGAAACGACGCATCTTAAATGTATATTCTTAATCTAATAACAACTAATTTGGTACCGCAAGAACGCGTTTTTTGTTGACGAAAATAAAACAGTCTCTCAACGTCTCAATCACAGTCATCAATGAAAGTTACCTTCCCTTAAATTAAGCAAGTATGCCCAGGGAAAAAACAAGATGATTGCAATATTTACAACCATTATATTAAGGAATATTTATTTAAAAGCATATTATTAATACTGAATCAATTCTGGATAGTCTTGGTCGTATTTTCGTTCTGATTATTTTAATTGATTTTTGATAATTTTCCCCTAACAAAGTTATTTGCGTGTTCCGCTACGCAATAAAGCCTAGTTACAAAATATCAATGATACATTCTTTACTTAAACTGTTGTTATTTAAAGATTCTTGAAACAAATCACAATAGTGATCTGAAAGAAATGCCTTTATTACGAAATAATGAGTAATATAAAATATTGTATGCATAGTCTACTACAGGGCTTTCCTATAGTATCGGTATCGAATCCCCGGGGATCGAAGTCATTTCAAAGGGAGTCAATGATGTTCAAAAGGTTCGATTGGTGGTCGATATTCGCATGAAGATCAAGATCCCATTGATTGCAAAAAATATTAATGAATTTTACTAATTTTTACTTATATATAAATACAAAACGTGTAGTGCAATTTGTGTTAAAACGAGCAGTTTTAAATAATATTACAATATTGTATCTTAATAATAATACTTTTTCGATCAATTTTCATTTGGTTGTCAGCACCATCCGCCATCAATTGTGTTGCGAAATGAATATGCCAAACGAATCCAGTGTCTATTGCTTTAACTACGTCACGCTAGCAACATTAGGAAGTAACGACCACTACCCATGGTTTGTATTATTATGAACTATTAATGCTATTTACGGCTAAAATAGCATTGTACATCATTGATACCTCTTTGTACGTCATGAATGCACTAAATTCAATGGCAGGAATTAATTTAAAAAAAACAACTTTTTTTTCGTTTCGTTTGTTTATAAGCTTTTGAAGTGCAAGACAGAAATTATCACATATATCACAACAGTTACCAATGACATGAGAAAGCGTGTGCTATTGATCACTACCAGTTTTAACCCATGCCAAGTAATGTAGCTCTCTCGATTTCAACATGCATATGTGATTTTAATAGTAAGTAAAGAACGTTAGATTAAACATAATAATACTGATTTACGCCAAAATGCAATGCAAGCAAATGGTGAAATACATGCTGATTATTTATTAGTGGGCAATCAGATCTGAACGATTGATTTACTTTCATATAACATCCCTAACACGCAATTTTTTGAACAAGAGTCTATTAAAGTTGTGTTCTCGCCACATTATGTTTCCTACAGAATTTATGAGAAATTTTTTCAGTCATAAACAAAATGTAAACAGTAATAATGTATAAAGAAGTAAATGCAAACATTATACATTGTAAAATAGTATATAGTAAGTTTCTCACACGACAGAAAATGAAGTTCGAAAAAGTCCACTTTCTAATTTATATTACTCCAATCATCAGCGGTCTGTCTGATAAATTGTGTGAGAATTGAAAGTACTAAATTTTCACGCTTTCTGAAAACTATGAATCCGAATATCAAATAAAGTTTTGCAGAGTCAATGAGCCGTTAGCATCATGGTCTATCGTTTCACTACTCTAAACTGAAATGCTACCAGTTATCGATACAATCAAAATCGTATTTATTAAAACTTCCATCCCAATAAGAAACATAAGTCGATTATTCACGTATTAATCGCTTAGAGAATCAACTGATTTCACTGCAATGCTTCTGACTGAAAGGTCCTGGTTCGAGTTCCTACGGTGACAGGATTTCCGACACTATCCAACACAGCGAGGTCGAATAAAGTCGCTGCCTGGAGGAGTATTCTAGCGACTAGCTGCTTTGATCGGCAGTCTTTCGTGGTTTTCGGCGTTGATCGCAACACCAGGCAAATGCGGGTGTAGTACCCTAACAAATGGGCCTCGGACCGGGCACGAGCTCTTTCTCCTCCTGTTCTCACCCGTTTCTTTCACACTAACACTCACGTGCACATCATAACTATACATCTCGGGAGCTTAGAGCTTGTCCCGGCTGCCTCGCAGGTGGGAGATACCGGGATGAAGAAAACAACGCATGCCCACGTGTAGGTCATCGCCGGATATCACCGTCACGGGAGGAAGAACACTGCCAACTCCCCTGATTAAAACATACACTACACCAACAGGACAAACGACCTTAGCAGTTGACGCCCCGGAATCGCGAAATAATCATTTGAATTCAGCTCCACAACTTCAGCATCCTTCCACTCCCTGCTCGTCCTTTCCGTCAATCAAAGAAAACGAGCCGAAGAAGGGGTGATGCGGGCACTGTCCACTCGGGGGGGGGGGGGGGGCTCGGCACCGACCGCGCTCTTTAATTAAGTCGTCGCGCCCGCGGCCCTGCGTCCACCCCGCGTCCGCCCTCGTACCAGTGCAAGCAACAATTGCCCCGATAGCGCCAAACGCGCGCCGCCGCCCCCCCCCCCGTCACCCGCTCCGCTGCCGCTGCCGCAGCCGCTCCCGGCGATGACGCTAATGCAGATGGCAGATAAGCGCGCCCCTCGCGGTGACTCGGCTAATTAAATATGCGGCCGGAAGTGCAGTCGCTGGCCGCGCGACGGGGCCGCCGCCGCCGCTGCCTGAAGAGAGCGCTGTCGCCGGAGACGGTGGCAATGAGAGGCCGTGCATTCTTAGGTTTCCCGACGAGAAAAGAAAGCTAAATTTAGGTTGAGGAAAGGAGAAAAGCCAAAATTGACAGAATCAAGAACCGAATATCAAATGTCCGAAAAAAATAAACTAAAGAAGCAAGTGGGAATAGAAGAAAAAGAGGTAAAATAATAGGTAAGAAAGTAAAAAAAAAAACAACAATAAGTTAAAATCGTTGAAAGAAAATTACAGGACAGTAAAAGTAGGAACAAAGAGCTAAAGAGGTTTAGAGCAAAATACATGAAAAGTAATCAAATTGAGGATATACAGCGGAATCTATCACTATTCCATGCCATGATAACGTGAGCGCTCGTATTTTTAAATGATGTCAGACAGTCAAAAGCCAGGAGCCAGTTGCAGCACTGATGGTCCGTTGTTTTGCTAAAGACAAAGGGATCTAGGAATCGAAAGAGACAACGAGGAAATGAATTAATGTGAGACCAACTAATATACCTTGAGAATAGAAGGAACAGTACACTTCTGGTCGGTAGCATAGCTCAGTTCTGCTACAGCTATTGTGAAGGAGATGTGCTTGTTTTAAAACATTATTAAGAAATCTGAGATCTAGATGAAACGAACTCTTAGTAATTCCGAAGGTAAATTATGGACTTGATACTATCTTGCGTAATGCTACAATTTTTGAGAGTCTAAGTTGTTTAACCTTTCGGGTTACTCGTATGTCATAACAAACTACACATCCTTTAATTCGTTTGCAAATTGAATAGAAAATTAGATGGTATAATTATCACAGCTGCTAAACACACTCTTTGCCGAAGCTAAATCCTATGTTTTTTTTGGCAGAAGATCCAATAAATTGTTTACTTCGAAAATTAGTTCCTGAAATTTCATTTTACGGTCATTGGCTATTCCTCGAACGTTACATCGTAATTCGTAATGCTTCAAAAGTTGTTTTGTATGGCTTGGTCTCTGCTATTTTCTGCAAAATTAAATTCTCTTGGGTTCTGCACAACAAAAACACTGAAGAAAAACAAAATTCCTATATCTGCACTGCGCAACATTGAAAAATTCGATTTTCCAAAACCCACAAAGCGATAACCAGAAACAAAGCAATCTTATAATATAACTGCATTGCCTGCACTGTACTGTTCATATACCAAAATAACAAGCAAAACATTGAAAATATCATTAATATAACAGCCTTGTAGAAATAAAACGCAATGCATACCAGCGATTAAAAGATTCTAAAAAGAACTTCCATATGAGTCTGTTAAAAATCTTCTCAAAATCGTTCTCAAAATCCAAAACATATAATGTATCAACGGATTTCGTTGCTTCGTCGACAGCCATGCGAAACGATTCTAGTAGTAGAAACGTCATAACATGTTTTACATTCGTTCCCATAGAAGAATTTGAATCGCCCCTTCGCAGAGATCCACTCTCAATCCGCATGCTGAGCCAGTATTACTAACGAATGAAGTCACAAGCTGAAAGTGCGATGTAAACCGAATGCATGAACGTAAGTTTCTTTTCAGAGAATTCCGTTCAGATCTTTGAACGACTGTATTAGTGTGTTATTACGAGATATACAAACCCGATACCTCGTAAAGAATGTTTATAATACTTCTATGTTTTGTAACTTGTTTCATTACTAAAACAAATTTCCAAAGGCACGTATTGAAAAAATCACGACACCGAATCACATTCGACTCGGAACCGTACTTTCCAAGCAGAAACTCCAAGTTGCGTTTCAAAGAAGCCGTTGGGACTTCCTGGGAGTCTCGAGAAGTTCGATCGACGAAAAAGTTCCCGAGAGGCGGACCAGCGGCCGGTGGGTCGGGCGGCGCGTGAGTGGGCGACGCGTGCGGTGGTCGCGGCGGGGGCGGGGGCGGGTGCACGCGCGTACCCCGCGGCGGCGGTGGCGCTGGTCGGATCGTTACGCGCGCTCGCCGCCACCCACACAACACAGCACAGACGAGACCGCACGACCTTACTCCAGCCGCACACGACACCCACACCGGCACACCGCAACAACGCGCACTGCCCCGCCATATTGACACAGGTCCTCGCCAGGCCGCACAGGCCACACCTTCGCCAGCCGCCGAGCCGAACCACCCCGGCCGCTTAGCTGACAATCCGTAAATTTATATATACGCCACCGACCGCCTCACGCAGAGTCCTCGTCGCTCACGCCGCACGCCTCCGCCACCGCCGCCACCCCCCGCCGCCAACCCGCACCCACGCCAAGCCGCCTTCGCCGTCCTCCCGCCCCCGCCCACACCTGTCGCCGCCCGCCGCCGCCCCACCCCGCCGCTGCTGTCCATCCCCCGTATGCCACACGCCCCTCCTGCGTCCTCGTCGCTCACGCCCAGCCCGCCTCCGCCACGCCCGCCACCCCGCCGCCACCGCCCCGCCCCTTCGCCGTCCTCGCCCCCCCGCCACCACCTTCGCCGCCGCCCGCCGCGCCACCCGGCCGCTGCTGCCATCCCCGTTGCACCACCGTCCTCCGCGTCCTCGTCCGCTCACGCGCCGCCGCTGACGCCTCCGCCGCCGCCGCCACCCCCGCCGCACCCACACCGCACCGCCCCGCCGCCTGCCTCCGCTTTGCCGTCTCCGCCGCCCCTTCCCCCCGCCGCCACCCCGGCCGTGCTGCCATCCCCGATGCCACCAGCCGCCTTCCGCCGGTCCTTCGTCGCCAGCCCGCTCCGCAGGTCCTTTGCCGCCCCTTTCCGCCGCCGCCACCTTGCCGCCCCCCCCGCCCCGCCCACCACGACCTCTCCGCCGCCGCAGACACCCCGCCGCCACCGCCGCCGCCGCCCCCCTCCACCTTCGCGTCTGCCTTCTTCGCGTCTGTACCACTGGCTGGAGGAGATGCGCTCGAGCCACTGATCGGTGGTTCCTCCGATCGAAACCGTGCGAATGCCGGAGCAACCTTGGTAACGCGCTGACAATGGGCCGAATGCGATCTTAGTCTTCCTCTTTCTCGTCCCTTCCTTAACCTTTACAGACACACACGCGTATACATGCAGAACACTACCAAGCATATCAGGAGACCACACCGGAACTTTGAGCTTCTCCCGCTGGTGTGACATGCCGGGAGACCGGTCGGGCGCTTAGAGTTTTCCCAGCTGGGGCGATGACTTGCTGGTAGGAGATACCTAGTAAGGGAAAATCCGCTAGCAAATGGTTGGTCGGTGCCGGATCTCGGAATACAGCGAGGAAGACCACCGCCAACTCACAAAGAAAAAGTATCCACTACACTTAAAGGACTAATGACCTTAGAATTTGACGCGCCCGGAATCACTAACAATGAATGAATCACAAACCGGCGGGAGTGGTGTCCCGATGAGGTAGGACGGCGCTCCATTGTTCAGTGAGGGGGAAATACCGCATCATTCTGGAATGTGGAAAGCACTGTACCAGACGTGTCAGGGTCGCCAGCGAGGTAACAGGCTCACTAGAGCTGGCGGGCACTGCGTCCACAGAAATTGGCGCGAGATTTAAATGTAAAGTGTAGCTTGTACAAAGCTCCGGAGTAGCGATCCTTCATTGGATATCTAACTCATGAAGTCTTTGGGAGAACGTACTTGACAGTTATTGTCACAAATTTGGTTATATTAATCCCAATTTTCTCCTCTAAAGCAAAGAAAGGATTCATTAAAATGAAATAATACATGTCAGATTTCTAATTCTCAATTACGTACAATTAAAAAATTGAATCAAAAGTGTCTTGATTTTGTAATCCTGTGTAACAAATATCCTTGTCTGTTAAAGGAACTCTCCGTCCGTTAGAGAGAATTGTTAACTTATAGATATGTGTTAATTTATTTCATATTATTACGACATACAATAGATAACGGAATGATTTAATAACATAACACAAAACGAAAACAAGGAAAGATCTCGCCATTCTAACATATTCATGTCACTCAGCAAAAATGTTTATATTAGGGAGAATTTAGTGAGAAAATAAACCGCTAATAGTTATAAGTAATGGAGAATATAAAGATAATACAATTCTCGGTTATTTGATAGAACGAATAAGGCACCATATTTTCGTATGAAGTCACTATTCACCGCCTCACTCAGACCCAGAATACCCCCTTCTGGATTTTAAGGGGAAATGAGTGCGGAGTAAGGGGAAGTTTGCCTATAGAGGCCGGGCAAATAGCTCGTGCGGACGTGGTTTGACATGGTTCGCTTCAACCTCTCTTTTCCCCTTCGCCTTCACCGCTAATCGCCCTGACCTCCGAGTGACCGCGACCGTAGATAGGCAATATGGAAAATAATGAGCCATGGGAAGAAACGTTTCGTTTGAAACTAAAGATTCAAAGATTTTTGTCAGAGACTGTTAGACTAAGATTTTTAACGAACAATCCACAAGTGGATTACAATTTGATGATGTTCTGTTTTTTTTCTCGTTTTTATTTGTTTTAAGTTTTGTTATCATCGTGGCATTTGAGTTTGACTCAAATTTGCGTGTCGTCGAGGAAAGCTTGCGTAACTGGTAGTGAAATACTTTATAAGTGACAAATTACGTGGTGAATCGACATACTCACGTTCCCAAGACGTTTTGAGTTTGGAGTAAATAAAAAGTTATCAAAAAGTACTAGATAAATATGTACTTTACTGAACAAAACGAAAATTCGTTAAATTTCCAAAAAATTGATACTAGTTTAATAATTCAAACAGACAGGAGATGGACATGAAATGGATACAAAAAGAGGTGGTATATCGCGTATCTCAGAAAGAGAAATGTTGCTTTAAAATTATTATACATTTTATTGTCGAATTGGAACTATTTTTATTCCATTTATTGGTACTAACAATGGTCCTGTATTCTGAAGCACGGAACGACCGATGTTAAGTGTAATACTACACATGTACTTCTGCATTTCCGAAATTCAAGTCTTTAAAAGTAAAACACAATCGAATTTAATTTTTTATCTAAGGGTACTGCAACTTGCCATTGAGGATACGCATCATCTACTTTGAGATCAAGCATTTACCGCAGGAGAGGGAGAGCACACCAAATCTCCAAAGACCTCGCACGTAAGAGCATTCAAACGTTTTTCTTTACGTTACTGTTTTACAGTTGTTAATAAAAAGTAAGGCTTAGGTTAGGGGTTTCGGAAAGGAGTTTAATGAAGTGAATCATGTGGTTTCTGTAAGATCGAGCATTTACCGACGGAGAGTGGAAGTGCTTCAAATCTCCAAAGTCCTCCCACGTAAGAGCATCCAAACGTTGTTCTTAATGTTACTGTTTTACAGTTGTTCATAAAAAGTAAGGCTTAGGTTAGGGGTTTCGGAAAGGAGTTTAATGAAGTAAATCCTGTGGTTTCTGTAAGATCGAGCATTTCCCGACGAAGAGTGAGAGCTCTTCAAATCTCGGAAGTCCTCGCAGGAAAGATCATCCAAAAGTTTTTCTTAACGTTACTGTTTTACAGGTGATAATAAAAAGTAATGCTTAGATTAGGGCTCCCGGATAAGTCTGATGAAGGGACCCACAAGCGTAAAATAGGGAGTTTTCGCAGCTGGCGTAATGAGATATCCATAAACTCTATTGTTAACATGACTAACGACTATATACAGTCTTAATTAACAACATTCAGAAGAGTTTTAGCAATTGAAACATTGCGTTATGCATTATAACAAAGGAAGCATTTCAAGCGTTGAACAGATAAATTGCATAATATATCAAAGAGTGTAGACTAGTAGTGAGACATTAAAAAAAACGTTATGAGTCAACAGAACATCAAATATACATTGTGCACGGAGTTTTAGATTTTGTGGCCCTCCGTGATGAGTATGCAGCCTGGAATTTTGAATCTGCTTTTCTTGAAAATATAGAAAATACCTTAAAACAGCGTTCGTTATGAGCGTAAGACATAACCTATCGCAAAGATATGATTTGAGCTCCTTTTTCTAGAATTTCTTTCCTGTCACCTCTCCAACATATCCCGTTAATTCTTGCCAGGGGTTGTGGTGTTGGTAAGGAATAGTTGTAACTGTCTCAGATACGAGAATCGGTTTGCCAGAGTTTGAAAAATTCATCTCTTCCTGTTTTTAGGTGTCCATTTTGGAGCTTGTAAGGTGAGCTGAGAGACTCCCACACACGTGCACTATTTATGAAGGTATAAGGTCGTAAGGTAAGACGTTATGACTTTTAGGTTCGTCACGTGACTGTTAGTGCGTAACGTCCCTACCTTACGCGTGGCGCTAAAATCCCAATGTCCCCTGGGCAAAACGACCATAGGGCTCTGCTCCGTGCGATTCGGTCGAGGAATGCGGCGCAATGTTTTAATGCTTAAGCGCGGGCGCACGCGGGGGCCCGCCGGGTGGGGGGGCGCCGACGGGCACGCCGAGGGGTCCCGGCCTCGGCGGCGGCGGCGGCGCGGTGGGGCGCGGCAGGCGCGCCCACCTGGGCGTGCGGGCGCGTGCGCCAGTACGCCCAATGCCGAGGTCGCCGCGCCAGCACGCAGCCGCCCAGCCGCCGCTTCCCTCCGAGCAACCGAGTACGTGGGCCGACGCAGCGCCGCGCCCCACGGCCTGCCCCCCCCCCGCCGCCCCGCGCTGCCACGCCCCGCACCCCGCCGCGCCGCGTCAGGCCTTCCGCTACAGGGGCCCCCGCCTCGGCGCTGACGACTCACGTGCTTCTCTTGTGACGTGGTCGCTAAGGGATATTTCTCTGCAGATTCATGACAGTGTCCGTTCTCATATTGCTCAACAGGTACATCGGGAACAATTCAATGTCACAATAGTCCCATAAAAATAACGTTGTTGTTGTTGTTTGGGGGGGGTTAATACTGTCTCATCGCGATCATTTGTGGAGAATGTTTCTATTATAATCTGCAGGATGTATGGAACCTAATAATCCATTTTCCTAGCTATAGTGAGGAAATGAGAGTATTGGCCATCATTTTAAGAGGAATTTATTTCCAGAAAAAATGGTACATGAGACGAGTGATAGGATTTGTACAAATTCGGCTAAATAAGTTTCTTTCACAGATAATTCATTGCTTTGGGGGGCCGTTAATACTTGAATTCAAATAACTTAACCAAAATCACACAACTTAAAAATGCATATTAATTATATTTATACAAACACTTGCACTACAGTGTGAAAAAACGTCGACAGAAAATACCAGTTGAAAGAGACAGTCGCTAAATAACAATGAATAAGGAATCTCAGCAAAGCAAGCATCAGAATACCTTTTATTCTGTTCTACTACCTTCTCGGGCAAATTGAGATAGTTGAAATCTCTGCACCGTGTGAAATTGTATTCTCATTAAAATAGGATTGTCTTCATCACATTAGCACAAAATTCTTGCCTATCGTAGGACAGAAACAGTAAGTTTATGATATTGTTAATGAGTGAACCAAGTCAAGAGTCGCTGAAGCGTTCTTTGATTATCTTCAGAAACGTACTTTAAATGATTAGTCAACATATTTATTGAGCCTGTAAAAATTATTATAACTCATATTAGAGGTAATTTAGGCATTGTAAATCAAATTGGAAAACAATTGAAGAATTAACTGTTTGAATCCTCCCACGCAATTCCGAAACCTAGCACCCGACATAGCACCCGAAATTCTCTTCGTGCAGTTTAAAACATCGAAATTAGATTTTCGGCATTCGAGAGCTGACGTAGGACACGATAAAGTATTTGATTATTTTCCAACATTTTTTGGGGCGGGGGTACTTTAAGGAACATTTTTTACGTGGGACGAAAGAAATCTTGTACTTCATTGGAAACATTTTATAATCCTGTCAATGAATACAGCGGTGTACGTGTAATTCAATTTGAACGAATACTTCAGGCTCTCTTACAAGATTCATAATCTTCGTCATGAAAACAATTGTTACCGCGTGAAAAAATCCTAAAATGTACTTGCAGCGAAAATCTTGGAAACAAATCACGTTTTTTAATCAATTGCGTCTGTGTTATATGCGAAAAATATTTGTGTTAGTAGTTACAAAATCATACTTTGAGGACGTATCTGATACCGATGGGTAGTTTAGTAGAAATTATTATCGACAATGATATCCGAAACGTTTTCGCCTTAAACGTATTCTAAATTGACTTTACTGTTTTGTTGAGTGAATCAAAATTTCCCAAACCTATACATATTATTATCAAAAGAAGCGTAACTTAGAAAACTAAAAAACCTTTTTTTTAAATATTTGATTTCCTTGCATGTACGGATCAGAAATAGTTTATTCATGTGAAAGCACTATGAGGTTGAGTACATGATAAGGTTGAAAATCATTCGTACTTATTGTAACAACACTGACCTTATGCCTACCTCTAAATCACACACAGGGTAGAAGGCTCATCACTTGGTTTCACAGCATCGCTAATAACTTATGATATTCAAGTCAAAATTGTACGAAACTGTCAATCGCGTTTTCAAGAAGATTCACAATGTATTGTAACATCAAGAGGCGCTCACTCCAAACCTACGTCTTTTCTGAATCTTTTATGCACTGTCACGGTTGTGGCGATATACAAAAGCAAATACTTTAAGAAAAAAAATGACCGGAAAATTTTGATAAAAATTGGCATATTCAAGTACTTTTATTTATTTTACGGGGTGGAATTACGAATTCAAGGGGTTGTCTGGTTAGAGAAAACAACCTTACCCATTTTGCTGGGCCGTCTTTCGAAAACGATTTTACCATACCTACAATGTACGCATTTCTTACGTAAATGACAAGAAACACAATTTCGAATTCAAGTGTATTAACGTTTCATTTACTGTAATAAAGTAATCGTTTTATATTTAACAAACGTCTAATTATATGAATTGTACAATTAATTACCACTATAATATAGCTGTAAAAGAGTAAATCTTATTATTTAAAATGAACTAATGATCTCAATTAGGTTTTTAATTGTCACAATTTAGGAATGTAAATGGAATGTTTATTTTAGAATGTGTAAAAATTATGAATAACTAATTATAATAAACTTGAAAACATAAAAATACTATATCTTTAATAAATCGTTCTTAACCCTCTTAGTTCCACTGTAGCCATATGGCTACATCACGTTTTGGGTCTGATTATACTGCTTGAACATATTTTTAACCAATAATAGATTTCTGTTATTTGAATCAGTTAACAAATAGATCAGGGATATACATTTGTTCTCAGGATATCTGTAGTAATTTTCTCTTTGTTGTGTGTTCACATGTTATTCACGACACTGCAGGTTCCAGTTTTTGTTGAATTTCTCAGCGATGTTGAATTTCTTAGGTAAATATATACTTCGTTTTCAAGAATAGGGTTTGTTTACAGTTCAGATTATCACAATATGTGGATTTATGCAAACGCTTGGAAGATATTTGAATGAAAAATAAGTAGCGGTCAAATGGCTACTACGAGCATACAGAAAATACATAACCTACAAATAGAGGTTCATTTATATCTATCGAAAATACGTTTAGGAGGTTATATAAAACTAATTTGAACGAATTTCTCGAACTCTCTAAATTACACGGATCTTGGATAACTTCCTTTGCCCTTTTAAAACTGACAGTAGGAAGAATGAAGATACAGATTACATTTCCTCCAAAAATACAGACTATATGAAATAAAATTTTATTTGAACTTGAAAAATTCAATAAATAAACATTTTCGTACAATTTGAAAAAATTAGGTCATTTCCCCCTTATCTTTAAGTCATTTTATAGGTAATTTTTCTCTCACCTTTAAGACATTTTATAGGTCATTTTCAAAGAATTTTCAGGTCATCATAATCCGAGTCCCGAGTCATGAAATTTAAATAACCATCTCATAACACATGTGGCTATGACAAAGATATTATTTTCATAATCAGATAAACAGCACAAAAATATAGGATCTTTTCTTAATGTTAGGCGCCAGTATTATTTAAACTATTCACATTGACCTCTTTTTACATTATTTTTTTCATTGCGCGTATTAATTGAATCAATGTATGTTTAATGACGAAAGACGAATATTCTAGCTAGCGGATGCTATGAACGGTAGTTTTTCGTTTGTTTGTTGTTTTTTTCGTTCAATATCTGACGAATTTCCTTAGCAGTACACTAAAAAACTGGTCACGGACTGCGCGCGATCTTTTCTTCTTGTCCTATCCCCACTTCTTACTTTCATACACACAAACACACACACACACACACACACACACATCACATCACATGCACAGCACTGCAACGCATGTCGAAAATCCAGTCCAGAGCTTAGGGCTTGTCTCGGCTGGGTAATCCCAGCTGGAGAGCGATACCTGGTTCGAGAAAACCTCGCTTTCCAACATGCAGTTCGAAGTCGGATCTCGCCATCCAACAAGGGAAGATATCCACCAGCTCCCAAGGGACTAATGACCATAGTAATGGACGCATTGAGAAATACTAATCATTTAATACAACAATGCATTTAACTTTTCTAGTCTTTCAATTATTGCATTCGCAGAATTGCTTTAAACATCAATTAAAATGCGTGGCAAATCATTAGTTCTAGAAACGCATTAGATTAATAATGGATATGTTTCATATGGGCGAATTTACAGGTTTTAAAATGTTGGTTGACAATTGGCTGCTGTTGAAGTCAAATTATGAACCACTGACGAAAGTATTTCCTACTGAACAAAACGTTGGGGCTTACAATCGTCAAGGTGGTAAAGGGCCTTTCTCGCGTCAAACTGCTATAAACGCTCGTAAGATATTTATGAGAATACATTGATGGAAGTATGACTTTTGCAATCATTCCCATATATATATACGTAGATTACGTAGTTACGTAGATATTGTTATCTGAAATTTTGAAGGTTTCTTAATATTTAATGTTGATCACTTATTGGTTTAGGATGTTTCTTCACATTCGCAATATTTTTTTTTTTTTAATTATTAAAAATGAGCGTAAATGTTACATAAAACTATTGAATAATCCGACACCAACACGTACCACGAACAAGCAGAATTTAAATTTTGCTTGTTGAAAAACATCAAAAATGATATTATTCAATATGTTATTAGAATTTTTTACAAAACTGATGATATAGTAAGATTTGTCTTTTCAATATCTCAGCAGAGAAAGAACGTATGATATATTGTGAACAATTCTGAAGTACAAAACGAAATTGGTAACTTTTGATTGTTTCCGAAGAAGCTTTATCGATGTGTAAACATCATCATTATATATTAATTTTTAGATCATACTTATTTCACAAGCATGACACTTTCCACCGATATAGTTCTTGTCACACAGCATACCGTACCTTTCATTGACAATACGTTTAGATATTTTCAGGAAATAAAAATACTATGTGCTAGAATATTCAAATGGGTATTTCTGACTCTAAATCAACTTATTATGAATTTGAAAACTTCACTAGTAAGTGTTAAGTGAAATTTTCGAAAAGTTTACTTCATTGTTTGATGGGTAGTGTTAAAAACATCCGATTTCAATGGAATTTAATTCCGTCCAGAACAAGATGAGATATCAGTTTGTCGTAATTAACATCAATTATTTGTGATTTGTTTTAGTATTGTGTTTTGCGCACTAAATGCACTATTACAATTAGCACGTTTATAACACCTTGCGATTCGAGTATAAAGTCTTTTCGTGGAATTTGAAGCTGAGGAAAAACGTGCTTGAAGGGGGGACACATATCTTTAGACCAAAAGAAAAAAATATTTGGCCGAAATATTATCGGAAGATACAAGTGAATTCTATTAAAAACAAACCCATTAACTGGCATGCTACTTCCCTCGAATACCAGCTGCATCCTCCGAAATCTAAATGGAGTAGTACGAAACGGGTGAAAGTGTATTGTGGGTTAGCAACCACGCAATTCCAGGGGCGGCCGCCTGGCCAGGGTGAATTGTGACGTGTGCGAAGGCCGGCGCGCTCCAAATTAGAGGGCAACCGCGCCGAGAGGGGTGGGGGCGGGGGAGGGGGGAGGGGGGGAGGGGGGGGGAGGATAGGGGGGCTAGTCGAAGCCGCGCAACGGCCAGTGAGGGGAAGTGTAATTGCTACTGGCTTAACAGGTCGACGCACTCCACAACGCTATCCGTACAGAAGCCTCAATTGACTTCGTGGGTTAATTGTTTCTTGTTCTCTTTTCACTCATACGTGGATATTATTTGACATTATTTATCAATTCGCCGCTTCGTGAAATTAGAAATTCAAATGTCATTACACCCATAGCAATATCTATAACAGGTATTGCGCTTGTTAAATTACTTTTTGTTGGCAATAGTCTTCGGTCCAACATCCCAAGCGGAACGACACGACTTTTGGTGATTCGGATTTTGCATTCATGGTTTGTTTGTGTTGTGCGTTGAGAGATAGAGGTAATAGAGACAGGACGAGCAGACAGACAGACAGACGGAGCAGGCTAGAACAGGCAGAAGAGACAGAACACAGGGGGAGTGGAGGGAAAGGAGAGTAGGGGAGTCAAGAGTGAAGGGGTGGGGAAGAGAAAGAAAAGGATAAAGGAAAGAGGAGATAGAGGATGGAGGGAAAGAGAGATGGAGAAGACAAGGCTGAAGAGAAGACAAGTATGGAGAGGAGAGGAGAGAGAGGAGAGAGGAAGATGGATGGAAGAGAATGAGGAATGGACGAAATCGAATGGACAGACAGAGAGACAGCGGGAAATGGTAGAGAATGGGAGGTGAAAAAGAACTTATAATGCATTTTGGGTTTGCGAATTCTAAGCGGACAAACTTCTTCATAGTTTGCATTTAAGTGTGTGGTGTGTGTGTGTGGTGTGGTGGTGTGTGTGTGTGTGTGTGTGTGTGTGTGTGTGTGTGTGTATATATATCTATAATATATATAATATTATTTATATAATATATATATATAACTTATATATATTATATATCTGCTTCAGTACTTTGCACTGTAAAATGCTGTGTTTCACCAATCCTTACAGAAAAGTTGATACGACATGCAAATTTACTTGAATATTTGCGTACTTCTCGAATGCATATTTAACAATAACACTTTCACGAACGTCTTTCGCAAGTGGCTCCCGGCTCGTTCGCCTTGCTGCTTCTCGGAGTCTGTGAGACCTGCTGCGTCGTCCGTCGCGCCTCCTAGGGAGAGCGGCGGCGGGGGGTTGCGTGCCTATCGACAGCCAATGCGGCACGGCGGCGGGGCGGAGGCAGGCGGAGGCGGGGGAGCGGAGGAGCCGAGGGAGAACCAGCGCAGCGATTAGTCGCCCGCGGGCGAACCGCCCGCACCGCCCGAATCCGAAGTCGCCGCAGCGCATGGAGGCACCGCCCAGTGGCACTATGCCAACAATCGCCCGAGCCGCGCGCCGCCCGCTGGGACAGTACAGGTCGTTCGATATCAGGTCGCGGCTGCCCGCCGCCGCTTTCCGCCTGCCGTTGCAAGCCGCCCACGCGCAGCCGCGGCACTCTGGCCCGTGCCTACCTGCCGTGCTGTCTCCGCCGGCGCACTACTCGACCTCCGCCTGTGGCCGCAGCGCGCAGCCGTCACCACCCACTAGCTGCGGCCTCCTTCTCTCGCGGCCACTACCCCGCCCCGCATCGTACCCGCCGGTCCGCCCCAGCCCACCCGCCCTGCTGTCTCCATGGGGCACGTATCACCGCGGCAGCATTTTCCCCCGCCACCGCGCCCCTGAGCTGCCACCGGGCAGCTGCCCCGCCCCTGCCATGCATCACGCGCATCGCATGCCTCGACCCCGTCCTCCTTCGTATGCTCACTCGCGCCTTCCTGTCCGCGCCCGCGCTGGGCTACCTCGCGCCCATGCCGCCCTCCTCGCCCCATCTGCACTCGCGTCGGCACACTCGGTCAGCGCCCGCGCTCTGAGCTCCCTCGTGCTATCCGCGCCCGCCTGATAGCGCGCTTCGGGCGTAACGCGGGCTTCGTCGCGCCCCCGTGACCCTCGCCTTGTTCTGGTCGGCGCCCCCTCCGTTCGGGCGTCGCGGCGTGAGCGCGCCCGATGCCAGCGTCTCGACGTCGGGATAGGGGATTAGAGGAAACGTGCTCATAGCAGTTCAAGTGGACAGGATAAACGGTTACAGTTTCTGTGAAGTCTATTTCGTGAATTATTTCTTGGTGTATTGAGTGAAATTTTTTTGCAGTTTTCTTTTTTTAATATCGGCTTGATTCACTTGCCTATCATATTAAACTACCGCAATGTGTGCCAGATTTTCATTGAACTAGGGGAAATCGAAAAGAACAGACTAATAGATTCTATTTGAAAATGGAAGCATAATTATACGTGTCGTACCTTCATTGTTTATAAAATCAACCACACAGTGATTGCGAATGTGTTAAAAACTTTCGTTTATGTTTTGGGTACTATGAATAATTTCAAAATTAAAAGAGTATATTACTAGTAAGTGTCTCTTAAAGAGTGTTTTTGCCATGTTCAATTCCAACATCAATTAAGAAAAAGATAACGACTTTTAATTAATTTCCGTTCAACTAAGAGTTTTCGGTTCGAAATGGAATAACATTTAATAATTGGGTTATTTCCTCCGCCGAATGTGGTAAACAAGGCTTACATCCCCATGCATCTTCATCAAGTTTTAAATAAAATGTATATTTGTTGTTTCCATATAGAGGGGAGATGAGTTTGATGGAGGGGTGAGTTGAGAATAAATAAGATATGTCTGGAGATGGTTGCTAATTCTTAAATTTTTGTGGTTTTGAACTCTGCTTAATGACATCATTTAAAAAGTTACTGAACAACTGACTGAATTTCGCGCCGAACCTATTAACAATAATTTACGACTTTTGTAAGGATGATAACTTCCGATATTGAGATGAGTGCATTTCAATAACTAACTGATACCTCTCGGACAAGCAGCTACTAAAGCATTTTTTCATTTTTAGTCCCTGGATCGGCATTATCTCTGTTTAACCACAATAAAACAAGTTTTTCCGCCCGCACGGGCGGCGGTTGCGTCCTCGTCTCGTTGTGTCATGTGTTATAATATATTTTCTTAAGCGAATAGTTTAAAGGTTGTTCGGCGCTTTCCGTTGGCGAGTGGGACGCTGCGTGGGGTGACGAAGACCTCGTCTTACATGCTTCCTCTTACGAAAGCCACTTTCACCTCGCGCGCTTTTAAGTGGCCGCGGGTAGGTGGTCTCGAGCGGCTGTTCTGGGGCAGAGGGGGGGCAGGGGGGGAGCGGGGGCTGTTGGGAATAAGGGACGTGGGCGGTGTGTGGTAGGGGGTGGCAAGACGCGGGGACGACGACAAGGGGCGACGGGATGCGTGAGCGGCGGGATCTGCTGGGGGATGGGGAGCGAAGGCGGCGAGGGCTGCAGGATGGGGGGGTGGAGAGGGCGACGGGGACGGGGGCTGTTGGGCGATGGGGACGGGCGTGGGTAACGGGGGCGCGAGCGCGGAGGGAAAGGCATGGGTAACGGAGGCGGCGTGTGGTACGGGGGCGGCGTGGGTACGGGGGCTGCGTGGTAACGGGGGCGGCGTTGGGTAGAGGGGGCGGCGTGGGTAACGGGGGCGGGTGGGAGCGAAGCGGAGGCTGTAGCGTGGGGCGGGGCTGGTGGTTGTAGTCGGGGGCGGCGGTGGTTAGCGGGGCGGGTGGGTAACGGGCTGGCGTGGCGAAAATGGGGCGGCGTGGGTAACGGGGTTGGCGTGGGTAACGAGGTGGCGTTGGGTAACGGTAGGGCGGTCGTGGGTAACGGGGGCGGCGTGGGTAACGGGGCGCGTGGTACGGGGGGCGTTGGTTAATGGGGTGTGTGGGTTAACGGGGGGGCGTAAGGGTAACGGGGGGTCGTGGGTAACGGGGCGGCGTGGGTAAACTCGTTTGGGTCGTTGTGGGTAAGGGGGCGAGGGTAAAGCGGGGGCGGTCGTGGTAGGGGGCGGCGTGGTGTAGGGGTGGCGTGGGTAACGGGGGCGCGTGGTACGGGCGGTGGGTAACGGGGGGCGGCGTGGGTACAGGGGGCGGCGTGGGTACGGGGGCGGCGGGGTAACTGGGGGCGCGTGTAATGGGCGGGGCCGAACAGTGACGGGGCGCGGCACGGGGCGGCCGAACGGGGTTGCGAGTTGGGGACGGTAGGTGGGGCGGAGGGGGTGCACGGGGTGAGGCGGGGCGGGGATGGGAGAGAAAGGGGTGGGGCGGGGGGGCACTGGGGTTGATACTACGCCAGCGGGGAGGGGGCGGCACTCGCAGGCGGGCGGGGCGGTGACTGAAGGCCGATAGTCGCTGGGGTCCGGGCTGTGGATACAGTGTCTGGGCTGAGGGGGCTGGCGGGTCGGAGGTGGGTGCATGTGGGGTTGGAAGTAGTTGATCGGGGGACGCGGCTCGACGGCCGCCGGTCGAAGGTGTTCTTGGGCGGGCGCGATCTGGCTCCTGGTGCGGTTCGCGTGCGAGGCGTTCCTTCTGAACATTTTCTCTACGAAACTTCAGGCCATACGCAACTACCAAAGACATCGTAATACCCTCATATATATACATTCTGTACACACGGCAAAACGTCCTGTGTTGAATGAAAATATCACAACTTATATTTCATCTAAAATCCTCTGACGAGCTCTTTCTAATACTTTCTAAGGAGGAAAGTATTTCCCTGCGATCAAGCACAAGACAGCGTCTTCAGAAACCGTTCTTAATTAAAGTTGCAACTTCGCGTACCAGTTAGACATTTCTTAGTAAACAGATGATTGTTAAATGACGAATAATTCAAATGGAGGTAAGAAAAGGAAACGAAAAACAACAGAAACTTCACGAGCAACGTAGCATTCCTGCACATTTGTACTGAATATCGTTGAATAGGCATGAGATCTAACGAATTGGTCATTGAAGCTACGAATAACGTAATAATCGTATAAATTACCTAGCCCTGTTGAAGCTGAAGGGAATGCGTCAGTGTTTGATACAGATATCGTGAATTTGTGATTTGATAATACTGCTATTTTGTACATGTAATTACACATGCATCCATCACTCAGCAACTACGGATTTCACTTATCTGTGTTACATTAAGGAACCTAGAGTATTATTAAGAGAATCCAGTCGAGCACTGCACATCTTAAGAAATAATTATTTTCACTTAATTCATTGAAATGGGAGGAATAAAACAGCTTGGGACTCAAAACTAGTTCACTATACATATAATTATAAAACTAGTTCGCTATACAAAATAGCCGGTTGGGAACACGTTTGCAGGTTCGAGTAGTATTAAAATATTGGGAAACGGTTATAAATAAAACGAGAAAGTATGTCCTGTTGTAGCACCACTACTTTCTTCTTGATTCGAGTATTTTTAATTCATTATCGTTTATTTATTAATTACATTAATTTAGAGCTTATACATTCTGTCCGGGGCAAAAGCCTCCTACGAATAAACAAAGGTAGTTTTATTTCATTGCCACTACATAGCAAATGTTTGCGTTGTCTGTCCTCTTCTTCTCTTGACCACGTACTTCCGATCATTTTTCTGAAGGTACCACTACATCTGCAATATTGAAATGAATTGAATTGAATTGAATTAATGCCTTATTTTACGTGGCGAGACATGGGCCATCAGGCCCGCTCTTCCGTCTGACCACGCAAATTTCGCCACGCTCCTTTCACCAACTAGCAGAGGAAGGAGGTATTTCTTGTTCGAGAAACAGGCGATTTTGAATTTACTGTTTTAGCTCAGATTTGTAGCGTCATTTAGGCTTGAGGATCTTTTACAAGCAAGTAATCTACTAACATTGGGAAGCCGGCCTTTACTTCCCCTCCGAAGGAAGGCGTACGAAGGATTTTTTCGCCCTTAAAATCCACGGCTTCGATCGGGTTTGAATCCGCCAACTTGGGTACATCAGTCCGGTACGCTAACCGTTACACCATCGCCGCCGCCGCCCCACATTGTCATTATGTGCTTCGTCATCCTCTCCTCGAGACTCACTTTGTAGGATGTCCGACCAGCGATTTTGTTGCAGCTTTATAACGTGCCCGCTCCATATTCATTTTAGACTTGCCGCTTGAGTAGTCGTATTTTGAATGCCTGATCTCTTCCGCAATTCCACGTTTCCGATCTTATCTGTCAGATTGCCATGTAAAAATTTTCCTTTCCACTTTTCATAGATTTCTCTTTAATCTTGTAGTCTAGTACACCTTTGTTAGAGATCATAAATTAGAACGGGCAGACCACTTGAGACCTTTCCATTATTTTTGATGCTCATTTTAAATTTGTTATGTAATATAGACAAGTTCCAGAATTTTCACCACTCCAAGGATATTCTTCTGTTAATCTCTTTATTTATTTTGTTTTGAACGATATTATTTGTTCTAGATTTTCGCATTTTTTAATATATTCTTAGAGCGTCATCTGTGGGTATAAGAGCTGCACCCGGATGGGTCATCACTTTAGTCTCTGGAATGATCATATAGAGCCCAGCTTTAATGGGATCTAGTGAAAATTGTGATTTAATCAGGATCTCCTTGAATAAGGCGCGGCTCAAAAGAAATTTTCTCCCTCATAATCGGTTTTTAATTTCACAACACGTCCTGACTATATTCTTAAATATTTTCTTAGAAATCGTTGCATTTTCTAAGATTTAATAAGTTCAGTGTGTCGTTCTGTGTCAAACGCTTCAGTAAAATTCATAAAAACAATAGCAACTACAAATTGAAATCCCGCAGTTTTTTCGATGACTGATTTATGAGCTTTTAAGAGATTCGATGACTTATGACTTGTTTAGTACCTGTTCTAAAACCAGCTTGCTTTGCAACATGCTGGAATGTTCATGTAGAGACCTGGTTTAATGCTTCGCCTGTTGCTCTTGAATTTTATTCTCCCGCTGCAGTTCAAATGTACCAAATAATATCGTAGGCAAAACGCAGTTTAGCTTCTCGTTTACTTTTACCCTTTTATTCTTCTTCCATTTTTAGGAACGGTAAACCATGGTCTAGAAGATAGGTTAAAATCCTGATTGAAATAGGATCTCCTTGAATAAGGCGTAGCTCAAATGAAATTGTTCTCCCTCATATTCGGTTTTTACATTCACAACACGTTCGGAATATTTTCTTAGAACACGTTGCATTTTATAAAATTTAATAAGTTTAGCGTGTCTTTCTGTGTCAAACGCTTTAGTAAAATACACAAAATCAATAGCAACTACAAATTAAAATCCCGCATTTCTTTCCATGACTCAATTTATAATATTTTAAGAGTTTCGATGACTTGATTTATTACTTGTTTAGAACCTGTTCTAAAACAAGCTTGCTTTGAACATTGCTAAATAATTAACATCGAACGATGCAATCATGTTGACATTTGCAGTACTCGTACCAAAAATATCTGTATTATCTGTATCTTCAAATTGATTCTTTTCTGAAGTGATTTCTGAAGAAAAGTAAAACTTTTATCAGCTTCCTCCGACAATTTGGACAATGCGAAATTGTTTGACTTGCGAATGTTTGCTGAAAACTATTCTGTCATCGTCATGCAATCTATAAAATCATTCAATTTCTGAATAGAAACAAACGCTCTTTCTCCGCATTTAATTTTCAGGTTACAGGCTCCTTATCATGTTCCTTGTTTCTGACTCGCTTGCTTCCAAATCTCGTTTTTCCCTCGCCCATCTCCCTGTCCGTCGGTTCGCCAGCCGCCTGCGCCGGAGGCCGACGCGTCACTCGCCTGACCCGCGTCCATAACTCCCGCGGCCGCTGCGACGGCGTAAGCGCGCTGTTCGCACTGCTGCCTGCCTATCGCATCTGTGTATGGCGGAGCG
>BOPP01000005.1:9141893-9154135 GCA_017312745.1 Gryllus bimaculatus | reverse complement strand
CTGTCACGAACTTTTCATGAGAACTAGATCAGCAATCACAATATTGCCGCGAATGCACAATTGTTTTCTCTCCTTCGACATACACTAGCAGAAGATTGCAACTTGTTTATAGGCATGCCTGATTGTAACAGAGCGCTCGAGTATCTACAGCGATTCAGCATTCCGCGAAACTATTAAGAATAGCGATTGTTTCGAATTGTTTTGTAAACCTTCAATAAGGGTTGAAAGACGAAACCATCACATACGGTCAAGAAAAGTGTTAATAATGAAAGTCTTAAACAGTGAAACACGCTGTTAATTAAATAATCGCTTGGTGCAAAGCTCACAGGATCATCAGTTCCCTAGAAATTATTATTATTAATTCATTCTCTAATAGTTGAAGCGATAGGTTCTAAACTAGCGGCTTGCGGAAGCAAAAAAGTTAGTGAACAAAACGCAGAATGGTCCTCTAAGAAGCAGCATTCACACTTCCTTAGAATTACAATTGAAATATTTCTCGTACAACAACGTGCGCCCGGTAGGGGCAAGAACGCTGGGACGAGCCCAACGCCCCCACTTTATTGGGTCACAGATTTTGTTCCATTCACGATAAATAGTGTCTTAACTTCTAATTCAAATTAACCGGAATAAGTTATATTTCTCTTAAGCAGATTAATTCTGTTTCTGTATTAAGGGCGAGGAAACTTGTGTTTGAAATAATGTGCCTTCTTGGAGCTACTGCCCAGGCCTCCTGTTTATTTTATCCCTGCGTATGGTAACACTACAGTATATTTTATATTTTGACAGAAACAGTATTACGATTACTGCAATATCCTAGTATAATGCACATAAAGACAACAGTTCTGTACATACAACGAATATAAAAATGTTGCCGATCCATAATGCAACACAATACATAAATACCAAACATTTAATGTTGGGTGACCTCTTCCTTGAAGATTGTCTCATCGGCCGATCGCAAAGAGACAAATTCCCTTAGTTTGCGCAATTGGGTGTTGGCGAAATAACACAATCGAATTTTTCATATAAATTAGAAACTGATTCATTTTTTTGTTCTTTTTCCAAGTTCCACGACATCTCATGAAACCATAGACATCTCCCACATACCAGGAGGCTGCGTAGAATACTTTGTTTCTGCGTGTTTTGGAAATTAGTAATTCCAAATAGGCCTACAAAACCATGAATTTAGATATATTCTATCCATTATGTTCTTACATTTACAACTAAGTTCTATATTATTTTAACATTATATTTTATATATTCTGATAAAGAACATATTTTCTTAAAAGTACTATAATTATATTCTTACGAAATTTGGGACAGGTTGGCTCTACATTCTCTGAACATTTAGATATGTAAAAATAAAAGAACACCATATAATTTCAACCACCTCGCAAACATAAAAGTATGTAGTAGAATTACAGTAAAAATGTAAATTTGTTTGTTGTTCTTTTATTGCATTGCCACACCTTTAATAATATTATAATGTGAACACATGAAACGCGTAACTTCCATTACTTTCTGTCAATAATAATAATAATAATAATAATAATAATAATAATAATAATAATAATATTAATAATTAAATAAAATTAATAGAATCAATTAATAATTATGAAATTTAGATTATTATTATTATTATTATTATTATTATTATTATTAATATTATTATTTTACTTGTTTACTTTCCCTTCCTTTTGCAATGTATAAGGAGGAAAATTATTGTTTTCACGACAATAATACAATCTAAAATTTTCGGTACTTTATTTCCATGTACAATACCCGTCCATATTAGATCTTAAATTTTCTCACAACTTTTCTTCTTTTAATATGAGCTATTGATGATATATACCAAGTGACATTGAGGAAGAATATCAGTATGATGTTGGTGCTATGTTTGCTTGTTTCAATCACAATTAAACTCTTTACTGATAGGGCATGTCTATCCGAAGAGAGAGAGAGAGAAGCAACGGGGGTTTAGGATTCAAAAATTGTTGTCTTTTTTACATTCAAATCTCTGTATACTTGCGCCTTACAGACAAGCCCAAGCCACGTTATTTGAATTATGATCATTTTACGTTGCTGTTTCGTAATAAGAATTAAACCCTCCCGGGAGTAAGAGAAAAGGCTGAAATGTGTCCGTTTCACAATTTTAATGACAGACATTTTCCCGAAAATAGTGATAGAAAGGTGCAACTTTAAGGCCAATATTTGAGACATTGCAATTATTCTGAATAATACTCATTAATATATGGTGGGTCATTACTTGTGGAAGTCACAACAACATTTTCCTAATACTGCTAGAAATAAATTCATTACGGTTTTTGCTTTACAAGAATAGATTCCCGTAGAAAGTGGTTTTGTAATTTTGTCATTTCGTCGCAGTGGGTATGTGCCGTAACGTTGTGAGCATGTCTGAAATGCGAAGCGCTGTGGAAGATACGAGGTAATTTTGAAACAGCGAGTGCATTACAGTTGTGACAGCCGGCTAGCGAGGCTAGCCTAGATCCCACAGCCACCATGCAGGTGTATTGTGACCCAATTCCATCAATTAACAAATTGCGGTTTTTGTCGTTTGAATCCGAAAACTATATTTTTTTCTTCGAATACTTAGAAATATCCTGAGAGTTTCGAATATCTTTAAGCTCAAACTTCTGAGCATTCTGAGATAAATTGCCGTGCAGAAACAAAACGATTCTCAGCAAAATACCAGGAAACTCGTTCATCTAATTGAGAAGCAGGGGTTGGTGTGTATTTTGTCACTTGAAACGACCAGCCCTGTCTATAAAATCTTTAAAAATATTAAGACTAACTAGCTGAACCCTTGCGATTGCACAGCTCAAAAAACTACAAATGTTACTACGAAAAATACAAAAAGAACTACACGGAAAATCGACCCCCTCTCAAAAAAAAAGTTCCATGTCCAAAACTCATTTTCTAAGACTAGTGAAATGAGGAAGGCTTTCAAATTATGGAACTGTCACCCAGGGTAAAACATGATTCTGAAAACGTAATTGAAATATTTTATATTTACAAAGATCAGGACTTTTGTGTGATGTAGCGGTCTATAACAGGAATGCCTCCTATCCTTCTTTAAATGGGTAATGAATCATAAATAGTATTACAATAGTATTACAATTAAGTGAAGAGACCCACGTTTCAAACTATTATTTTGACATTGCGTTGTATATAAATAATTTCCTAATACTTGCGTTCAAAAAAATTCACTCTTCGAACAACTTATGTCATGAATACGTGACATATAAGAGTCCATTCCACTAATTTTAAGATATAATTAAAATGGTTTCAATTGTGTGATCCCGTGTTCGATTACCGTTCGGGGTAAAGACAGAATTGTAGCTTTCCTTTAAAATCGTTTGTATCTCTGTAGCGGTGTGACGAAAAAAAACTCTGGCATGAGGAGATCGCTAATTACGCTGAATGAATACACGTTCGCCATATGTGTTTCATTCCCGAGCGTGTGAATTAGACTAGGCCCAGGCATGGGGACACCGATATTTAGCCGGGGAAATCGTTCAACCGACCCAAAATGAAAACATACAAACATTAAAATCGAATGATTTTTATACTATGAAACGGGTACACAACTACAAGCACCTCTGGAACCTACTGCCTTTCGTTTAAAGCAAAAATCACAAAAATGCGATGAGCAAATTCCTAGTGCAAATTTCTTACTACTAACGAAAAACCTTAATGTTTTATATATAAAATAATGACATGTGTAATACATAATGACATGTGACAATAAATGTGTACAAACAGAAAGTTTTAAGGATTTTTAAACGGAATACTTGTTTGACACGAATGAAAATAGTGCTAACCTAATATAAGTTTTTGCCAGTTTAACAAAATGTTACAGACATTTTTCTTAAACAATGCTATTTTTAACAATATGGAGAGCAGATACTTTTAAAATTGAAGTTGTTCTTTCTCCCAAATTAATTTCGATCTAATTTCACTATTTTGCTTAGTGTCATTAGTAATGTAATGTAATGTGTGTACTGAAATATTTACATTCCGACCCCTGTGACATCTTCCTTGTTTTATCTCCTAATAGTAAAGTTTCTTTTAATCTATTATCTCTCTATTATCATAAACGTAGTTTTTAACTTTATCATTTATACCCTACTTACAATATTAACTCACGTTTCTGGTCATAAATTCTAAATTTTCATTATCTTCACCTGCTATTATTTTATAGTTAGGAAATGTAATGAGTAAATAGTATGTTATTTTATTGGAATTCCCATTAATTTTCATGTGTTCTCAATTATTCACAGTTTTTTAGTTGTATATTTTAAATGTATATGTAGCACAAGCTTGCGGAATAATACTTTTTTCTCTGGCACAGGACTGAACACGTCCATTAATCTAATTTTGGTGAACTGAATTGATACCTACTTGCTAATTTTGGCATTATGTATGGATTTCGTGCCACGTTGAAAATTAAAATTCAGTGTTTTAGAATTTTATTGGTTATAACAGTATTTTGTAATTCGTAAAACACTGTTAAACTATTACATATTACTGGTACTGTAGGTTAAAATTAATAATTTAGTATCAATCTCACTGCGTGAATTTATTATTTCCGTTTTGTTAAAAACAAACACTGATAATTGTTTATGCTCCAGGCGAGTGGTATCTCTATTCATCATTAACAGTATCGAGCTATCATGTCTGCATCCCATTAACTCTGGAACCAAATTTCCATCTGCTTTATGATCAGGTGAATCTGCACTTCTTGTTCTTCACTTAGTGGTTCGAAGTTTTTCGGAAACTTCAGCGCAACGATGGAGAAAACATAAAACATCAAAATCTCTTGAATTTTTCGTCCATCATTTTAAAGAAAAGTTCGTGTCGAACATCCTTAACATTGTCAAGAAAATAGTTGGTAACAATCCTGAATGAGTCTCAAGGTCCAACTTCTCGTCAGTCTTATTACTTCTAAAGCCAGCATTCTTAAATAGTTGGTGAATACATGGGACACACTACCCATCATATCAAACATTTTAGAAAATTTAATTCCCCAGACTAAACAAACTCATAAATAAAACAAATTCAATTCCACCTCATCAATTTGGTATCAACAACGCAACAGCTATTGAGCCTAACTGAACACATCCATTTTGTTTTCAAAAAGGAATATCACAATGAGGAATATCACAGGAAATTCGTAAATACATGGGTAAAAGCAATGCTGGGTGTCTTAATCAAGTACGGTCTAATTTAGTGATTACAATGGATTCAATAATTGAAGGGAAGATGCATCAGATGGAAGTGAGAGTAATGAACTTAGCCTTTCAAATACGAAATACGTTCGAACTACTAATTTTACGCGTATATTTATATGCCTTTACAAGCGCGGGAGGCGGAAATTAACTTACAGTAGTGGTTTACGCAATTAGTGTATAATGTTAAGCTTTATTGCACGAGTAAAAGTTTTGAAAACGAATGACGTTAGGAGCGAGTTTTCTGATTGGCACGAATGCAATAAAGCAGCATTATAAACGAGTTACATACGCTATTGTTTTCATAACAGCATTATAGATTTACAAGAGAATCTTGCTTAATTTTGCGAAACAACTTTTATGTGACGTTTTGGGTATTTGAAGTCTGTGCGAGAAAACTGAGCTCGGCTCTTCCGTTTATCTCTACTTCCCCGCGATTCTTTCGCCGCGATCCGTTGAATGGGAGATAAGGTAATAATTCGGGCAAACCATTGTGGGTGATTCGTGATGGACTTGAGATTTGAAAGTTAATCTCCACCCCAAACCCTGGGGTGGGGTGGGGTGGGGGCTTGACTTATCATTAGATAGAGATTTTAAAAATTATTTAGCGTGTGTTTCTTTATTTCCAATCCACAGTGAAATTTCTTGATAATTACAAAAGTCTTACTTTTTGAGATTACGGACGTATCTATCAGGAATCATAAAAACAAGTTTAAAACAAAACTTTCGTATTTTTAGTGTAAAATTCGAATATGCGATAAAAAAAATGGTGTTCCCATTGATGATTTCAAAGTTGACCCCCGCCCCTGTCAGAAAGCGAGGCAAGATTTGATTTTAGGTCATGCAGCTATATTCCTTGGATATAATCATTTTTTGTCTGAGACTTTTTTTTGTACGATGCGTATTTTTTCGAGTTATTTAGATTTATCAATGGGTGTGTCAATTTCTAAATGGGACATATTGTAGAGAAGTGTGCAATGTTGCTGTGCTGTATACTGCCCAGAGATAGGTCGCAAGGCAAATTATACGGAAGATATTTAATGTTTTGGTTTGTTTACATTAATATGGCTAATAATGCTTTAAAAATTGCATTTATGGATCATTTATCTCTTAGAATGTGAAAATTATTAATGGTCATAAAGTTTCTGCAATAATTGTCATTCTACTGACACTATTATTGTAATAGTATAGACATAATACAGAGCATTGACAGAGCATAACTATCATGAATATTATAATTATTATTAATAAACATATTTAATTTTTTATTGAAATTTTTAAGAAGAATAGGAAAACGTTGCCGGGGAGGGATTCGACATTGCTGTAAATACGACATATCTGTAAATACAGGTAGTAACATTTCGGAATGCGCTCCCAGCACGGAGGACATCGACAGCGTTCCCGATGAACCCTAGCGGTGCAAAGGTCAGCAAGTGGCTGCTGGACAGAGCTCGCTGTTAAATAAAGTCGTAGGCTTCCGCGGCCAGAGTCATGTACGTGATCCTGTCTGTTCGGGTGACGCCGCGTCGAAGGCTGTGTCGTGGTCTTCCTCAGGGCTGGTATGAGTATCAGCCGAGGAAGATCACAAGGTGGTCGAAACGTCAGCATCACAGCCTTCGACGCGGCGTCACCCGGACAGCCGAGATCACGCACAGAGCTCCCTGTTGTTTGCGCGGCGTCCCCGCGAAGAGGCGCGAAGAGAGCTTATCTCGCGGCGCGCTATCTTGGACGGCGCCTGCCGAGCCGATTCGCACATCAAAGCGCCGCCAGCGAAGATAACTCCGCGTTTAATCTCTCGCCGCCGGCGTCGCAGCGGCCTGCGCGTGGGTTTTAATCCTGTTTATCGATGGACATTGCGTGTGTGTGTCTCTTCATTTTCGACGGAGGATTAGAGTCCGTGTCTCTTGGTGAGAAATAATCAGATTTTGGAAAGTGGAATCTCTTTGTAGCTCTGCCGACGTTATTCGTCTATCGTTCGTGATCTTGTTTATCTTCAGATGCTTCTTCACGAACAATAGTTTGATGGAGAATGGGTGATCGCCCACTCGACCTTGAAGACATTAATAGCTAATACACGACTAATATTAAATATTCGTAACTTGATCTATTGAAATTACGTTTTTGTGTTCGTAATTTTCCTTGTAACGTTGTATAATGTGTAATCATTTTTGACTTCAAGAAGTACTTTTCTGATTACACCCAGTCCAATTTACTTGGGTGAATCAGCAACAAATTGTTTTTATATAAGTGTGTACGTAACGAATGTATACTTACAATTAACATTTAAGTACCGCTCCCTGGCAGAGTATGTGAACGTCAAAAATCAATTGGGAGATTTGGACGCCCATGAGGAGCCCAATTAGAAAATGTCAAACATGAAGAGTCTACGTCAAAGATTGGCCAAATGAGAAGTTTCAAAAAGTCCGAGCTAAAGCCCGCAAGGCAGCAACCATCTAGACTATTGAAACTGTCATTAAAGAGAATCAAAGCTTCTATTCTTTTTAAAGTTCATGACAATTTACCTTAAACCCTTTAGAAGGAACACATTCTTTAAACAATGTCTACGGAATCATGAAGAAATGATCAAAACATTTTACTAGGTGGAGACGTGATTATTACATGTGTGTTCGCAATATCTTGTAAGACATTATATAAGTAATTTCAAGAAAATATTTGAATCGTCACAATTTAACTGAAAAATGTTCAATGACGATTAACTCTTAAGACTCTTCAAAAATATTGACAGAGGAAGAACAAATTCCCGTTCTTCTAACTACGGAGAAAGAAAATGCAGAAGTCTGTTTCCTCTGAAGGGTCTTGCCCACCTGTAAAAATATATTACCGATTTATTACATAGTTATCTGAAATTTTACCAGGCATCTAAACTTGAATTAATAATAAATAAAAACATTAAATGGGAGACAAAAGCGAAAATTAAAATTTTGTGGTAATCTTCGCAAATAAAACCCGATTATAGAATTATTCATTGATGAATAATTCTAATTTGTAATATCTACAACTTTATAAATTCGATCATTTATTTCTCATTCAATTTTATATAAAACTCTGATAACCGTCTTCTTTTGGGTATTTATCTTAATTCACCGTGTAATGAAGTGAAAACTTATCATTGGGTTATTTTTGTTTGCTATGTCCGTGAATAAAGTTGTAACAATCACCAATGCAAATCGCAAACGTTCTGTTCAATGTGAAACTTAAGTGGCACGTATTGGAGAGAATGGAAAGTAAGTGAAAATATCGAAAGTGAAAATGAGTAGACGAAAGGAAAATCTTTCAACTTTCTCCGTAAAGTTAAAAGAAAAGTAAATACGAGTATAATAATTATTTCAAAACTTTAGAATCAAACCCAATTAAAATTAAGAAAATTTATAACAAAGGTGCCTTTTGTACTAAATATAGTTACAGTTTCCCATTCCGCAAAATGGAGTACCCACGGCTTATCTGTCCTCAAATTCAGTCTCCAATGCGTCAACCTGAAGAAAATAACGAATTCGAGTGGAACGCGATATGGCACGCATTTTACACCGTAGTTTCCCCCATCGCCCTGGAAGGACTGATTTAAATTCAGGCAGCACGCCCAGGCACCACGCCTACGTCCCCGACGCCACCACTGACATATCCGCCGCCATCGCAGTTCAAAACTTCGCATACACTTTTTTCCGGTACACAAGACCACATACCATACTGTGTCTGAAAATTACATAAGTACATCATTATCAGAACATAATTATTAAATATATGCAAAGTAGCATTAGCAATGTAGCAGTAAAAATATGGAAAGTAGCATTATGTCCTCTACGTCTAATCGGCTTTTTCAACAAAAATGGAACTGGAAAAATTTAATCATAGACTAAACCAAAAGCTTTATGGACACCGTAATTAGCACTAATTGCCATCCGCACACATCAAAGTACCGTCTTAGAATTGAATTTGGCCATGATTGAAAGATCGCGGGTTCGATTTCGGCCAGGTGCCAAAAATATGCTTGGTGATCATCAGCCAGTATGTAGCGTCCGTGAGCTGGTACTTTGACTATCCTGATCGGATTCTGGTATTCATCATGACTTCCAGTGAATGCCAGAGCAGCGTCCTGTTAAACAGTCTACAGATCGACTGCGCTATTTCTTTCCTATTTCCTTCTCTTTTTTCCAAAGCGGATCGGGAGGTCGTGCGGGAGTGAATTTTCCTACCTTGACCCTTCTAAGTAGAACATACGGATGGGAATAAAGTCGGCCTTCGCGCTTTAAAAGGGCAAAAATAGGATTTGAATTAATAAAGTGTTAATCATTTGTAATAATAAAAATCCAATTCTCAGTGCGAGTTTGCTGGAAACATTTTGAGGCACTGATTTCTTTTCAAACTTCGCAAGATGATCAATGCAATCGATTGATTTTCTCCAAAAATTTGTAAATTTGTATGAATGAGAGATTCGGAGTACGAACCACCCGTTTTTCTTCCATTTTGATGTGCACAGTTTGAAAGGGAATACATTTCTGTCGTAGTTATTGTATTTACAGCTCTCGATGTGTGGTTCCGAATGATCTAATTCTTCTAATTTATAGATTAAATGAAAGGTACAAATCAACGGAATAAATAAATTTTCTTCTTATAAAAGCGGAATTAAAATGTACTTGTTATCCCAAATTGGAAAATAATTCATTCTGTCAATTGCTATCTGATTATAATATACATTTTCAATTGTATTATTTACATAAAAATTAGTAATAAGGCAGTATGCACAGTGCATTGCTGCATTACCTTCGGCCTAAATTTAGTGCTTTAAGAAAAACTATATTTTTACACATCTTTATTGTCAGTGTATTTTAGAGATAAGAATAATTTTTCTACACGTACTTATTCTTTTCTTTTCCATTTCTTTTTCAGCATTTGATTTATCCGTAAGCCCTATCAGCGTCCCTCACATTTACTCGCGATAGAATATTAATTTCTCTTCAGTGACTTCCGTGTTTCAATGCTAGATTAAACTTGAAATTAATCTTCCAAACGTTAAAAAGTATTCAACGGTCCAGTAATTTGTTGCTTCCTTGAAAATAACGAAAGTACGTCATTGTACTACGCACTTGTTGAACTTCAAAATACAAACGAAAAAATACATTTGCGTCATTCAGCTACTCAAATCGTGATTACTACTCAATCCCATCGTACGTTTCGTTTCGAAGTTGTATAAAAGAAGTGATGCGGTAAAATATGTTCACTGTCAAATATCTTTATTTTCCCCTTTCAGTAATCAAAAATTCATTGGTAGTTATAAGTAGAGAATACAATCAGACAATTCTCCTACCTCCCCCAATACCTCCTACCCCTCCTACAATTCTCCTATAATTATTATTTGACTTCCCATTTTGCCAATACATTTACAATTCGCCACTATAGTCACAAAACCGCTAATAGTCAACAATTCGACTTTTACCACCCACGGTTATAGGGGTGTTTCAGTTATCTTCTCTACCGGTTTAATTAATATTAATGTCTGGAAACGAAGTGACGAAGACAGGAGTAATAAACGACGGGTCATCCAAATGCATGGTTTCCCTCATTAACCGGTTAGTAGAGTTTGGCCGGCAGCGACGCCGCAGGAGAATGGCGGAAATCCCCACGGAGATACGCAATCGCGGAACCGCCGTGCAAACGAGAAGGCCGACACGCACGGACGCGCACGCACACGCCACGCCGCATCTCACGACAGCCGTCGCGCGGCCGCCCCCGCGCGCGAGGCGAACGCAACGGTTCTGTGCACTTAGAGGCTTTTTACAATCACGAAAAAGCGAACTCATTCCCTAATTAATGGTATTGACGCGTCAAATCTGGTAATAATTTTTCTCCGTTGAGTGCTTTAATACTATATGTAAGAAATATCCAAACATGTCTCAGCATACAAACCCCGTCTCGAACGGAAGATTTTACTTCATTTGATTAATTAAACAAATGTCGTCATACACCTTCATTTCACTAAAATTTTACTCAACTCTTCTAAATTTAGCTCTTCATCCATTGTCGAAATCAGATATTTTAATGAATTTTAAAATGGAACAATGTTCTAGGAGTCTGAAGCTTTAGAAAACCCGAAGTTAAGTGAAGACGAACAGAATACTTTACTTGTGTTTCTTTTAACCTCCACTAACTGTGCCGCCTTCCTCTTCTGTACCTTTCTCAGTCACATGTTCTACATCCATAACCAAGTTAGGGGAAAAAGTTGTTAGAGAGGAACGGAAGTGTATACATTTGTAAACGTAATAGTGTAATATTGAGATTGTCCAAATCAACCATGATTAAGATTTAATTTATTTTTCGACATTCCAAATTTATTTTGATACTTCTTCTTGACGCTCACCATTCTGAAATATATCTTTTTTACAATACAATTTTTTAGTAGGAACTAAACTTCGTCTGACACAACTTGAAAAACTTTAGAATTGTTCCAGTAAAGCGAAACAATTAAAAATATTTCCATTACAAAAGTGAATTAAATATCACTATTATACGTACTTGTTCCTTATGTATTCCTAAGTATTGTTCACAAACTATAATTGTTTATTTCGCAGTTTTTCAGACGAATACTTTATAATTAAAAAAAAAGACTTGTAGGAAATTGACAAAAAGTTGTCTTAATTTAATAAATAAAATCAGAGAAAATTATTAATGTTAAATGTTACATAAATTTCGACGATGATATAAGATAACTTAAATTCTGTAGTAAGCTGAAAATTAGTTTAATTTATTTATTTCTTAGTGGAAAACCTTGTTTGAAAGTATTTTCAGATTATCTCAGACCTTGGGGAATTGATAAATGGCTCCGAAATTTTAAATAGCCTTTTCGGCAAACAATTATTCAGTATATGACTTTATTCACCAATTCAAACACTCGTTAACTATCTCAAAACAGTTCATGCTACGTTTAAAGAATGAAGGGAAGAAACGTGTATCATTGTACTGCAGCAAAATTCATTACCA